>PVJX010000225.1:223021-322505 GCA_004027295.1 Dolichotis patagonum
CACCTTCCTGTGGGCATTTGGTGCGTCTGCCTACATTGCCCATGATCCTCTCTGCCTGGCCGGACATGACTGTGACCTATCCGCTCTCTCCACAACATCTCTGCCTGATGACAACTTCCTGCCCTCACCCTATATAAACTATGTTCACTTCCTCAATAAACGAGACTTGATTGGAATTGCTCGACTTGTCTCCGTCTCTCTTTCCTCTTGTCCCATTTTCATCCCATCCCCGTTCCCCCTCCAGGTTAGACCCACGGATTGATCCGCGGGCCGGATCACTGATGTACAGAGATCTTTTTCTGGTGCCTCTGTAGAGGGTTACTTATGCAGGGAGGAAAGGGAGACTTCAAGACACTTCCCTGCTCTGACTCAGTAATGCTGTTCACATTCTTTGTTTCCTCCCCGGGGGCCCAGAGTCCATAGGGCTGCCTGAGTCTTCTGTTCAGAGCGCCCTCAGCACGAAGAGGATCTCCTCATGTGCACTGATGTACTTGGCAGTGCACTGCTCCTTGGGAGAAAATGAAGCCTGGCAAGTAGATATTTATCCCTGATTTTCACTAGCTTATTCCATTTCAGTGAGTAATCAGCATCTTGAAGTTATTGGCTACTTTGAGAGCTCAGTTGTGCTTCCCTCAGATGAGAAAACTGTTAAACAAAAATCTTCAGGGTGTCTGACTGTATAATTCAATTAGCATTTGAAATTCTCCGAAAAGATAGTAGTAATTGGCAGACATCTTTAAGTCAGATGTCAATATATCGTTCCCTTTTTTATTTAGCTGAAGGCCCATGTAGGAAGTATTTACCAAATGACATCTTTGTCATCTGTAATGAAATTAGTTCTTCAGAGTGCAGTTGTCTCTTCACTACCCACTTCGTACTTTATTAATTTTTTTTAAACTATAAGGCTAAAATATATTGGACATAGACTATATTGTCTCCATATCATATCTACAAAACTTTTGAACTAGTCATTTACATAAAGGTAACTTGAATAATAGGAAAAACAACTTATGCCTTATATTTTTCATATTCCTCAAAATAAATTTTAAAATTTCTAGAGATTTTATACATGGACATAATTACATAGTGATAAATAGCTGATTGTGATAGCTAAGGAAACATTCACTTTAGTTTCATCTTTAATCTGTACTCCTCAAAGGTTGTAAATTGTGAAAATTTGTATTTAATCAGAGAAAATAGAATAAACTTTTTGTTTATCAAGGAACTCATTTTTCAATTTACAAGTTAGATAAGGCTATAGCTTTTATTAAAAAATCACAAAATATATATAGGCATATGGACATATAATAATGTATTCTTCAAGAGTAAAATAAATAAAGCAACATGATGGAACAACTATGAACCATAAATAGAAATTCCTTAAGAGCTATGCCAGGCAGTTCACATTACAGTTATTCCTTCCTCTCTGCCTGCCTAAACTTGTTCTCCTTGGGTGATCTTATTCTCTTCCATAATTGAAGCTATCAACTACATTCTTCATAACTTCAAATCCATCTAGCACATTCCTTTTGCTTACTATCTAGGCCAATATTTTCATTTTCTTTTCATTCACATGCATCTGGAATGTCTTGGAGACTTTTCAGAATGACCTGCTAATAATGTAAATGGGTAATAATAATAATCAAAATTACTCTTATTGTATTATACCCATGTCCTAAGTTTCTTCAAAGATGTTTTTAGAATCTGTCTTTTCTCACCTAATTCCTCATGCATTTCATTACCATGATACTTCTATGTTATTTCAGTAATTTTTCCAGTTTTTTTTTTTTGCCACCTGCACTGTCCATTAACTGCTGCTGCTATTTATCTGAAACAGCACTGTCTGCTAGCAGTGCCCTATTGTGGCATTACCACTGCATCTCCATTCCCTTCCTGAGGGATGAAGAATACTTGGCAGCGTGGCTTTTCTTCACACTGAGCAGCTTCCAACTTATTCCTCAGTGTCTCTTGGCGATAACCCCTACATCAGTTTTGGCTAAAAGAAATTAGTAAAGATGTTGTAAAAAGAGGTTAAGTGCTTTTTTGTTAGTCTTCCTTTTATATTTCATGAATTCCTGTAACAATCAATACTTACTAATTATTTCCATGACCTAAATAAATACTGTGTGGTGAGCTACTAGAATGGCATTTTGATCAGTGCAATTGTTCATTTAGATGTTATTTCTATAAGCATTTCTTGATAGTGGTCATTAACTAAGCACTTTGCTGGCACTGAGAATGGAAGTTAAATGTTAAACCTGTATGATCTCTGTCTTCATAGCCAATAATATGTTGGCCTAAGCCTGTGTTTTCTCGCTCTTACCACCATGTTCTACTCAAATACTGTCTTCTTATAGTCATTTGTGACACATTTCAACAACTCAGGTATAATTTTTCATTATTATTTATTTGTCTCAGTATCTTGGTTATTAAAAACATCTTGGTTATTAAAACCAAGCTTCTGAGCTCTATAAACAAGCTGAACTTTGATGTGAATATATAGAACATATAGAATTGATATCTGGTTTGAAATGTTACTAAAGTGACTAGGTGATGATTGTGTATACCACATCATCACCTAAAACCTTTTAAGAGCTTTGTGCAAAAACACAATGTGAAACAGATTATATTCAATATTTTTGCCACACCTGTTTGATCTTTAGAGCATCTACATTTTAAAAGCTTTCTTTTTCCTATTTATTCATTTAGGTTCCAGATCTAGTTTTAAAAATAGATTCACTTTCTTTACCCACTGGTTTTCTTATTCTCTATTTCCCCTTTTCTATTTGATTTAAACATCTGGTCAAAGAATGCCAACAGCTATCTTTACACGCTAATATCCACAGCTAGGTCTGAATTTAGTGAGTACTATGAAGGCCACTGTGTAAGAATGTACTTTTCCAGCGTCTCTGAGAATTTTAAAAGACAACTATTGCTTAATCTTATTTGGGACAATACAAGACCAAACATGCTAATTACTAAGTCTACGGTTTATACTTAGGTATTTTGTATATGGGTAGCAAAGAATCAGGTGTCCACATGCTTTTTTTTTAAGGTTTTGTCATTTCTGTGAAAATGTACAAAAATATTTATTAGGTGAAGCGATTATGATCTTTTTGTATGTGCTCATTAGGAAAAGCATCTGTTTTCTCCTTTATGGTTTGTCTTTTTTCCTTCCAACCCTCTCCTTATTGATGTGTTGCAGGCAGTCAGTTAAGGCCAATTGCCAAATAAAATATTTGCTCTTGTTCTTCTCTCACTCAAAACACTATGAAATACTTAGAAATTAATTGAAATACTTTTCAAAAATGTAATAAGTACTGTTATCCCATTGCAAAGAAACAATATGGTTTATTGAATAACTATAGAAGAGCACTCACGTTTTTACTTCTTTAGATTTTGTTTGTTTTTGATCACTATGGGGAACTCTGCAGTAATTGACATTTTAGTCACAATCTTAAACTTTTCTAGATGTTTATTGTAGAAGTTAGGAATAATATAATATGTTCTGGTATATATATATATATATATATATATATATATATATATATATTCATATTACTTCTGCAAAGATGCCAACAATTGACATTTGTACCATCAGTACAGGTGAAGAATTTTAAATCCTTCCTTTCAGGAATAGGTGTTCAAATTTACCACATACATAAAAGTTGTATTTGGAAGATTTTCTTATGGCAGCATTATTCAGAATGCAAAGATTTTCTTCCATGTTGCATGGTGTGTATAATTAACAGCTAATAAGGCCATTATGGTTATTGACTTCATGTAGTATGAAGGCGAATGGTAAACACTGACAACGAACATTGTAATGTATTAACGACAGAGGAAGTGCAATGATATTAGACAAATATGAGTGATTCTGCAGACTTAAGAATAAAGACTAAATGACATGTAACTTGAGACCTGAAAGATAAGTACTAATTACAGAAATTAGCAGCAATACAGCTGGATATTTTATCTTAGAAATCACACTGCTAGAACTTTAATCTTTGCTCTGGTTATTTGACAGGCATGTGATAATAAATGTTTTTTATTTCAATTCTATGTTCTTTCTAGTTTCTTACTTGGCTATACAGAATATTTAGTTCTTGGATATCAAGCTATTTAGAATATTAGTGATAAATTTTCCTTATTTGGTTGATCATTTCAAAGTGCTCATAATATTATGTAATATTTTATAAAATCCTAAATTATTTCATTTATATGTATCATAGTCTGCAGCCTTTTGGGGGCTGCAGGGGACTGGAAAGGGGTGACAGAGAGATGACTCCAGAGATCAGGCTGATGGCACAGATCCAATTTTATTACAGAAGTGCAGGAGTATATATAGGCTGAAGAGGAAGGGAGGAAGTGAGCTCAGAGGAAGGGCAGGATTGAGCTTCAGCAAGGGTGGAAGTAGGCTTAGGGAAGGCGGGGATGCACTGTGGGGTGGTTTCCGAGTAGGGTAGCCCTGGCAGGGATGCTCTACTCAGTGTGCGGAGGAATGGGGGGGAGTCTGAGTGTGCTCCAACTCTCTCTTCTGCCAGGGCAGCCAGCCAAACCTCAGGACCTCGACCTCCCAAAATAGTCTTTGGGGGAAAAAGCACCAATGTTTGAGATCATAATGATATTGATTAATGCAAATTTATGGAGGAATTTAAGAAAGCTAAATATATCTATCAATGGATCCAAAAGAAATTCAGTGAGAAAGCAATAAGGAGTTTCTAACATAACACAAGTTAAATGTTAGCATAAAAAAGTTTATGAACACTTTCTAAAAAGACATAATTAGTTACGGTTCTTATTTGCTTCACATCTTACAATATTAAAAGAGATATTTTAGGTCATATGCTATGTAAAAAATAATTACTTTTGCAATTTCATTAATCATCTTTTGTCATTGTCAATGATCAAATTAATTTGAATAAAGTATTTGATATGCCCATAAGTCATGTTTTTAAAATGATTATATTTGTTCTGAAAACAAACTAATTCTATTTTATCTAAAGAGACAAGTCTATATTGATTAAGGCCATTTTCACTAGTAGCAGATTTATGAAGAATAAAATAGATATATCACTGTTTTAATATGATAAAGTCATAACCATCTCTTAAAACCAAAACACAGTAAGAATTGAAACCTTCAGTAATATTTTATGTATGCAAACCAATAGAAATCATTTTCTTTCTTGTTTTTATACAAGTTATAACCATGCTCATCTGTATTTCTTTTGTCAACATGTAATATATCTTTCCATAGCAATATATGTAAAGGACTTTTACTCTATTTTACAGATATATTATATTCTCTCTTGTGAAAGAATCATAATTTCACAAACCAGACCCCTGTTGATAGACTGGCTGTTTTCAACTCTTGCCTAATGCAAACAGAGCTGGGAGTTTATATATTTTTCATACATAATGCACCTGTGGAAGCATACCTGTACGTTGATTCTTAAAGTGAAATAACTTAGGAGTGATTTAGGAATGTACATTCCCTCAAATATTTATAGATACCATCTAACTCTCTAGACATACTTTACTTTTGGCATTTGTCATTTTGCTACTTAAAAAATGGTATTTCAGGCTAAACTTAATTTGCTTTTCACATATAATGACTGACAGACTCCATTTCACAGATTGATTAACATGAATTCCATTTTCTGTAATTTGTTTCCTGTTTGTGGACTATTAGCTATTAGTGGCTATCTTACCAAATTGCAATAGCTTTTAATTTATTATTGACTGGATCCCTTCATTTGTGGTGTGAATTAGAAATATGATTTTCTTGTTTTTGTCACTTGCTTTTGATTTAGTATATGATGTTTTGTGGTCAGGCAGAAATTCATTTGTTTTTTATTTTGGTATATTCAAAGTTAGAAATTAAACAAATAATTATTTCATATGTCATTTTTAAGAAAGTCATCCTACTCTTAAAATTTTTAGAGTTTGGTGCAATAAAAGATAAATCCAACAAAAAGTCAAAACAAACTATCATTTGACAAGGTTGAGAAAAGCAATGAGTATTATATGAATATAACTCTGCTGAAGCCGTGAAATCTGACATAAACAATGATTCCCTACGTCTACACCTACACAATAATACTACCATATACTTTATATCAAGTTTTCACTTAGCTAAAAAAAATCCTGTTCACTTGATTTATCTTACACAGTTTTAATTTTATCACTTCTCCATATATAGATTTTTTTGTTTCTGATTCCTTTGAGAGCCTATTTTATTTCTAACTTTCAATAAATATATTGCTTTAATTAATGTAATCTTTGGATTACTTTCTCAAAACCTGGAATTTTCTGTTTAATGTTTCACAAATGGAAAGCTGAAATATGACTTAGGTTCTATGAATCCGAGTTCTTCGCAGTCTAAAAATTCATGATAGCCTCAGTACAATTTTTCCTACAAAGACGTGTACAAAAGGCAAATGACAGCCACAGAGCCTATTTCTGTTGGTTTAGCACATATTTCCTATTACGTGAAAAAAATGTGGTGCATCAGTGAAAGTTTCCAGAGAAACAGAACAAATAGGATGCATATATAAAGGAAGCTTTATTACAGAAATTAGTTCAAACAATTATTACCACTGAGAACTCCCTCTGAAAAAATGGAGGAACAGAGAATCTAGTGGTATAATGAAGATTGTGTCTGCAAATCTGAAAACCAGGGCAACTGGCTGTATAATTTTAAGTCTTCTCTGAAGCCTACTAATTGAAGAGACTACTGATGAAAGTCCTAGAGACCAAGGTCTGACAACCAGAAACACCAGTGTTCGTGGTAGGAGAAAGTGGAGGTCCTAACACAAGAAGAGACATAGTGGATTCCCCTCTCTCAGCCTGCGTGCTGTCTTTGGTCACATGATAAAGGCAGTCTTTACCCAGGGTATTTACTTCAATGCTAGTCTCTTCCAGAAACATCTTCACAGATAGAAATAATGTTTTACAAAATAGTTGGTGTGTTAGTTTTTCTTACTGTGACAAAATAGCTGACAAAACAGTAGAAAGAAAAGTTCATTTTGTCTCACATTTTCAGACTGTTCATTCTATGGTCAGTTAGATGCTGCATTTCATTTGTGATGTTGAAGAATACCGTGCTAGAAGGTGCTTAGAGGAGGAAAATACTTCATGATAGCTAAGATGTGCAAAGTGAAGGAGAGGAAAAGGGCACAGTCGAAATGCTCCTTTCAGTGGAATGCTCACGATAGCTTGTAAATTTGAGCTTCTAATAGCACCAAGCCCAGCACCTTGCCTTTGACCCACGAGCTTATGGGGAACAGTCCAGAGCCAAACTATAGCACCTGAAAGCCCTTAACCTAATCAAACTAACACCTAAAGCTAAGTAGCCTATCACTTGTGTTTTTGGCACATGTACCATTTAATTCTTCAACCATGATTCTCTACATTCTGAATTTATCTCATATGATAACTTAAAATCCTGCCTTTATATTATATTAAGATACACTATGATAAAAGCAGATTGTTACATAATGAACTTTTATGGAAAAATATCAAGAAACAATTATATTAACATATACTTAAGCAAACTCTGTGTCTCAAGTTTGTTTTATCTTTAATCTCAAACAGTAATACTGTGCTGGAAACAGTGAATGGCTCCCTTAATTTAATATCCATCTATAATAAAGCTGAAATTTAAATCCATTCCATCCTGAAGAATATTTTTTAGTCTACTTATACTCTTCAGACATTTTTCATTGAGCTAGTACTTAATAGTGTATACACCCATGATTTGTAGATTAAATTTCCGAATGATGCAATAGGACTGCATTTCTAGACTTTTGAATTGAGTTGATAATTAAATTATTAATTACATTTTTCCATTACTTCTGGGATAATAAATTATACAGTGTAGTTAATGCATTCTTTGCTCTAAAAATGTTTTTTGTTAAGTATTGTATCAAACAGAATTTGAGTAAAAGAAACCATGCAGAGGGTATATATGAAAGTGACTTAAAAGGTGGAGCTTATTAAAATTATATATGTATTAGAGAAAAAAGAGGGGTTGAAATTTATCAGGCTGGGGATATAGCTCAGTAGCACGGTGACTGCTTAGCAAGTGCTAGGTCATGAGTTTGATTTCCCTTACCAAAACAAAACAAATTTATAAAGGCAAGCACCAGGGTAAGATGCTATGGTGTCCTCTGAGAATCAGAGTACAGAACATGATGAGAGCTGGAACCAAAGGATGAAGAGTCATTTAGTGGGACGTCAACTCGTGACACAACATAGCTAGAATCACAGAACTAGAGCTAACATAATGGGGAAGCTTCACACATTCTCTCCTTCCTGTACTCGCTGCTGCTAAAGGACTAGATTTGACTACAAACAGGTAGTCAGGGAGCCCACATGAGACCATCTGTTGGTTTCAGCCTAAAATGTGTAGTAGAGCACGAGGACAGAGATGGGTGGGGAACAGATGGGACGAGATATGCACAGGAGAAGGAGTCAGATGAAGAATAACACTAACTACAATTACATGTTTAAAAATATTTCCCTGCTCATGTTGCTTAGTAGAAAACATTCAGGTAAAATTCTTTTCTAATTGTAATAAATTATCTCAGCTCTCTTTGAACATATGCAGTTATATTTAGCCTAATTTTGTTTGTATTTATTTCTACTTAGCCATTTTCAAGTTGCATTAATTTTGAAAGATGTAAGTGCTATCTGAAAATATGAAAAGTGTAAGGTGTAACTAATGATCACATGAAATAAAAATGAATAACACTAATGTATACAGGTGATATAACTTACTACAAATGTACAACTAAGTTTAGTATGTTCCACAGATCACTTACAATGCAAATATAATTACACTCAGAATCATAGTACTAATTTTTGTACACGTTAGAGCATTTTAAAATAAATAATCAGCTCTGTCATTAGTGAAGTAGTTTATCGTTGTCATTTTTTCTTTTTTTCTACTCTATGAATAGAGTATTTTTAGTAAACGTCAGTGAAACAAAATCACTAGATGACAACACATCTAGTGAATATATTAGTTTTTCAGAAAGGAGCCATGAAAGGGAATTACGAATTGCTCGACATGAAAGCAGGAGCTAGCTGTAGAAACTGCAGTCTGGGCAAGTTGTATAACGTGCAAGTGTTACATTTAACATCAGAAGGCAGAGTTTTGGATGATTATTCTGTTTCTTTGTGTTACTTGCCAAGGAGTTCTCACACCTTAGAACATTTCTAAAGCTGGCTCCACATAAAGGACCCTAAACAGTGGATTAGGAACTCCCTCAAATATGTATACTGTGCTCAGCTTGCTATGAACCAGGCTTACATACTCGTGAACAAGTCTTAAAAGTAAAGGCTGCAGCATGTCTGTAAATCACAGTGTAGTGTTTGATCTTATCCTGGAAGCTCTGGGTAGGTAACAAATAATCCCTCCCATGATCCATTTTGCATTTTACAATGCTTGCTTTTGCTGTGCACTGAACAGTCCGTTGGAGAAGAGAGGCTGGAGATGAAGTAGTCAGATAGGAGGTCACATGTGCTTAGCCAGGAAAGAGAGGAAGCCAAATTGGAGAGTGATTAATTTGAGCTGTAAATTAAATATGGGTACTAAAAGAAAAGCAACAAAACACAAGTCCTATGTTTTTGGGTCATCAAACTACATGGGTAGAGTGCAATTCACTGAGATTGGAGATGACCTGGTATACGTGGGTATGAGCAGAACATAAGCCTTTCATTTTAAATATGTCCAAAAGAAATGACTATTGGATTTGTAATAAAATAGAAAGTTTTCAGTGTTTCAAAAATAACTCAGAAAACTTTAACCCATAAATTTTAGATCTCTGAAAAACCTGAGATTAAAGAATCTGTCATGTAAGTGTATGAGCCCATTTCCAGATGTGCCAGTTAATCTTCATTATCACAATTCTGCCTGGATTAAAGACAGCTACAGAGGCTATTGAATTGTGAAGGTTTGCCTGGTTTTATTAACTGGGCAGGATTGTGCAGACAAACAGATGTGACAGAAAAAAAAAAAAATATATATATATATATATATAATTATGCCATGAGATTGAATTATTAAGTAGGCTTAAAGCACAGAGATGGAAATTCCTTGATGTCATTTTTGCACTGAGCATCAGTGGATCCAGCAGCTGCTCCACTCAAGAGACCAGAAATCACAGAACAAGAGGATCAAGGATACAGTCCAGTCTGAGGACAGAGGCCTGGAAGTTGCCTGGATGGTCATTGGTATTACTCTGCCCTGGGAGACTAAAGAAACTGATGCCCAATGTCCACAGGGGGCAGTGGTAGCAGATGTCTCACTGTTCAAGCAGAATGAAAACGTGGTCCAACTTCATCCTTCTTTCCCTTTTATCTCATCCAAGCTACAAGCCTATTGGATGGTGTCATCTAGAATCAGGATGGGTTGTCCCCTGCTCAGTTTGCTGGTCTGCATACCAATTATCTCTTGAAACATCCCAAACACACTCTGACCTGCCATTTATTAATCCACTAGTCACTTCTTAATCCACTCCAGTTGACTTATCACTATTTACTGTCACAATGGGATAACCCATTGGCGAGTTCAAAGCTGAAAGGCTAGTAGGAAATGGGTCTTAGTTGGAAGAAGTAGGTCATGGGCCAGGAACTTGAGAACTACCTTTTTCTTGGCCCCTTTTTCTTGGATTCTTCTGTTCTGTGCTTCTATGGGTTGAGCAGCTTCGCTCCCTCATCCCCTTCTGCCGTATTGTTTCTGACTTGAAGCAAGCTGACCATAGACCAAATCCTCTCAACCAGGGAGCCAAAATGAATCCTTCCTCTTAACATGCAGATGTGGCTATCAGGTACTTGACCCCATGCCAGAAAGCTGGCCAATGTTTCAGGAAAGAGTTGGTAATTTTAATGAGATTATGAAAAGACTCTCTAGTCCATAAGTGTTCTGCATATCTTGCAAAATAATGAAATCACTGAAATTCAGGGATAACTGATGGCAAAAGAGGAATGAGAAGTGACTATATTGTAATTTTGGACTATTTTTTCCATATTAATGATATACCATGAAGCCACTGAATTTTTGAGTAATAACAAATTTACACAGAAGGAATACATATAATATGCTTTGATTTTATCCTGATCCTAATATTTTGAAAGTCTGTGTTCTACATAATGCCAGAGGCAATATTAGAAAGGAGTTCCTGGTTGTATAGTTCCTAAGATTTCCCAGTACAAATATTCTAGGCTTCAGGAAAATAATTCCTTTATGATGGCCTTAAAGGTCCTTTTAAAGTTTGTTTTTAAAAATATTATAATTGAACTTTTTCAAAAGTAGTCCACTAATGTCTCAGTGTACATTTTCATAGGTGTGAACAGAACAGAGACGTGCCTGTGGGAGAACAAACACTAAATTATTTATGCAGGAATTATGTTTTTATTTTAGTTAGACATTTCAAAATTGTTTTGACCATGAACATATATCATCATGATATTATTGCTTGTAATACTAAACAGGGCACAAGGAAGGAAAACAATTGTAATTTGTGCATTTATTGTTGCTCAACTGAAACACTCAAGTCAATTCCATTTCTCCTCACTTCTTCCCCAAAGGAGTGGAAAACATACTCAATTTGAGTTTCTAACACATATTTTTGAAGCAATCTTTGATGCAAAAAGACATATAGGTTCATATATTTTAATTTAATATTTATACAGTCATGCATTGCTTAACAACTGGGACACATCTGAGAAATGCATCATAAAGTGATACTGTGGTTGTAAGACCATCATAGAGGATGTTAAAAACCCTGATGACTACAGAAGCATCACTAGATATAATCCCATAGGTCTACTATTGTATATGTGGTCCCTCCGTGAGTGAAATGAAATTATGCAACCCTGGATTACATTCTACACCTTGAAAATATTGGAGTAACACCTTCCTATAGTATGAAGTTATGTTCTCGAGCATGTACACATTTAGTAGTTCAAATAGAGATTTTACTTTAAAGAATTACAAATGTAGACAAACATCCCCATCCATTATTATAAAGGTATTGATAAACCTGACAACTGTTAATGGGATAATTAAAAGAAGAAGAAAGAAAAGAAGAAGGAAGATTGCAAGGATAACTGTTTTATCACATTATATCCATTCCTCTTTGTTATCTTCTCAATATAATACCAAGAAAGCCACAGAAAATGATAGAAACAGGTAGTATGGTGGGCAATGAGTAACATGTCAGACTTCAGGAGGACATTTTCCTGTCTATGAAGTTTACAGAAGTACAGCAGCTGGCTGACGTTACCACATTGCTTGTTTCTTGTGAGAGTAAACTGCAATTCCAGAGAGAGAAGGGAGAGAGAGAGAGAAAGAGAGAGAGAGAGAGAGAGAGAGAGAGAGAGAGAGAGAGAGAGAGAGAGAGAGAGAGAGATATTATTTCAACTCAGTGATTCAGTAGCTTAGACAAGGCTTCCCATGGGGAAGTATCTGTGTTCTGAGGAGCAGTGCTGGCCCGTAGGTGCTGACCCGTACGTGATAATCACGTGTGTACGGGCATCTCTGCAGGTATCTCATGGGTTGATTCTGCAATATTGAGAAAAACCAAGGTCAGTTTACACTGTTAGAGCTAACTCAAATCAACTTTCATCTGATATGAAAAAGCCAGATCAGGTGGTGCCCAGAGGGACAGGAAGGAGGAAATCAAAAGCTCAAGGGAGCACACAGACCCCTGCAGGTGCCCTCCCTCTGCCCCTCATGGCAGAGCCTTGCTCCTGGTTGAGGCGGATGTGTGATCTGCGTACTGAATCCCCAGTTGCACAGCTCTCTGCTGCTCACATGAGGTGCACTGGGGAATTGTGGGGTTTTATTTGTTTTTTTGTCTTTTTTTTTTGTCTTTTTGAGATAAGGTCTCCTTTCAGGCTGGCCTTGAGCTCACTGTAGTCCAAACTGGTCTCAAACTTGCAACAATCTTCCTGCCTCAGTCTCCTGAGTGCTGGGAATCCAGGTATGTGCCACCGTGCCTGGCTATTTTTTAAATTTTATTATTATTCTTTTGTATCATGAATTGAACTCAGGATCTTGCCCTTGCCACACAGGTGCTGTGCCCCTGAGCTATATTCCTGGCCCATCACTGAGGAATTCTTAAGTGGAAACGTGAGAACTACTTTTTCTTTTATTTTAAAAACTATCAGAATATGGTTAACTGGTTTGCCTCAAAATTGATTTTACAGTGTGTGTGAAAATAATTTAATAATTTGTCCACTGGCTTAGATATGATGGTGCAAGTAACTGTTCTTTATTTGATCCCCAGAAGACATTTTTTTCACTATTTGAAGCTTATTGCATCTTTACCTCATCTGCAAGCATGGTGATTCTTCTTACTTTGCACGTCCTTCAGGTCTCATCAGAGTGCAAAGTTCCAAGTGACTTCAAAGGGTGTTCTGTGCTCCAATCAGCTCTAAGGGGCAAGGAAGATGATGAGAAATGAACCGACACCAGAGATGCAGTTCAAGGTAAAGCTGAGCATCACCACGGCTCTTGGGTTATGCAGTAGGTAAATCCTAGCGCCTGTGTATAGGAATCTCATGGGCTCCTGTAAGATAAGGTGGTAAACACTAACGGCAGGAAATACACCTGAGCTCAGCCACTGGATTCAGAAAGAATTTTTCTCACCAAGAATAAAAGTATCATTTTATGACGATGATGATAATAATGATTATGAAACTCTGTAGGGTTTTTTTGTTTAGAGAAGGAAGTAACAAATAAATGAATGATTAAGCAAAATATAGCATCTGGCCCAAAGTAGATATTCCAGATATACTACTGGGATAAACCTAGGCTTTCAAAATTCAATATGTGGTGCACACTTGTAATCCCAGCACTTTCGAGGCAGAGGCAAGATTATCTACCCAAGCTCAAGGCCAGCCTGCGCTACATAGTGATTTGATGGCCAGACATAGCGAGTCCTTGCCTCAAAAAATCAACAAAACAAAACAAAATAAAACAAAATCCAATAGAATTTCCCTAACTTAAGGATATGGAGGGACTGAAGAAATGCCCAGACACATTTAGAAGAAATTTTGTATATAAACCTAAGCTTCTCTTTCTCCAAAAGATAGACCTGTTTAGAGGGAAGAATTAAATTCAAAATGAAATTGGATCCAGACACTTGCATCTGACAAAAATTCATTCAGTAACTGCTCATAAGCAGGAAAATATAAAAATTATCCTGTTGTTTATATGCATGTAAATGTTGAAAAAAGAGCACTATATGCTAAAATAAGTGTATACTTTAGGTATATAATGTGAGTCAATGTAAAAACATTGCAATGGCTTATGTTTTTGGGAACTTAGTTCTTTAAATAATTTTTTATTGTTCAATTAGGAATTCAGTTTGCTCCAAATTCAAATTTTGTATTTTTAGATTCCTCTTTTTCTTGATTTTCATGAGTGTTCTTTTTCTATAAATATCTCTTTGAGAGTTCTTGGAGTTTCTATTGATATTGCTTTACAGTTCATTGATAATGCTATCATATCACAAATCAACGAAGTCTTTTGGAAAGCTACTGTAAGCAGGAACAAAGTTTTCTGCTTTTTTTCTCAGTGACAGGGAATCTGTTCAAGAAGACTACTTTAGAATAGCCTGCACATCATTCCTCACACTCATTGTTTATATTTCCTTCAGGAATATTATTTATTCTGGAATATACTGTAGGAAAATGATGATAAAAGCTGACTAAGAGCTATATTGGGCAAAAGAATTATTTCTTTCATCATGTCTAAAGTGACTGGTTATAAAACAATTTTATAGGGATGTATTATCTGAAAATTGGTCTGTTCTACAAATGTCTTGCTACCAAAACATTTTCTCTGTAATGTTCTAGCAATATCTTTTTTTCAGTTCATACATCCTGTACTTGTTTTTATCAGGCTATAATTTAACTAAAACTTTAGTTAAATTACATACTTTTATCACCAGACAGTAGCTGGTGATAAAATTATTCAACTGGAAGAAGGTATTTCTTATAATTGGCAATAGGCTTCTTCTGCAAAGTTGTTTTTTCTTCAGAACTGGAAGGTGGCCTTTTGATAGCAATTGTCATTTGCAGTGTTTTACACCCACCTCTCATAACTTTCCAGGGCCTGGCATCTATGCTGGGTTTCCATGGGGCCACCACTGCTGCCAGATTTCTCAACCTTGATTTCGTCAGTCATGTTTCTCCCCAATTTTATGTGCAGTCCTTGGGAAACAGCATCTGTTATTCACCCCTCAGCATCTGACGTCAAAATCCACATCCCTGGTTCTGTTTGCACTGATCTATCCACCATTATTTCTGCTTGAATGACCAACTTTTACTACACAGCTAATGCATGAAGCTTTAAAGAGAAAGTGCTAAAACCCACCAACATAATCTAAGCAAAGACAACATGTCTCCGTGAGAGAGGGATTATTTTGTGTTGAAAACGTTGTTTCCCAGTCTATTCTCTAATTTTTTTTCATGCATTGGTAAAAATATGCAAACATTCAAATGGATAAAGAAATAAAGTAAAGATGGATAAATAGGGAAAGAAAGAATGTTAGAAAAAAGGCAAGGAGAAAGTCAGGCCAGCAGACAGAAGGAAGGAAAGGGGAGAGGGAGGAAGGAAACATGAAAGGAAGGGAGGGAGTGAAGAAGAAAGAATAAGGGGAGGGAGGGAGAAAGGAAGGAAGGAAAGAAGGAAGGAAGGAAGAAGGAAGGAGGGGAAGGAGGAAGGAACATCTGTTAAACCCGAAAGTCCATGTAAAAACAAAGGATCAGAAGGCTGTAGCCTTAGCAACAACAGGAGTCACGATCATCTCCAGTGGCATCCATTTTTCAAAAATTTTAGCAATTTTTGCAGTCACTGACAGCATTATTAGTGCTATCAAATAGTGTGAGAACCTATTAACAAAACTGCTCCTTCAGCAGACATTAGTGAAATTTCAGTGATTTCGCTACAGAGAGTGTTCATTTTAAAAGGTGGAAGTAACTAAAGGAGCCAGTTTATGTCACATGATATATTTACAAGAACTAGATTTTGGAACACAGATAAAAAGACTCTTGAGCAACTTGCAAAAGTAGGCAGAAACTTTACAAGGTTTCAATGCCTCTAAAATCTATAGCAGTAAAGTGAAAATAGTACTATATAACAATATATATTGTGGTGCTGTGTTTACATCTTACCCAATGATCTTGTGAGACAAAAACCAAATGAAGTTCTGAAACTTACCAAGTCTATTCTTGGCTGTCTTGCTGTGAGGGTAAATGCATGCTAGCTAGATTTAATTTCTCCAGGAAGATACGAGCAGGTGTCTCAGGTTGTTAATTTATTCATCCAAATATCTCGCAGATGGTGATCTTTGTTTCATCCTGAAGTGGTTGATACTAGTGGTTGATACTTCATTTCCTTGAAGTCTTCATCTAACATTGCTTTCATTAATACAAATACTTTTCCTGAATTCTCCCAAGTCTGTGTGGTGCTGTCACCTTTTCAGTATCTCACATTAAAGATCTGAGAGTCGTTTTTGCCCCCATATTACAGTGAATCTACATTTCGCATGTTTGAGATTTAGTAGGTAAAACATCCCAAACCATTACAATTCAAGTCTTTTTTAAACTCTGACAACAAGAACATTAATAAAGGGATTGTTTTTCTTCCTGGATCATCAAAATAACATTTTAACAATCTCTTTACCTCCATTTTCTCTTCCTTAATGATTTCAACATATCGATGCTTTAATAACATTCTACAATCTAATTTTATCCTTACTTATAAAAGAATGAACATTTTCATTTTTCTTTTTTTTAAAGAAAAAAATAACAATCAAACAAAACAGAAAAAAGGGTAGCAACAATACAGAATTCCAAAGGAAAAAAAGAAAAGAACAAAAAAAAAAAACCCACCAAGAAATCACTAATTGATAAGTTACATACTGTCATCTTGGAGATAGTTGTTCAAGTTAGAAAATTAAAGCTAACAAAGTAGACATTCAAACAGTGAGACTGTTAACACTTCTGCTCAACAATCTAACAAAAACAGTAATATGGTCATCTATCTTCCACACTTAAACATACATGCAGTTACATCCTTTAGAACACTTTTTTTTGCTCTCTTTTTTACAGTAGTAATTATGCATTTTGGGTTTTATTACTCATACAGTTCTTATTACTTTTTTTATTTTAAAGAGAATCAAACAAAAGAGGACAGAACAAAGCAGATAAGAACAGAACAACATAAGCAACATAACACTTTAAAGTAAGACAACCAGACATTAACAGTAGCTGTCAAAATATCTCTTTCTCTGCTATAGTTGAGCATAGTTTCAGATACAATAATATCAAACATAACACAATAGTATAAAACTATTCAAGAGAATGAAAGAATTACAGGACATTCTGAACTGAATAACTATGATCAATGGCTACTATAATATCTCATTTTGAATAAAAAGATTTGTTTATACTATCACATATATTAAAATCCCAATAAGAGACAACATGATAGAACCGATGGTAAATAGCAGAGTAGAAGCATGGTAGGACTTCTAAGGAAGACGATATTAAATCAGCAATGGCTGCCATAATGTTTTGTTTTCTTCAAAACAGCTGTTCATACCATCACGCATAATAAACTCAAACAAAACAGAAAAAAACCATTCCAACTGATGAATGAAAACTTTAAAAGGCTTCAAAGGCATGAGATGAGGACTCATGCTTACCATAAAATCTTATATACTCTTACCAACTCTCATACTAGGGAGACTATACGGTATTTACACATGTGAGTTTGGTTCATTTCGCTTATGAGTATGGTCTCAAGTCGTGTCCATTTATTTATAAATATCTCAATGTGATCATTCTTTATAGCTGAGTAGTACTCCATTATATAAAAATGCCACAACCTTTTTATCCATTCCTCAGTTGATGGGCACTTAGGTTGTTTCCAAGATCTGGCTATTACAAATTGTGCTGCTATAAACATAGGTGCACATATAATCACTGTGGTATGATGTTTTCAGTTCTTCTAGGAATACATGAAGAAGTGGGATATCAGGGTCAAATGGGACTTCTAAACCCAGCTTTTTGAGGAATCTCCAGACTGCCCTCCACAGTGGCTATAGCAGTCTACACTCCCACCAACAGTGCAGAAAAGTTCCTTTTCCCGCCACAGCATCTCCAGCACTTGTTGTTGGTAGTTTTTTCTATCCTGGCCATTCTTTCTGGGGTGAGATGGAATCTCAGTGTAGTTTTAATTTGCATTTCTCTAATGACTAATGATGATGAACATTTTTTCATGTATTTATTTGCCATTCATATTTCTTCATCTGAGAACTGTGTACTCATTTCAGATGTGCATTTTTGGATTGGGTCTTTGAATTTCAAGGGTCTGATTTTTTTTTTAATTCTTTATAAGTTCTAGACAGAAGTCCTTTGTCTGAGGGAAAATCCATTAAGATTTTTTCCCAATTTGTGGGTTTTCTTTTCACTCTGCTGGAAATCTCTTTCAACATGCAGAAACTCTTTAATAAGATATGGTCCCAGTTATTGATTCTGGGAAGTATTTCCCGTGCAGTTTGATTCTTGTTCATGAATTCTCTACCTACCCCTATATCTTCGAGGTTTTTACCTACTTTGTTTTCCAAAAGATTTAGTGGTTCTGTTTTAACCTTTAAATCTTTGATCCATTTAGATTTTAGTTTAGTACATTGTGATAGGCATGAGTCTAGTTTTAGTCTTCTGCATATGGATAGCCAATTTTTCCAGCACCGTTTGTTAAAGCGACTGTCATTATTCCAGTGAGCATGTTTGGCCCCTTTATCAAAGATAAGTTGGTTGAGTGAAGTTGTGGTTGTGGTTGTATCTTCCACTCTACTCCATTGATCTTCAGGTCTGTTTTTATTCCAGTACCATGTTGATTTTTATTACTGTAGCTTTGTAGTATAATTTCAAATCAGAGATTGTGATCCCTCCTGCCTTGCCTTTGCTGCTTAGAATTGCCTTTGCTATTCTAGGTCTCTTCTGATTCGAGATGAATTTTAGAAGTGATTTTTCTACATCTATGAGGTATGTTAGTGCTATTTTGATAGGGATTGCATTGAATCCTTATAATAATTTTGGGACAATGGCCATTTTCACAATGTTTGTTCTTCCTATCCATGAACAGGGGATGTCTTTCCATTTTCTGAGGTCCTCTTTGATTTCCTTTTTCATGATATTATAATTTTCCTTGTATAGCTGTTTTACATCTTTCATGAGATTAATTCCTAAGTATTTCATTTTTTTGGATGCTAGTGTGAAGGGTGTGGCTTCCCTTACTTCTCTCTCAGTATTTTTGTTTTTAGTGTATAGGAATGCTATTGATGTTTGAGTATTGACTTTGTATCCAGCTACACTGCTGAATTTATTTGTTATATCTAGGAGTTTTTCAATGGAGTTTTGGGGGTCTTCAATGTAAAGTATCATGTCATTTGCAAATAATGATAATTTAGTTTCCTCTTTTCCTATCTTTACTCCTTTTATTTCTCTCTCTTGTCTAATTGCTCTGGCTAGTATTTCCAGTACTATGTTGAATAGGAGCAGTGATATGGGACATCCTTGTCTTGTACCTGATTTTAAGGTAAAGGCTTTCAGTTTTTGACCATTTAATATGATACTGGCTGTAGATTTGTCATAGATGGCATTTATCATATTGAGGTAAAGACCTTCTATTCCAATTCTCTGTAAGGTTCTTATAATGAATGAGTATTGGATCTTATCAAAAGCTTTTTCTGCATCTATAAAGATGATCATGTGGCTCTTCCTTTTGGCCCTATTGATATGGTGGATTACATTTATTGATTTATGTATGTTGAACCATCCCTGCATTCCTGGGATGAATCACACTTGGCCAGGGTGAATAATCTTCT
The DNA here is from genome assembly GCA_004027295.1 of Dolichotis patagonum. NCBI lineage: Eukaryota > Metazoa > Chordata > Mammalia > Rodentia > Caviidae > Dolichotis > Dolichotis patagonum. The sequence goes on from PVJX010000225.1 coordinate 242,935, forward strand.
TGATGATTTGCTATATCCCGTTTGCTAATATTTTATTGAGAATTTTTGCATCTATGTTCATTAGGAAGATTGGCCTATAGTTCTTTTTTTTAGTTGGGTCTTTCTCTGGTTTTGGTGCTAGAGTAATATTTGCTTCCAGGAATGACTTAGGAAGAGTTGCTTCCCATTCAGTTTCACTGAAGAGTTTGAAGAGTGTCAGAATTAAGTCTTCTTTTATTTAGTGTAGAATTCTGCAGTGAATCCAACTGGGCCTGGGCTCTTTGTTGGCAAGGACTTAATTACATTTTCAATTTCAGTAATCAAAATTGGGTTATTCTGCAGTTTTACATCTTGCTGATCCAGCTTTGGTAGTTCATATGTATCTAGGAATCTGTCTATTTCTTCAGTGTTATCGAACCTATGAGAGTAGAGGTTTTCAAAATAGGTGTTGATGATCTTCTGTATTTCCACTGAGTCTGTAGTAATTTCACCTTTTTCATTCCTTATTGCATGAATTTGAGTTTTCTCTTTCCTTTTTAAAATAAGGTTGGCCAGGAGCTTATCAATTTTATTTATTCTTTCAATTAACCAACTCTTTGATTCATTGATCCTTTGTACTGTTTTCCTAGTCTCTATTGCATTAATTTCTGCTCTAATCCTTATAATTTCCTCCCTTCTTTTGGCTTTGGACTTGGCTTGCTCTTCTTTTTCTAGATGTTTGAGTTGTAACATCAGGTTGTTTATTTGTGTTCGTTCTATCTTCCGGATGTGGGAACTAAGTGCAATAAATTTTCCTCTGAGGACTGCTTTCATTGCATCCCACAAATTCTGTTAAGTTGTGTTTGTATTTTCATTTGGTTTTAGATATTGTTTAATTTCTTCTTTAATTTCATCCATGACCCACTGATAGCTCAAGAGTGTATTACTCAGTTTCCATGTGTTTGTGAGGTTTTTGCAATTGCTTTTATCATTAATTTCTAATTTCATGGCACTATGATCTGATAACATGCATGGGATAATTTCAATTCTTTTGCATTTACTTAAATATGTTCTGTGGTCTAGTATATGTCTATTTTAGAGAATGTCCCATGTACTACTGAGAAGAATGTATATTCTGATGTTGTTGGATGGAAAACTCTATATACATCTATCAAGTCCATTTGTTCACAGGTGTGATTCAGTTCTGTTATTTATTTTCTGATTTTCTGTCTAGTTGATCTGTCCCTCTGTGTCAATGGCATGTTCAAATCTCCTGTTATAATTGTGTTATTGCTTATTTGATTTTTCATTTCTGTTAATATTTGCTTTGTATAGCTGAGTGCTCTGGAATTTGGTGCATATATATATTTAAGATTGTTATCTCTTCCTCTTAAAGTTTTCCCCTAACTAGTATGTAGTGACCTTCCTTATCTCTTTGGATCATTCTTGGTTTGAAATTCACATTGTCTGCAAACAGGATTGCTACTCCTGCTTTTTTTTTTTTTTTTTTTGGTTTCCTGTTGCGTGAAGTACTGTTTTCCATTCTTTAACTTTCAGTCGATGGGTTTCCTTTTGGGTAAGATGGGTTTCTTATAGACAGCATATGGTTGAATGTTGTTCCTTGATCCATTCTGCCAATCTGTTCCTTTTGACTGGTGAGTTGAAGCCATTTACATTAATGGTTATAACTGCTATATATTGGTTTATTCTTGACATGTTATCTTTCTGCTGTTGTATCTTTAGCTTTCCATTCTATTTAATTCTCTGCCTTGCTTGGTGGTTTTATCCTACGTGTATCCAGAATGTCTTTCAGTATTCTTTGTAGGGTTGGTTTGGTGTTCATGAAGTTCTTCAGCTGTTCTTTGTCATGGAAGTATCTTATTTCTCAATCCATTTTGAAGGACAGTTTTGCAGGGTATGTCAGTCTGGGTTGAAAGTAGTTTTCCTTTAGGATCTGAATTACTTTACTCCATGTTCTTCTTGACTTCATTGTTTGTGTTGAGAAGTCTGCTGTGATTCTGATACATTTTCCTTTACAGGTGATCTGTCTTTTCTCTCTAACAGCTTTTAGTATTCTTCTTTTATGGTGGGTTTCTGGGATGGTGATTATTATGTGTCTGGGTATAGTTTTATTTTAGTTATGGCTATTTGGAGCTCTATATGCTTCACTAATCCAAATGTCAGTTTCCATTCTCATATTTGGGAAGTTTTCAGCTATTACTTCTGTAAACATCCTCTTGATATCATTTGGGCTGTCCCCTTCTTTTTCATTTATCCCTACTAATCTTATGTTATTTTTCTTTGCATCATCTTGTAGCTGTTGAATTGTTATTTCCTGATTTTTTGTTATTTTTAAAATATCTTTCCTTTCCTGGTCACTGGTTGCAATCTCATCTTCAAGGTCTGAGATTCTATCTTCACTTTCATTGAGGTGGTTTTTACAGCTTTCAATAGAATTTTCGATTTCCTGTATATCTCTTTGAATATGCTTTATGTATTCTGCTTGTTTCTTATAGTGTTCATTTAGGGATTTTATCTGTTTGCTTTCTTCCTCTAATTTTTTAGCTGTCGTCACTAGGTGTGTTCACTATTTCTTTCACTACTTTTATTATTTCTTCTTTTACCTGGGCAATTATTTCTAATTTTAATTTCTCCATAGCTTTCCCTAGTTGCTTCTTTATTTCAGTTGATATCATTTCACTCATTTCAGGTGTATGGCTTCTATTTTCTTCTATGTACATGGTTCCAGGTATTTCTTGGGATGGACTGGTGATTTGAGCCTGCCTTTTGCTCTTTCCTTTTGTCATTTTTCTTTATTTCCTTGGTTTGAGTGGTGTTCCAAAGCTTCCGCTGGGTGTGTTACAAATCTCCTCCTGCACCCTCAGCTACTGCAGCAGTCTCAGCTCCTCTGCAGGTACTCGGCTCCCTAAATTGAGAGGCGGAAGCAGGGTGTGGAGAACTGGAGTCAGAGAAAACCCCAGGGTACAATCCCCTGTCCTAGGGGTGTGGATATGAACTCAACCACTGGCAGAGCTGGCCTCAAGCTGTCCCAAGGCCAGCCCAATTTTGCCCAGAGTCCTTGTGCAAGGTTTCTGCCTCCTGGACTGAAACAAGACCACTGAGCTTGTTTGACTGAGGCCCTGCAATCTGCTGGACACAGTCCAGCATCCCAGTAGCTCACCAGAAACTCAAAAGCCAGAACGTAGGTCTCCATTTTCATTTTTCTACTTAAAAGTTTATAATTTCTCTATACCATATATCAAATTAAATTTCAGTTATGTAAATTTTAATGTTCACAGATTTATTAATGAATATCAGAAAAAGTGACATGAAATCCTGAACATTGCAGAAATTTATTTCAAGTAACGTAAACTAAGGGAAATAAAATGTTATTTGAAAGCAGATAAAATTTGAAGGTGAATAGTTTTTGAGTTTCAAATATGAAGCTGTTAATACCATCCTGGTTTACATTCTTTTCTAAATAAAACCATTAGCTAACCATGTTTTTGGAACGATGAAATGCTTTTGAGTTGTGAATTGCTTTATAGAGTTCTTTTTTTATTTTTATCTATAATCCTTTGATAGGAGAATTTATTTGCATTTTTTATAGTTGCAAAAATTCTAACACATAGCTTGAAGCCACTTTGATAATTGTATACTGCATCATCATTACATATGTCAAGTTACCTTACGAAGCTGAATCCATTTAGAAGTTAATGGAAATCAAATGGCATTAGCATTGTTTTAATTACATATAACAAATCATCTACTTTTCAAAACACTGTTGTTTAATGAAAAGTAACTTCTCACCTAAGGACATTATGTTTCATCTTTCATTGTCAAAATACTGTCATTACTCTTGCTGTTTATTCTCAGAGTTGTCGTTTTTATTTGGTATTGTGTAGGGAAATGAGTTACTTAATTCAAATGACTTCATGGCATGTTAAATTCATTGCTTTTAACCCACTGAGATGTATTTGTTTTCACTCTCCACTGGGCACTCAAGTAAATGCTCTTTTACTGTCACTTAGCATGGGAGAGGCGAGTTCATTATCTTCATCCTGCAGATTCCTCATGTTCCAAATTCTACTCCAAAGTTCTCGTTGTGTTCCCTTCTTTCTACTTCAGAAAATTTGTTGGATAATTGTCTTCTCTGAATACTTCAAAAGCAAGTGGAAGATTTCTATACACCAATAAGGTTGAAAGATTATATATATATATATATATATATATGAAAAAATTATGGTTTCTCTTGAATATCATGATGATACATGGCAGCCAAAGAGGTATAAAGAATATAAATCTGCTTCCTGTAGTGTTGGGGACCAGAAATTATAAATTAATGATAGAATCTGTCCAAAGCCTATGCTTTCGCTGCCTTATAGGCTGGTTTGGAATACAGAAACTTGCTTTCTCCTGGCCACCACTGTAATGTTGATGGCTCACAAGACAGGCTTTCTGCTGACGTCAACACAGGGAAGAGGGCAATGTATCCAGATGTGGGGAAGGATCATTACTTGTCTCTCTCATGATATTAAATTTGCCTATTTCACAACTACTTCAATCTGTTCCAGGTAAAGTATATTCCACCCCCACACCCTACACCTCTCACTGGAAAACATAAAAGTACGCCAGCCAAGAGGTCTTTGTCTTTGCTCTTCCAGAGGCACTGGCTTCCTAGGCCTCCTTCTATGCATTACTAAATTTGTTTCTGTTTTTTCTTCATCCTTCGCTGTACCCACTTCTGCAGGCAATTGCAGATTTTGGCCAGGTCCCCAACCCTGTAGAAGTCTGGAAACCTGTGATTTTCAGTTCTACCAAGTGGTGACTGCAAGTAAGTAGATTAATCTCTTTTTCTTTATTCCCTCAGTTATACAGCTAAGTTATGGAGGTATCTCTCAGAGGCCCTTTCAACTTTGAAGCTTATCATAATTAATTCAGTGATTGGTAGAATGTCTCATTTTTTTTATAGCTGAGCAGTCATGGATAAGCAATATTTGAGTTACCACTCAGTAGCAATACAGCCCTTGAATGCAGACTTATCTCAGATAATGACTGACATCAAGGATATAAATGCTATCCTTCTAAATTAAAAGAATGACAACTTTTAATGGCAGTACTATGAGGCCTACTTCATTTATCATATGGATATGGATATTTACATTTCAGATGTGGGGAAGGATCTGTCAACAGCATTTAAACTTTCCCGAGTTCAATCTCATTTTTTATACCGGTGTGGAATCAGACATCCATTCCAACCTCAGAAAAGAGAATGCATTTAGAAATGAGGAAAGAAACAAGGTTCCCTTGGCAGGTTCCCTCAGGTCAGGGTGCCAGCTTCATTTTTCTTCATTGTTCTGTGTAAATTTAGTTCAGCTGTGTTTGCTGCCAAGTGCGGTGTCATTTGAAATCCAGAAAATAAGAAAAGAAATTTCATAGTAATTCAATATATTTTTTAACTTTGGGAATTCTAGACTTCTGAAAGTTTAGTCACCTATTTCTGTTTATGCAATAATCACTGAAAAAATATCTGTGTGAGATCTCCCACATACTGTCTAACGTTTCATACCTGTCTAATTAGGCCAATTGGCTCAAAAATTCATTGCTGCACTTTTTATCTTCTGATGTGGAATTTGGAAAATCATGGAAAATTTAGAAAAGAATCTGTACTTAGGCAGCATAAATGATTCTATTTTTATAAATTTCTATTGAAATTGTTATATATATAAACATAATTATTTTGAGTCCCTGTAAAAGAAGATACTATCAGTGAAATTATGTTCTTCACATAATTATTGAATAGAGAAAAAGAAAAAAAAATTACAGTGGTGTTTCCCCTAATTATTTGGCTTTCTGTCACATAATAATAAGAGTCTATTTTGGCCTTTTATTTCAGTCACGTGAAATTTCCTTCACAGTTGGATTTGTTTTTAAAAAGTTACCAAATGATAAATATTTTTTGCAAAAAGGATGTCATTTCAGTACTTTTCCGTTAAGCAAGTGTGTGAGGACAGGAAATGGTGGAGGTTGAGTAAGAACTGCGTTGTCACAATCATCCTTATTAACACCCACTCTTTACCTTTCTTGCCACAGAGCTGCTGAGCTGGGTCACTGATTTTGTGGCCGCAGACTTAACTGGGATTCTAGAGGAGAGTTGCTTTCATAATTTCTCTCACCGGTTTTGGTAGAACTTTGGAACAAGGGAAGGAAGTTTGGGATGAGGACTAAAGACATCCAGTCTATTCTATCGGGGAGTAGGTCAGGCGATACCCTGGATTTCCATCCCAGGCCCTCTGCAGAGGATTAGCTGGTTGCTGTGCAATGGGGCACGGTAGTGTGGGACACACTAGCGTGCTGAGCTCTCTGTGCCCCTAAATCAGAGTTATGCAGAGCTGAAAGCTTGAGAATTTGCCTCTTTTTGGTCACAATTATATGTACGGCATCACCGCATAGCATCACCATGGCTCCAGTATTTTTTTAAATGAAAAAGAGCAAAAAGATGATACAGAGTTTCAAAACAACATAATAGGAGAGAAACAACTGTTAATGTATTGCATAATGTTATCTTTAAAGCAGATTACAAGACATAGACATGAAAAAATGATCAAACAATAAAAGCAAAAACTGTTCTTTATGATAAACCAACAGCAATTCATAATATAATTATCTATCATATTATATATGATATATATGATATATGATATATATTTTACATATGATATATAACATATGATATACATATGATATATATGATATATATCATATATTATATATATGTGATAGATACAAATAAAATCTTTTTCTCTCCTTTCCCCCATCCCAGTTGTTCTTTCCTTTTCAGCCATTTCTTTCCCTTCACTTTCACAATACCTATTGTACATTTTGGATCTTATTTACTCTCAGTTTTTTACACTAGAGAGACTCTGTGGTATTTACACATGCAAGTCTGATTTATTTCACTTATGAGTATGGTCTCAAATTGCAGCCATTTATCTATAAAAACCTTGAGTTTATCCTTCTTTGTAGCTGAGTAGTGAAGCTGTGATATTTATGCAGTGGCTCCAGTATTAAATTGAGGCTCTCTGAGTAGCAGAGAGAAAGCTTGGCTGCTCTGTTCTAAGTAACTGGAGCAAGTAGAGAAAGGAAAGACCATTTCTAATGAGGCAAGATAGCAATCAGCAGGAAGATGTTTTAAATAAAACTAACAGGTGTAATTTAATGTAAACAAACTTAAAAAAAACCTTTTTTAAAAGTGTGTGACTTGAAAACTTTGGTCACATTTGAAAAGTTCGCTACCAATATTTTTCAGTAACTATTCCATCCTGTTTTACTTCTCTCCTTTACTGCCAATTCAATTACATAAGTGATAGACTGCTAGCTCGCCTTTAAAAATTTTTCCTATATATATCTTTAGCTACTAATTTTATAATGTCTAGTTTGTGTATTTTCTTTTTGCTTTTGTTTCAACTTATTCATACTACCTTAAGTACTTAATTTCTGCTCACTGTGTTTCTCAGCTTTAGGACTGTCAAATATTTATTTTCCTTTCTTTTTGTTTTTTCTCTTCTCCTTTCTTTGATTTTTTTGTTTCATTTTATTTCCTTTGCATTCTTTTCTACTTTTGTATGTTTGTTGGTTCCTGGCGATTTGATCCAAACCCTTGTTCTAATTTTCATATTCTGCCACTGAGCTACATACAGTTTTTCCAAATTTTAAAGATTCAAGTTTTCTGGAGCAAATCTTCATGTTTTTCCTGTTAAACATATTTTTCAGTGTAATATAACAGATCTTATCTAAGATCCTAACATCCCTATATTCTGTTTTGTTTCATTTTCTTTCTTTCTTTCTTCTTTTTTTTTTTCCTGTCATTTTATACCTTCTTCTGGAATTCTTAGAAGTCACCGGATTCTAGGATTGTGTTTGACAAACTGGAGATTCTGCATGTTCCTCTCTGCTTTTGTAGTATATTCAACTTATAGGCAAGAGTTAGGTAGAAATATTATCTGCAGTCAGACATGGCTAGGACTTCAAAGGAACCAGTGCAGACCAGGTAATTTGCAACTGTGGGGAAGGCAGACACCTCCTCTGTGGGTCAGACCTCAAAACAAAAGATAAAACAAATGCACCCACTTCCTAAAGGTAAGCATCAGGGATTGATATTCTAAATAGGCATCTATACCCACCTTTTGAGAAGCCAGGAAGATCTCTCATTCTGTATTCATGCCAGTTTACTACCGGTGACTGGCTTTCCAAATTTAATCCATTTTACCTGAGCAATCATACTCATAATCTTATTGATTTACCATAGGTCTGTCCTATCTGATGCCCACCTTGTGAGTTGCCATGTTTTGCCCCCCTGGAGCGAACCTCACTTTGGGGTATTGCTCTATTAAAACCCAGAAAAGGCAGGGTCCTCAGCAACACACTTGAGACCCCTTCTGTCTCTCTCAGAAAGAAGGTCTCTTTTACTCAACAAATATATTCTGCACTTAAACTCCATTGTTTCTAAAACTTACTCACTGATTTTAGATAACACGAACTCATACTGGGCATCTAGTAGGTTGGGAGTTTTTTTTCCCTGTATCATTTACTTTTTAATGAAACCGAAAGTTTCTTGGCCCAAATAAGGGAAAAGAATTTCAGCTTTACCTTTTGTCTTGAGATCTGTTCCACAGCAGAAAGTGTTTGTCTCTTCCAAGACTGCAAGGTATCTGAACTTCTGCTCTGGCTTCTTTGAGGGGCCAGCCCTGTCTGACACCTGTAATACATCTAAATAACTCAGCTGCCTGTAATATAACTACTCAGTTTTACAGGTTAGCATGAAATAATCCATAACAATATATTCATGGATGACTGTGTTTTTGTCTGATAAAACTTTATTTACAAAAACTAGAATTTAAATGAATTTGACTTAGGGTCATAGGTATCTAATATCTAATTTCAATAGTAATTATTTGTTCTCTCGGTTCCTTGACTCTAAAAACCACTAATGCCTCAAGGAGAGAAACAGCACAGAATAGCAGAGTAATTTTTCTGTAGTTGTCTTTTCCATTGAACATTTCTCCTCTAGTAATAATGTAGTTTGTATTGTTGAATTGCAATTATTTGTTCTGCTAGCCCTGCACGCCATAACACATTACAAATTGTGAAGCACGGTGTCTCCACAATTGTGTAATGTTGTTAATAAACAAATGCCTGGAAAGAAAAGTGGTCAAGAATGTCAGAGCCATGTCAACATTCTGACTTTTGCTGAGATCTTGGCTCTGTCTTTTATAGCTTTCTAAATTTTATTTTATCGCTTATAAAGAGCTGATTATTGGTATTCATTACAGCTTTTCTATTTATTTTTGAAGGAGTAAGTTGGTTTAATATAAGACAAGATTCTGTGAGTTTCCAGTCATAAACTCAGTGGCAAGGATACATTATTTAAAAGCTTATTGGCCCTATTTTCTGATTTTATAAAGTGAAGTATAAGTAACCAATGTTCTATCCCTCTTCTTTAAAATAATGTACTAACAGTATTTGGAGAGAGGGCCTTAAAATAAAATTTTGACTTGCTGACTATTTCTTAAGCTGTCTGTGAATGTTTTTACATTAAGCAAGAAAAATGATTAAAAAGACACATTTTATAGAATATTAAAAATAAAGCACATTTTCCAGTTCAAGAAAATATGTTACTTTTGTTAAAGAGGAGAAATCACTTTTGCAATGCTCAATATCTCAATGGAAGGAGTATAATTAGAGGTAGGAAAGAGCACAATTCTGCAGTTTTGAGGTTTGCCCTCTGGAATGGAATGCAGAGTGGGTAAATAGAATGAAGGAGTTGCAATGAATTCTGGAACCTAACAATTATATTTAGTTCTAAGTTTCACTTCATGCTAATTCTTTGACTCTGAGAAAGTTTATTTAACATCCTTGTATCATTCTCTCATGAGTAAAATAAAAGTTATGAGAATCAAATCATTTAGTGCATTTTCGGTGTTTAGCAGACTACTAGCTATGTTTTATTTCTCATTGCCGACCCACTGCCATATTCCAAAGTAGAAAACTGCTTCAATATTCTAAAGAAATACTGAACTGTTGTGTGGATGTGTGAGACCATATATTCAAAGTCCTTTTCAAAGGATTTCTGAAAGATTTCAGATGTCTGTAATGTCCTTACATTAGAGCCTCTATTATGTTAGTACTAACATACAAGGAGACAAAAAATAAATAAAGTTTTGTTATATTTTCTTAAAATGCAATTTTTCTAGAAGTCTGAAGAGGAAACACCTTGAGGCCATGGGTCTGGAAGTGAGTTTATATCCAGTATGTTACTTAGGGGCAACCTAGCAATAGGCTGGAGCCAGGACAGCCAAAGTCCTGCAGCAGGAACTTCAGGCTGTGCATGCAGATATCTAACTGGTAACTAAAAGCGGGAGAAAGCTTGGTTTTTCATTAATTTCTTGTCTCCTTGATTACCTTAAAATCTTTGGGTCAGATCCCGGTCAACTCTGCATATAAACATGTTAATCACTTAAGGAGTAGCTATAATACAAGATTTCTTAGCCCTAAATTCACCTAACCTAGTTCATAGCCTTTCAGTATTGAAGAGACACCAAAGCGAGTCATAACTAAGATGATTTTCAGGATTTGCAGCATTCAGTTTGCCGGCTATTTATAAATATCAGACTTTCTAGAATGATGCCTAGATGTCTCCAGACATTGTCCTCAACTTGCTATCACCTCCGATTCTAGGAAAAGCAAAGCAATTAGGGAATGATGGGACCCAAGAAATGCACTCAAGCAAGGGCAGTCATCTCATGCTAAGTGAATTGCCCCGAAAGCCACTAGAGATTCTCAGGAGCTCTGAAGCCAGGACTGAGATAAGGATCAGCCAGACTCCAGCCACCACATCACCTCATAAAACTGGTCTCCCATCTTTGGTTAACTGGCTACACTGATCCTCTTTGTCAGACTAATTGCCCCTATTGAAGTCGGTGCTCTGTTTTTTTTTTCTTGCTTTTCTTACTGCTTTTGTTAAGGGGTCATCTTAAGTTTTGTCAGAGCTATCCCCAGCACCCTCCTTGCCAATATTTTCTTTTACTTGACAATGAAAGCTTTTTCCATTCTTGTAAATTCATACTGAGTGTTTCAATTTTAGTTTCCATTATCACTGAAGCAAGGCATCGGCCACCGACAGCCCTTTATTTTTCCTGATCACTAGTTTACTATGTATTGTGATCATTCTGTTATCATCCATTAGTATCTTTAGGTTTGCAAAAAATATTTTGATAGAGTAAGTTTGCACTACCTAAAGTCTGAAGGGTAAGGCCAGACCAGCATCCCATCCCACACACTTCACCCTCCTTTCAAAGAGGTGATGGGAGTACACGGAAGCCTGGCAGCAGCAGAAAGATAGGCTTCCTCAGGTGGCTGAACTTGGAGCTAGAGGTGGTAATTCCCAATAAGAATTGGTAGACACAAAAGTAATTTTTAGCACTTTCCTACTTTGTTGTATTCAACAAGTAAACAGAAATATTTATTGGGTTGCTGAGTATTTGGTAATTTTTTTTGTTAATGAAGATGTAATTAATTATGTATGTGAAAGACAGAGGAGGTCTTACAAAACCCTTAAATTGTGATGTTTTCAAGTAGGTAAACTACTTTCAATATCATATTGTAAAAATATATACTCTAAAATGTAAGCTCCACAAAACAGATATTATCCATTGTTTATGTCAGTAACTCCAGTCTTAGAGCAACGCCTAACAAAATCAAATATTCAACAAGTGTTTGGTAACTAATGAATGAACGAATATTTTATAATCTATGCAAATAAATGTTTGTTTGTATTATTTAGAATATTTTTAATAATCTAATAATTTTTTTCAGCAGCATTGAACTATTTTTTCAGATACTGAATTTTTCAAATATCTTTCAGCATACCTTTCAACTTGTATCTCAGGAAGTACAGAATTAAAAAAAAACCTCTCTTTACACTAATCCTTTTTTATACCATGTATAATTAAACTGTAATAAAATTGAGTAAGTATATTTTTAAAAATATGCACAAAACTATGTACAAATAATTACATGTAAGAATATTTTGTGAACCAAATAATTAAATTCTTTTTGCAATTTTGTCTGAACATTTGGATTTTATTATAGTCTCTAAAATAAGTTTTTGCATTGTTTCTTTTCCTCCCTGAAGACTGACATTTCTTTCACAGTTAACTGAGCAGAAATTTAGAGCTTTATTTTAAAAAAAACTATGAAAATGAATGCTTTTTGAGGAAACTGGGCTGTATTTCTTCTCTGGAGCCAAGCCAGGATTAGTTAACACTAAAGAAATGAGACAATATTTCAGTGTTCACATAGAACACATTTGGCACAAGCAGTAAAGTAAAACTTCACACTGGCAACAAGGACATTTGGCTTAGTGTTCCGAGCTCTGATGCTCTCTGCTGCATTGTCCATCCCCAGAGGAGATGAGACGTAGACCAACTATTATTTCTTACTAGGAACAAAACTTGATGTGTAACTGTGCAGAAGTATTTTCCTTCATTTATATGCACACTGACAATTAGGCTCAAGGAAATGAAATATATACAATGGGAATTGAGGGTTTGTTTTTTAGTGTGAACTTATTTTATATCAGCTTCCACTTTTCCAACAGATGGGTTCTTTTTGGCAGATGATTATGCAAACTATTCCTTTCTTGTCTGTCTGCATGAAATGTATCCTATAAACATATTGAAGTATCATGCTCCTCTGAGTCCTCAGTGCTTGAGAATGTATTAGCACCACAATGATTTGAATGACAGGACTCAAAAGGGTCTGAATGTAGAAAATGGAAGAATACTAGCATGATTGCTTTGGTTCTGTGGGGGCCCTGGTACATGATAAGATGTTTCCATTGAAATCCTGGATAGAGATTTCCATGTCAGAGGAAAAGAAAGGAACTCATAGCAACAAAATTCCAGCCAAACAAATTTCTAAATAATTGTTAATAAGTGTTTTCACAGATAATGACAAACTAATGCATTTGGAAAACAGTGTTCAGAAAATTCAAATTTCATGACACGCACTTCCAGGGATCATTCTGCCATTCAAAATCTAATTATTAGTATTATATTTCATCATGGTTTTAAACTTTTATAATGAGTTGCTCTAGTGCATGGATCACAAAGCAATTTTACCCTTTTCATTCTTGTAATCAAAGACATCAGAGCTAACTCAGTTGTATTTTGTAACCCATGCATTTGTGACAATTTTCTTAAAGGAACTACCACTCCCTGAATAAAAATAAAACCCTGCATCTTCTGATGAAAAATCAGGTTGCTGCATTAGCAATTCATGTTAACTAACTAAATTTAACCATTTTCTTGGGCATTACAAGAGTACTCCATTATCCACTGGGAGGGTCAATAAAATTTGAACTTTCATACTGGTGTGGTCCAACACCTTTGTTAGAAGCTGGGAAGAATGTTACATGTTTATAACTCCACCTGCTATGGTTTATATCTCATGTTCCTCTACTATGAGTTCATGCCCTCATAGGTGGGATTTTAGGAAGGTGGCTGGATCATGGGATCATGACATGTATCAGTGTATATTAGTCCACTGTTGAGTTTATAGCTAAATATATTGTCTGGTGGAGAAGCCTGGTTGGAAGAGGTAGGTCACTGGGAGTGTGGCCTGGGCCTATCTCTTTCATGCTCACACTTTGTTCTGTCTTTCTGCCTCCCACTGCCATACCATAAGCCCTTGATGCTCTGTGTTGCACCTCTGCCCTGCTGTCCTACCATGGAACCAGTGGATTATGGACTGAAAGTTCTAGAAACTCTAATTCAAAATAAACCTCTCCTCCTTTGATTTTTGGATAAAATTATGAAGGTGTAACTAAGACACCAGCTATCCACTAGGCTGAGGCAGGATGATTGTGAATTTAAGAAACATTGTGCAGCAGAGACATTTTCTCAGCTATTTCCTTGATAACGTTATGATAGCTTTAATTCTGTTTGATCATTTGTAGGAGATTTTATAGGAGACAAAGGGAAGATGAAAGTGAAAGGTTTCCTGATGTCTACTCAGTAAGAATTTAGTAAACACAGAACACTAAGGAAAACTAGAAAGAATGAAAGACTTTGCCTTTCGGATTCGGTAGACAAGATTTCCTCCCTAAAAGTTAGCTTTTTTTGTTTGAAATAAGATCATATCTTTTATTTTCCAGCAGCCAAAGTTATGCATCACAAAGGATGACACAGATTTTTCTGAACAAGTGTGATGGTGATGGTAAGTGTACTTTGCACTGTGTGAAAAGGACTGAGGAAAACACATGCGTGAGAATGCGAGTATATGTGTGCAATGCTATTATCTAGCTTGAAATGTAGTATGAGAGAAAACAGAAAGGCAGCCAACATATGCAAGATATTCTAGATACAACTCTGATTGCATACTGTATATTAGGATTAAATTTAAGGTTTTCATGTTATTTCCAACTTAGCACATCACACATTGAGTGAATTCAAATACATTAGTTTGTGCTCAATTAAATCATTCTTACAACTACATACTATGTAGCTTATAATTATAAAAACTATTGTCATTGGGAACTAGAATCTTACTTAGAATCTTTCTTCTTAAGTTAGTCACTCAGTATTTGAGAGACAAATGAGAAAGTATTTCAGTATGTAGAAGATGAGACTTCAAGTTTCTAATTTTCTCTGCCTCTACTACCACCATGATCAGATCCTCTTTGACAGTGAAACTAGAGGAGTAGAATTACTATTTATTCAATACAAACATAAGCAGGTGCATTTTGTGGCCCAGCCCTGAGAGAAAGAGATATAGTAAAAAACAATGCAGTTTAATTTCCTTATTTTATGGAACTTGTATTCTCACTGTGATAGGAGTTATACATAAAGATAATAAACAAAATGATGAATGAACAAACAAACAAAGATTATGTGGGAGGTTTGAGCGTTTAAGCAGTCCTTGGATTGAAATGCATAGTTATTATGCTGCATTTAAGTATTTCCAGTCATCTTTTCACGTGTACCAAAGCCTAAATTTAGTGGGTGAAATATGAATTTTATTTTGCTTCTGACTTTGTAAATGGAAGAGGTAAAATGGACTCTGTCATGTTCATATTATGCACCCTTAGCTGGGGTGATGTGACTGGAAAAGCTACAGATTTATTAAATAGATTCTGACAGACAGCTATGCATTTAGCAGGGAACGTTGAATTGGAGCTGCCGTTACTGTTCATGAGGATCTCTCCACAGTCTTCTTCACAACATGGAGGCTGACATCTCGGAGTGTGTATTACAAGGGATACGAAGTGGAAGCCTTCAGCTTCTCAATACATTACCTTTGACACACCCAAAGGAATCACAAAATCCTCAGATTCAAAGAGAAGGTAGGCATGAACTTGCACCCTCCATGAAAGAACTGTGAAGAATATATGACTGCATCAGTCAAATTTCCATGGCTATGACAAAATACGTGAAAGATTCAGCTGAAAAAGAGGAAAGTTCATTTTGGCTTACAGTGTTGGTAATTCCACTATCAATTATTAGCCTCATTACATTTGGCCTATGGCAAGGCAGTGCATCACAGTGTGTGTGATAGAGGAAGGTTGTTTACCTCATAGCCGGGAACAAAAAAGAGAGGAAGCAACTGGCATCTCACAAGCCCTGGAAACACACTCCAGTGACCAAAGCCTCTCACTATGTTCCATCTTTGAAATGTTTCCACCGCCTTCTAACAGTGACAAGGTGACGGCCAGAGCTTCACATTATGAGCCTTTAGGGATGGTTAAGAATTCAAATTATAGCAGTGATCCTCTTAGTGTGTCACAATAGCATTCTGACCAGCGATTATGTACATTATTTCCACAGAAAGATACACTCACCTCCTCTGAAAACGTTAGAAGGTTCATTATGAGTTTCAAGATCAGATTCCAAGATTTCATACTTTAATCATGCTTAGATGCTGAGGGGCTCCCTCGGGCTGTGAGTTGGTGCTGCCTCTGGCTGGGAACTCAGCCAGGCTTGTCTTGTCCATGCAGCATCTCTGGCTGATTCACAAGATAGTGGCTGCCTTCCAAGCGTGAATGTGCCAAGAAACATGAAGTGAAAGCTGCCAGTCTCTAACAGCTTGGAGCCAGAAAGAGACAAAGAAAAGTTGCCAATGTATTGTGCTAGTCAAAGAATTTGCAGAACCCGCCCACTTGATGGGATCAGCATCAATGAATCTGTTCTTTTTTTTAAATTTGCATATCTAATATACTCAAAGGACAGAAAGATGAATTAAGAAATACCCCAGCCATCTTGTTATAATTTTTTTGGCAGGGAGAGGGAGGGTACTGGGGATTGAGTCCAGGGCCTTGGCATAGAGCTATATCCCAAATCTTATTGTTTATTTTTGAGACAGGATCTTGCTAATTTAGTACATTGCTCAGGCTGCGATCGTCTTTCCTAAGGCTCCCAGAATGCTGGGACTACAGGCTCAACTTAGAGTGAGAAGCTGGCCACAGGATAGTTAGTTAGTTTGGAGGTCAGGTTCAACTGGAAAACAGCAGGAAGTGAAAACCAGGAGAAGGAGTAAGTTAAGGGAATTCTAGTACGCAGATATAAGTATGCTCGCAGCACTGGCTCACGCTGTACTGGGTTTCTACTGGAAACAGTAAGCTGTTTCAAAAGCACATAGTTAGTGAAGAAAGAAATAAGGAATAATAAATGATTTTCTTTCTCTACACAACCGAAATAGGTAACTAAATGTATATTGCATGGAGCAAAATATGTCTTGAAATACAATGTAGAAAAAATTCATTATCAAGCTTCATATGCTTACCAGTGCTTTAGGGGATCCAATGGAGAACTTAACTTCAGAAGATAAATCTTTGACAATTATTTTTTGAACAGATGAAAGTACAAGACTAAAAAGAAACACAAGTGCAAATCACAGGACTATAACAATCTGGTTCTGAAAAATGGAAATGGCAGTTCTGACTATAACTGTTTCTCCTTGTAAGTGCAGATAATGACCAACTTGGCTAAAACTCCTACTCATGCTTCAAGACCACTGTTTTTCCTTTCCATTTTGAAACTTTCCTTGATGTTTCTTCTTTTCTTTTAAACTCAGTCATATCATCATCTATGTTCTTCAATCACCTTATGCCTAATATTATGCTTTTGTAATTATAGTTAATTGCTTTGTCTGTCTATCGAAAAATACGAGTGTATTCACCATTTGTAACTGCCATGAAGCTGCTCTCTTTAATATGGTAGCCCCTAGTTACACACATGACTACTATTTGAGTTTAAATACAAAGTGTTTAAATTTACATTAAATTAAAATTCAGCTTCTCAGTTGTGCTGAGCCATTTCTCTGGTGCAAAATATCCCTGAGTAGTTTGTAGCTGCCAAGCTAAGAAGGCATAAATAGACGACATGCCAATCACCATAATGAATGTGTTGGTTAACGCTGGTCAAGAATTTTTAATAATTTTTATAGTAGAGGAAAGAAATTGGTTGTGATAAAATGCTTTTATTCTGCACACTTAACTCCAAGATTTTATATATTAATTTATGTCAAATGAATTTAAATCCATTACAATGCCATGCCATACAAATAAAATTAGTTTATATATAGGTTTATGTGTATTACCATACTTAACTGTATAATATTTAAACCTATTGTAGCAACTTGACTTCAGCTAGAGAATGGTTTAAATAGTCAAGTAGAGGGACAATGATAGAGTGAATAATGCTCAGTTACAAAAGTTTCCACAAAGAGTTCAAAGTTACCTTAGTCTGGCAGCTAAAAAAAATAAATGAGCAAATAAGGAGAAATAATGTTCTAATGATCTTACTTTTAGCTGTTTGCGAGAGTAGTTTTCTTCACTGATTCACATTTACACAGCAATGGTAAAACTTGAAGAAATACGATTGGCAGCCCTCATCACAATCTGTGCTCCTGGCCCACATCCGTGACTGTACAGATTTATCCATTTTGCTTATTCTGAAAAAAAAAAGGTCACAAAATTCAGTTTTGAATAAAGAGGAGAGAGAACTCCTATACTCTGGAGAACAAGAGAGTAAGAAAATTAAATATTGACTGAAGAGAAAAATTTGTAATTGGATGAGAAAATTCAATTTATTGTGAGATAGAAAATGAGATCACATCTCAAATTGGTCTCAGACACATGAGCACTTAATAGTCATACTTTTTGATTATATATTCCTATGTATGGCAGAATACATTTTTAATTTCCTCATCTGTGCATTTTTATACTGCTTTTGCAGCTCTGCTTTTTTTTTTCTCCTGAGGACAACACACTCCTAATTGAGTGCATAGAAAGTAATCATCTACATCTTGAATAATTAGGTAAGCAATTTTCTTTTTTTTCTTCCACTTGATGGAAATTTATTTAATTGAGATTTTTATTTTATTTCACATGTTATAAATCATTATTTCCTTAATTTCATGTTAAATCTTGAAACATTAACCCTCCTTTCTGAGCTTCAAAGTATTTAGCAATAATGAAACTTTTCTGCATTTCTATAATGATCTGATGTAAGTAGTTGAGTTCTGGAATAATGATTTAAAAAAAATAACAATAAAACAGTTTCAAAACAAGTTAGTAGGAGAGTTACAATAATTAATATATTGCATATTGTTGTTTTCACAGTAGTTACTCAGAGTATAAGATATAAGCACAATATTGTGTCTAAACAATATTAGCACAAACTTTTCAGTGAACTAAAAGAAACTAGCTGTATAATTATCTTAACTAACTTGTGTGTGTGTGTGTGTGTGTATATATATATATATATATATATATATATATATATATATTCCTCTTTCTCCCATCAGATTCTTCCCAATTCACAATATCTGTTGCACATTTTGGACCTTATTTACTCATTCGGCACAATACAGTGCTTACACATATGGGTATGTTTTATTTCACTTACTAGTATGGTCTTGAGTTATATTTATTTACCTATAAAAGTCTCTAGTTTATCCTTCTTTATGGGATTTTATATATATATATATATATATATATATATATATATAGAGAGAGAGAGAGAGAGAGAGAGAGAGAGAGAGTCAAATGTATCTTTTTTGTCCATTACTCACTTGAAGGAAATGTGTTTCCAGGATTTAGCTATTAAAATTTTTGCTACTATAAACATGGATGTGCAAATATCACTATGGTATGATGTTTTTAGTACTCCTGAAAGATACCCAGAAGGGAAATAGTTGGGTCAAATGGGACCCCTAGACCTAGCTTTTTAAGGAATCTCCACACTGATTGTACCAGCCTACACTCCAACCAACAGGGCAGAAATGTTCCTTTAACCTCACAGCCCCATCAGCATTTGTTATCATTCGATTGTTTGGTAATAGCAATTCTTTTTGGAGTGAGATGGAATCTCAGTGCTATTTTAATTTGCACATCACAAATGACTAATGATGAACAATTTTTTATGTATTTATTTGCCGTTTGTATCTTTTCAACTGAGAATTGTGTATTCATCTCAGAGGCCCATTTTTGGATTGGATCTTTGAATTTGGGGGTTCTGATATTTTTGCAATTGTTTATATGTTCTAGATATAAGTCCTTTGAGGACAACTGGCTATAATTTTCCCCACTGTTGGATTGTCTTTTTACTCTGTTGTTGATCTCTTTTGTTGTTCAAAAGCTTTTTAATAAGGTGAGATTTCATTTGTTGATTCTTTGTTTTGCTTGCAGTCTCGATTTTGTTTGAGAAATCTCTGCCTGCACCTATGTCTTGAAGATTTCTACCTAGTTTCTCTTCCAGTAAATTTAGTGCTTCTCTTTTAATATTTAGATCTTTGATCCATTTTGACTTTAGTTTAGTGCATGGTGATAGGCATGAGTCTAGTTTTAGTCTTCAGCATGTGAAGAGCCAGTTCTTCCAACACTATTTATGAAAGAGATTATCTTTCTTCCAGTGAACATGTTTGGCCCTTGGCAAAGATAAGTTGGCTGAGGGTGTATGGAGTTGTTTCTGCATCTTTCACTCTGTTCCACTGATACTCAAGCCTGTTGTTTTGCCAGTACCATGCTGATTTTATCATAATAGCTTTATAATATAATTTGAGGTCTGGGATTGTAATGGTCCCTGACTCACCATTGTTGCCCAGAATTGCTTTAGTTATTTTTGGTCTCTTCTGGTTCCAAATGAATTTTAGAAGTGATTGTTCTAGATCTCTGAGGTATACTAATGGTATTTTTCATTGGAATTTAATTAAATCTGTATAGTGGTTTGGGGGCATAGCCATTTTCAGTATGTTAGTACTTCCTATCCAAGAACAAGAGATATTTTTCAATTTTCATCTTCAGTCTCCTTTTTAAGGGTGCTCTAATTTTCACAGTATATTTTTACATTATTTGTTAGAATGATTCCTAAGTATTTCATTTTTTAAATGTTATTGTGAATGGTGCACTTTCTCTAATTTACCTCTCTGTTGCTTGTGTACAGGAATGCTATTGATTTTTGAGTGTTGACTTTGTACCTACTACTGAATTTGGATGTTAAACTACAAGTTTTTCGTGGAGTTTTGGGGGTTTTCTATGTATAGTGTCATGTTGTCTATAAAAAATGATAATTTAATTTGTTCCTTTCCTGTCTTTATTCCTTTTTAAATTTTTCTCTCTTGTCTAATTGCATAGCTGTTTTCAGAACTACATGGATAGGAGCAGTGATAATGGACATCCTTGTCTTATTCCTGATTTTAGAGTGAAAGATTTCAGTTTTTGACCATTTAATATGATGTTAGCTGTTTGTTTGTAATAGATGGCTTTTATAAGATTTAGGTAAAGGCCATCTATTCCAGTGTTCCATCTGGGTTTTTATTTTTATATCATAAGTGGATATTAGATTTTGTCAAATGCTCTGGCTGCATCTATGGAGATGATCATGTGATTTTTGTCTTTGTTTCTATTAATATGGGGTATTACATTTCTTGCTTTGTATGTTCAACCATCCCTGAATCCCTGGGGTGAATCCTATTTGGTAATGATGTATAAGCTTCTTCATCATTTGCTACATTCTGTTTGCCAATAACTTATTAAGGACTTTTCAATCTATGTTCATTAGAAAGATCAGCATGTAGTTTTCAATTTTGGTTGCATTCTTCTCTTGTTTAGGAATCAGAGTAATACTTGCTTCTGGGAATCATTTTGGAAGCACTGCTTCCCTCTCAATTTCTTGAAAGAATTTCAGCATTAGTGGCATTAATTCTTCTCTGAATTCCTTGTAGAAATCAGCAATGAATCTGTCAGGGTCTGGACTTTTCTTTGTTGGTAAATTTTTAGTTACATTTTCAATTTCATTGACTGACATTGATTTATTGAGAATTTTTATGTCTTCTTGATTTACTTTTGGCAGCTCAATTGTGTCTAGAAATCTATCCATTTCTTCAGTGTTTTCTTTTCTTTAGAATATAGTTCTTGTAGTAGGTATTGATGATTCATTGTGATTTCCCTTTTTCGTACCTAATGCTTGCATTTATATTATTTTCTTCTTTTTTATGAGTGTAGCTAATGGCTTATCAATGTCACTTCTTTTTCAAAGAACCAACTTTTTGATTCATTAATTCTTTGTGTTGTTTTCTTTGTCTCTATTGTATTGGTTTCTACTCTAACCTTTATAATTTCTTCTTTATTTGAGCTTTGGTTATGATTAATTCTTGTTTTTCTAGAAGTTTTAGATTTGATGTTTTGTTTTCTCTTGCAAGACTGCTTTTGTTATATCCGTAAGTTTTGGTATGTTTTATTGTCATTATCGTTGAATTGTAGATACTGTTTAATTTCATATTTAATTTTCCCTTTGATCCATTAGATGTTCATAAGGGTGGTGTTGTTTAATTTCCATGTATTAGTGCAGTTTTTGTAATTTCCTTTGTTGTTAATTTTTAGTTTCTTGGCACCATGGTCAGATAGTTTGCATAGGATGAGTTCAATTCCTTTACATTTACTTATATATGTTTTGTCAGCTCATATATAATGTATTTTTGAGAACATCTCATGCACAATTAAGAAGAATGTGAATTTTAACGTTTTGGAGTGAAACATTCTGTAGTCACCTACCAAGTCCATTTGTTTATAGACTCAATTTAATTCTAATTTTTTTGTCAATTTTTTGTCTATTTGATTTGTGAGGGTGTGTTATTAAAATCCCCCACTATAATTGTGTTAGTATTTATTTGGTTTTTCATGTCTGTTAATATTTGTTTTATGTAGTTAGTGAATCTGTGTTGATACTGTCTGATCCACCAAGAACAGTATCAGATACCAAGCTCAAGTTACTATAAAAGTAGTAATTTTCCACTTTCCTACAAGTATCAACATGAAGCAACTTTGTTAGAAGATATTCCCTTTTTCATAATTTTATTAATCACCACCATCAAAATGTTCAATAATTTAAAGATAGAAGATTAAAAACCAAAGTGTCAGAAAAAGTGAATATTTTAAAATACTCAAACTTCTAAACATAAACTACTTTGTATTGCACTTTGTTCTTTTTTCCTTTTTCTTTGTTCTTTTTTAACAGAAACAGTAGTGCTGACCAAGATGTACAGGGCACAAAATATAAGTCTGTACCTAGGATATGTGTTCACTCTTCTGATGAATCACTGGTTCTTACTGAATTTAAGGGAAGAAGTGTAGTCAGCTTGACCTCAGGTACCCCTTTGTCTTCCTGAGCAATGGTCTCTATCCTGAACTCCCTTTACAAGTACCTGTTATTATAATCTTAAATAGAATGTTCATTTTCATACTATTTAAATGAAAATACTACAGGGCATAAACAATAAAATAAAAATATAGTATTTTTTTTCTTCTAATGTTTGGTCAAAGAAAGATTTCCAAAGCCTCAATACTTTCTAATGGGCTATTTTATCCTTCTAACTAAAAGCACCCTTATATTTAAAACTGCAGACATGCTCCAATTTTTAAATAGTGCTAAAGGGACTTACACCTTGCACTGAGCCCATCTTCAGCTCTCCTCAGCGATGCACTGTGAAAGGACAGGACTGTACTAAGCAAGCGATTCATGTACCTGAAGACCCTAATTATCAGAAGATGTCAGCTAGAAACACCAAGCCAGTCACTCGGAAAGAAGGCATAAAGTGGTTTTGCCAGCAGGAGAGAAGAGAGGAAGAGGTAATTAGTCCTGTCCTACAGCACCTGTATGGTTGTAAGGAGCAGCTCATTAGCTCCTGCGAAGTCATGTGCCTTGTTTACCTCATAATGAGGAAATGTTAATATATCTGAATTATCATCAAAGAACACAACTCTAGTAACACTGAAACAAGTGGCCATTTTTTACATTAATGACTCTATTGAAGACATAATTGCTTGATTTCAGCAAACAAATTACTGGAGATAATTATAAAAGTCATAACTATAGTGTTTGTTCGTGAAGATAATTGTGTTAATTTCTTACTGCAATACTGGTTTCCACTTTAACTTTTATATAACATATCCATCATCAGTTTTTTCTTTGTAAAATCTAACCTGACACTAAAAATGAGAAGACTCTTTGATGAAAAAAAAGAGAATCTGGAAAGATTTCAAACATATCATTTCTGAAAAATGAAATGGTATGATTTTAAATATTAGTCTTTAGATATATGGATAATATATCTAATCTCATAATCCATCATCCAAAATAAACTATAGTATTTAGGAACTTAGTGAAGGCAGAGACACTAAAATTGTATTTCATCAATGAAACACTCATACATTCATCTATCAAAAACCCAGAATGAATTTTGTGTGGATAGTTGCTTCTACTTAATGCTACCAAAATGGCTTTATATTTTCAAACTGCTCTCAAAGCCTATTCCAAATTTCTTTAAAATCACCTAGCTAGTTAAGTAACATATAAACAGCCCTGACAGAGGAAATCAAAACAAGTTACCAAATATTAGACACAGGGACACTGGTGTGGGGGGAAGTAATACTTACACATACATACAGGAATTAAAAGAAATGTTTTTGTTATACATGCCTGTGAGTTTTGAATTATTTTAGAGGATATACTTAAATCAATTTCAAAATTAAGAAAAAAATCCGTATATTTAAAAAAGAAATTCCTATGTATGTATCAATTCCAGAATTCATGACTTCTCTCCCTTTATATAGTCTTGTATCTAAGCTTCAAATTTTTCTCCTTAGCATTTTACACTCACTAAAATATTATGCATTTTACCTATGCATCATGTTTATTTTCTTTTGTCTCCTGAAGAACACAGTTCCAAGGAATTATCTGACCATTCACTATTAAATCTCTAGGACCACAGCACTGACACATACCAGGCAAATACTAAATGGTACCAGAATGAATGAATTTCTATGACTTTTTCACAAATTTATTCAATACTACATATATATGCATGTTAATACATGAATACAAGTTACAGAGTCGCTGTGCATGGGTTTTTTCCCTCCATTCCCTTAGCTACCTTTAAATAAGAAGAACAAAAACAAAGAACAAAAAATTCAAAACCTTATGAAGAATACTGTTTCTGTAAATCACTGCTATTTTTAAAGCACATGACAAAGTTGAGAGAGTGTTGTGTGAAAACATTTGGAAAGTAATCTTTGAGACTGCAGAAGAACAAATGAGGAACTTGATAGATTTATGATTGTAAGCATAATTGCTGATGCCAAGTGGATATATATCTGGTTTTTGAAGTTTCATTCCATTTCTATAACAGTCTTTGAAAATCAAGCAATTTTCCATGATATGTGTTCTGTTTTCATCTGGCTAAGAAAGAATGTATATCAAACATAAAAAATATGCCTGATATCAAGACAGTGCCCCTTTGTTAAGATCCTTGGCCTTTAAAAATTAAATTATGAAATTACTTGATTCACAATTACCATTTATGTACCACAGAAGTAAGATGTTTGGGTGAGTATTTTGAAGTTGAAATTGTATTACAACCCTATATGTGTATAGTTTTAAAAGAAAGCATGATTACCTATCCTTATCAGAGCCTATAATTTGAACAATTTAGAGAGAAATTACTAAGAAACAGCTTTATATGAGACACAACAAATCTTCCAAAGGAATGCAGATGTTTACCCTATGATCTTATCAATAATAATGGCACTACTACCCTAACAACAGCAATAATTTATTCAGCAACTTAGATACTATATGAGGTGCAACATTTTTACACATATTACATGATAGTTTCTGGAAATATTCCTTGGACAATCTATGGTCATCATTTACAGAAGAAGAGATTGAGATTCAGGAAAGTTAAATTATTTGTTCCTAAAGTAGATGCTATTTGTCACCTCGTAGCGTGTCTTTTCTCTAGAAATCCTTCATGATTCAGAAAATATGAGTTACCCTTGCCAAATTTATAATATGTGGTTCTTCCTCAGTTATAATTTGTTGCATCAGAAATAAATACTGGAACTCTCCTAGACTACTAATAATCTCTTAGGTACTGAAACTGGGAATGAGAGATTTCAATTCATCTGCCCATAATACTTAAACTCACCAGAAGCCTACATGCTTTTTGGATGACATTTCATCTGCAAGGAGAAACAGAAATAGCAAACTTGCAAGGAGAAGGGAGCAGGCGTGTCCAGCAAAGGAGAGATGATGGACCTTTTTAGAATAATTTGACTTATTTGGATAAAAGTCAGGTCCACTGCATCTTTGAATACATTCCTCTTTGGATAAAGATCAAATAACGGTGCAGTGCAGTTCAGCAAGCATCTGCAAGCATGTGGCAGTGATTAGACAGTACATGGCCAAATTTTAAATATAATATGCTGTAGTTTTTATATCTATTGAAAGTTTTAATAAAGAATTCATATACTTACCAAACTCATTCATTTTTCTTTGTGCTGATGCATCTTTATGATGATTTCTAGGTTTTTTTCCTCTCTTTTTATAAGTTTAGCACAGAGTAATTAATACACTGAACACATTTGGCTCTTTCTTCTGATATTTAGTTTAATATTACATCATTTCTCATTTTCTTGTAAAATGTCAGAAGTTTTATAGTGATTAAATGGGACAATGGTGTTGAAAGTGCTTTGTGAAATTACAATATTATACACATTCATTTATCTGTACTGTGCTCCAAATTTGTAACATTGTGGCTTTGACTTTAATTAAGTATAAAGAAGTTTATGCTCCTGGTAATTGTGAAGTCACGACTAATCAAATAAATGGTCTTCTCATCATCAATTTTTGCTATAAGTATATTTAGTTTACATTTATTAAAAAAGTCAGGCAATCATTCTGCTCACACATTACATTACTGTTATTTTAATATCTTTTACATACATGGGAATCCATTTGAATCTCTATTTCTATCAATGTACTTAAAGCTGACATTTAGTGCAATGAATCCTGGAGTTTCTTCAAAGCATTTTGCATCTATTGACATGAATGAGGAGCTCTGTTTCGTAATTGATGATTCAATAATCTCCTTTTAAATAAGGATTTTATCAGCTTATGTAACTAATGATAGACTCACCTAAATGACTAGTTGGCATCATTGCATTTTCCAAATACTGTGCTATCATCAGTTCTAATTAAATTCTAAGTATGTCTTCCACCCACGTGTGAACACATTTTCTAATTGGGCAGCACCATCATGAGTAAATTTAATGGTGCCAAGGTGTCCATTTAAGTGATTTAGTGGGTCAGTGGAAATCACTTGGCTTTGAAAGTGTTCCTTTTTCTGCTCCTTGCATTTGATGATATTGGGAATATCTGTGAGATGCAGTTGGCTGGACAAAATCCTACTAGACACTGCAGTGATTACCCTGGCAATGACTAGAGGTGTTTTTTTCAGGAGTACGATACCACAGCAGTTAAGATGCAATTCTGAAACTGTTAAAGGAGATACTAGTTAACAAAAAAAAATGCAGTAAATAAAATAATGAGTTTTGAATATTTACACTAGAAAAAAATCACTTTTTCACATGTGATATAAAAAAATTGGAGAACCATCTTGTTTGCTTGTTCTTATTTGCATATTTGCTTATTTCTTCTCAGCATTCAGAATAGGCTGTCAAATGCAGTACTGAATAGATGAACATACCACAGAGGTAGCACAGGTATAGGCTCATTTTTTGTTATTGTGTATTTAAGTAAAGGTAATGATACCTTCAGTTATATAACACCAAAGTATAGTACGAGGGATCCAAATTTATAATACCGATAAAAGTAATAATACCTAATATTTATTGAACCAGTCATGTTTTGGTGACTAGAATGATAATTTTTCAAAAGTTATATAGTTTTATATGCAATAATATCCAAAAATACAATGAAGGAGGACTTTAGACCAAATCCGGAAAATATTCTAAATGTTTAAAATTTTAAAAACTTAAGTTTCAGAAATTAAATTTTTCAAGATATTTTAAGTGTTGGAAGTGTGGACTCCAGGGACCCCTGCAGGAAAACCTGTGACTGTACAATAGAACCTCACCTCCAGCGCAGTTACCAGGCTCCTGCAGCTGCCTGTTAGAGCATCAGAGATAGAGAACACACGGGCATCTTCATGTATTTACGCGTCAGCAGCAAACAATCAAAACTGCTGTAGGAAGAGTTTCACTGTCTAAATCCACACATTTGATTAATTGACAGTAACATTTATTTATTTATTTATTTATTTATTTATTTTTGCGTACAGAAAGCTTTAAGGAAGTCTGGAAAAGTACTGGCTTTATTTTTGTTTTTGTTTTTGTTTTAAAGTATTGTTTTTATCTTTATAATCTGTATGCAAAGAAACAAGGAAAGTAGGCAGGTGGAGATTTTGCCTGCTACTATGTTAATCACAAATTGTGTTATTTTCATATACAGATGTGGAAATTGTGAACCCAAGTAAGTAAACTGCTCGCAAATGCAGAACTACATGTAATGAAGCAGGGATTCAAATTCTGATATGTCAGTTCACGTATGGTATATGATATGACACAGAAGAGATAGTGTGAATGTTTTGAAGTTCCAAATACTTTATATAAGCACAGGCAAATTGGCTTTCACACTTCGGATTGGTCACAATGGCAGAGGAAAATGTTATGAACATAATGTTAGCTCTTGAATGTCTTTGTGTAAGCAAGACAAATTATTTCTCTTAGTTGATCAAAGTAAATCATAGGGCCTCTGCACTGTTCATTATCATAGGGTTGGAGTGCATAACTCTTCTATCTTAGATAACTGACTGTGACTCTATCCTGTTAGCTACTGAAATTATTTATTTGCACCCTAAAGACAGTATGAACAAGATCCAAGAAGGTAGAAGTACTGGCTTCATAAAAACAAAACCAAATTGCTATTAATGCTTTCCATTCTAGGTTAAAACATCGGCACTGAGGTGGTGCCAGCAACTAATGATACTTGTTTTCTTGTTCTGCTTTGTTCCAAGATCCTCTTGGAGCAATCGAATGACCTTAGAGAAGATAATGGGGTGAATTGAAAGGAATAAAAATGTTAATGTTCTGAGAACATATATTTCCTGATGTCTTTACAGATCATTGCTTTTGATGAGCTGAAAGGTGGATAGCAGAGCCACGCAAAGCAATTGGTGTGTTTTTAATTAGAGCATCATGTTGTAAGTTATAGAGTACTATCAGACTCCAGCTTAAATGTAATAAAACAGAACAGAAACATTATGCAGCTTGTCTAAACTCACTTGAAGCCATGTTAAAGCTTATTTTTAAGCTGAAGATGCCTTGTTCTTGATTTCTTGGCCTTAAGAAATGTGCGTTAACACATTCCATTGAGCCTCAGAAGGTTCTGAGTTATAGAGATGTAATCATAGACAAACAGGACAGGATATACAATATGCCCCCGTAGAATTACATAATACATGTATTCATAGAATCACAGAATCATATCTATATCTATTTATTTATATGTGAATCATAGAATAATTTAAGCAGCAACTTATGCTTGAAGAAAATACATAGATTATCTGAAGTTATTAAATAAAGCAGACAGGAATTAAAACATTGTAAGTCAGTCTTGGAGGATACCTGTTGAAGTAAACTTTGAAAGAAAAGTTAATAAACATGCTTATTGGTTTCTGGAGAATAATATTTTAGTCATGAGTAAATATTAAGATTATAAATGACAGAAGATGAAATTAATAACAGAAAAAACATCATATCATCACCAGGGCTTATATGGAAAATAAAGGATTTTGGTCTCTATCATTAGAGTATAAAATTATTTTTATTTTCCAAAGTGATATAAAATGTCTATCCAAAGCCTCATGTGTTCAGAGGTTGGTCTACTGAAAGGTGTTTGAATCATAGAGGCACTATATTACTTATCATTGAATTAATTTACTAACAGGTTCATAGCTGAATCTGCTATTGGGAAATGAGGCTTGTTTATAGAAGATAGGTCACTGTGGGAATGAATGAGAAGAGTGTATTTCCTCTATGTCTCCTCCCTTCTGTGTCTACTACCTAGTGGTAGCGATGTGAAGAAATTTCCTTTTCCAAACCCTCCACCATGCTGTTTCCACCTAGTAGTCACTCAATGATAGACTGAATATTTTAAAAATTATGAACCAAAGCAATAAGTCTCCTTTAGATTTACCCAACCATGTGGCTTTTAAAAAGCCATGAAAGTAGTTCTTGAAAAAAGTTTGGAAATGTTGAAAATACTGTTTAGTGAACCCCACAATACTTAAGTAAGGAAGTAAGGAAGTAAGTAAGGAGTGTTGTTCAGAACTCAGAAGATCAGAACATGAATGGAAATGCAGAGATTGAAGATAAGCCTTAAGAGGTTTTAGTTGAGAATAAGGACTCAGGGACAGTTTGACTCTGGGGCATTTATGTTATGCTGTGGCAGAAAATTTGTCTACATTTTGACCATCTCTTGAGACTTTGTGGGAAACTGAGATTAAGAATGGTAGACTGCCAGAAGAAATTTCAAGACAACCCAATTTTCAAGACGTAGCATAGGTACCTTTTGGCACTTTCTTCCAGGTTTATGATATGAATCAGTAGCAGAAGTTATTTTAGAAATTTGGAATTTCACTAGAAGGGAAGTGTTTGAAAAGTTGCAGCAAAACAAAGAATGGCTTTGGAAAAGATTAGCAGTTAAAAGAAACCAAGTACTTTCCATCAGGACAATGGGAAAGATGCCTCCAGGGCATCTCAGTAATCAGACCCCCAGCTTTCAAAAGTTCAAAGATGCAAAATTTAAAGCTTTCATTTGAGAAGAGGTTCTCCAGATCCCCTGCTCTAGAAATGTGGCCGATGGAACTGATTTCCCAGGATTCCACAGTGTTAAGCCATAGAGACACTCAGACACCTCTGCATCCTGATTGAGCTAGTGAAGACCTTGTAAGAATGCCAGAGTTGTGATAAAAGGAAAGTTTCTACCCTGATTTTAGAGGAAAGCCTAGAAGATATGCAGCATGCCCCTGAGAGTCCGTGAGTGAATCCAAAAATTCTTTGGATACCCCCAGGAATTTGGAGATACCAGGAAAATGATTTTTGCAGAGCAAAGCTGCAGGAAATACACACAGTCACTCCAAGAGAGAAGCCATGAAGGGTACAATAGGCAATGCCATAGCACTAGAGTAATGTCAACACTTTGGAATTTATATCTTGCCCAAACTTGCCGAGGTGCAAGACATGGAAGTAAGTATTGAACATTTGCTCTCTAAAGTTTCAGTCTTGCTTTGATTTCATTCCTTTCATTTCTCCTATACCTCCTTTTGCAATGGGAATGCTTTCCCTGTGCCATTATGTGCTGGAAGTATTTAACTTTTTAAAATTTTTATAGGAGCTCACATCTAAGAGCTTCCCTTAAGTCTCAAGGGGAGCTTTTGGCTTTGACTTTTCGGTAGTGCTGGAACTTTAACACTTTGGAGAGTCTTAGAGACAGATTAAATGCGTTTTGCATAAGGAGATGGACATGAGCCATTTGAGGGTTATCGGAGGACTGTGAATGGTTTAGATTGAAAATGTACCCAAAGCCTCATGTGTGCAGATGTGAGACATTGGATGGTGGTTGGACAAGTACAAAGCATCAAGAAGATTTGAAAGTCATGAGCCTTTGGAATGCCTGGGTCCAACAAGACAGATACAACCAGAATTTGGCTTCATTTTTGTTTGATGCTATCTTCAACTCTGCAAACTGGCTCTTATAACTTGACAGGAATTATGGACAGAAATCATATTACATTATAGTCTTATCCAATTACAACCAGTGGGAAGATGCTTTATATGCTTTCTGATGACAAGTGTCAAAATTTGAATTAAAAAATCATCTTATTTTGGATCAGATGTTACTAATTATGCCCACAGCATCACACTCCCATATATTATGATGTTGATGACAAACATCTATGAACTCAGTATTTTGTGGAGTGGGATGGTTTAGTTGAGGAGAACATTGTAGCTTGATGGCTGACAATTTCATGATTTCTCTTTTGATCAACTAACCAACTGTTAATGACATCTTATCAATTTCTTGATCATTAAGAATACCTAGATACATATTTCTTATTGCTACTATACTTAATCTCATCATGGTTAATCCAAAATATATTTAGATTAATCTATATCTCTTATAAATGCTAAGTATTTCGAGAACATAGCCTTTACTTTGATACTACAATAGGACAAAAACTACCATATGACACAAACTTAAAAGGCATGCATCTTTCTTCTGTTTTTACAGGCACAGTGCTGAGAATTGTTTATATGGATTATCATATTTTTTATTGGCAATAATGCTATGAAATACGTACCACTGTAATTGTCACTTCGCATGGTACTTTAAAAACATAGATTTCAAAAAATGTGAAGCTCAAGGCCATGAAGGATGGCTTCACAGTTGGCACTTGAATCCAAGGAGTCTGTGTGAGAGTGCTGGCTTGCAATCCTGACACTAAGCCATATTCTCTCAGTCTTAAGAAAATTATGTGACACAAATCTGAAGCATTTCATTTTGTTTCATAAAAGCTTCAAACATCAAAAATTATTATTTATTCAAAGAAAAGAATTTGATTAGTTGTGAAACAGTGATGGATAATGGGATCCGTGTAGACAGGTTGAAGAACAAAAACAAAAATTTGCCTTAAAAGTTAAAGGAAACAAGGTGATATGAAGACAGATATGTGTGTGTGTGTGTGTTTTCAGGATTAACTATGCCACTCATTTTACTAGAAATTGAAGCATATATTATCTCTTTTAATACTTTCAACAAAACTGTTGATTATTCTATGATTAAAGTGATATGTAGATGCAGTAACCAATCTAAATCAATAGATCTTCTAATGACAGCTGTAGGGTTATATCTACATTTGCTAATAATCACTTTCAAAATCTTCATAATTTATAATCATTGTAATTTTCCATAGTAGAAATATAATATATATTTATAAGTAGAACTCAAATAGCTTTGAATATTTTATTTTGTTCCCAGAATGCTAGACCAAAAAATGCATATACTAAATCTAATTCTCTATTACCAAATACTGCGTGCGTGCACACACACATATACATACAAAAAGGTGCCTTTAATAATCACACCTTGTAAACAGTGCCTGCCTTGTGATTCTTCTAAAGTCACCTACTTTGGGCTTATTATTCACCTGCCAGAGTGATGCGTTAAAACAGCTTGGAGCAATAACAACAGAAGGGCTTGAAATTTTAAAAGCACACTTAAAATTTTATGCTAATGAAATCATATTTTACAAGTTTAGCAGTAACTGGATGTTGTTAGAAATCAAGTCTCTGTACAGCATTTATTAAATTAGATTTGAGTCCACTACTATATCATGTTATTGAAAAATAAAATACCATAATTCAGGAATTGTCAATGATAAAATAAATTTTCTTTTCAACTTCTTTCCTAGTCTAGACATGTGATCATATTTGTTATATTACTATTTGAAAAATGATGTAATATTGTTGAACTCTGCAGGCTTTCCTTTGGAATCATAAAGCAATCACACATAATATTACAAGATGGATTGAATATTAAGCTGAACTTTACTTTTTTTAAGCCGAACTTATTTTTATGGGTCAAGAGTAGCAGATAGAAACCATTTCCTCTTAAGTAAATATATTCATCTGGTGAGTATACCACAGTTTCAATACATAACGTGTTGTTTTGGAAAACTGCAGTCATTAGGCCTACAGTAATGAGATCTCCAAAGTACATAGTCATTTAGTTATACCAGTAAACTGAGCTGAGCATGCTTATATAACAAATACAAAAATAAATTATATATGTAAATCACTACACCCATTAAATGAACACTATATATATATGAAATTAAAATGAAGCTATATATTAAATGCTAAAATTATTTTTAAAAATTTTATTAATGTTTGAAATATGGAACTATAGCATTTGTTTTGGAAATTCAGAGATCCATATAACTGATCTTGAAATTTTTCATTTTCCCCACAGCACCTCACTTTTCTGAATCCCCCTGCCCACCTTTATTTCTTTATTGAACTTATCTGTAACACAAAACCAAATTTTTCCTCTCATTATATATATATATATATATATATATATATATATATATATATATAATATTTTGTGAATCATGTTTATTATTGTGTGGACTATGAATTCAAAAACTGAGTTCCAAGTTTAGTGCATCTCTATGCTGGGTTATATCAACCCTCACAACTAAAAAAGAACACTTCACTGTGATATCCGTTGCAGGTGAAATCAGCACATTGCCTTCTGTGCACGTTTAGCACAGTGCAGAATGCTGTGTCGGCAGAAACAGCTTTATGAATGAGGTTGATATTGAGATGTTTGTGCAGGGAGAAGACAAGAGCATTTTTCTTCAGGAAACCTACTTTAAAACATTGGAAAAGTTAATTACAACACTGTTTGATATGATTAAGATGCATGTGTAGAAATATTTATTAGATATTAAGACGGGAAAAGTACAGAGATTTAAAGGGAAATGAAGTTTAGATATTTCACTCAACTAGTAAAATAAGAACATCAGTAGATATGCATCATTTAGTAAACAGTAATGTAAGAAACATATGAAGACAATACATTCAAAGCACTACAGTTTAAACAAAACGTAATTCTCAAATTTTTTCCCAGTGTATTTGGAAAATAAAAACTCAGCGAAAAGCTAACAAAATAAACCATAAAACTGCATATTAACCTCAGTTTACCCATAATCACTTTAAAATGTACTATCAAATGCTGCAATAAGAAGACAGAAAGTGGCAATATGAATTTTGGTTGATCAATAAAGACAGTTCAAGCTAATATCAGATGAAAGGGGCCAGGGAACATATTCCAAAGGCACTCATTCATCCATCTGATGATCTGATGTTTCCCCACTGGCCAAACCCAGCAGAACTCCACAGAACCTGATGAACACGCCCGGGTGTGTCTCCTATGTAGGGAAACAGAACAAGATGGTGGTAGTCATTTCAGTAAAATATAAATATCCCTAATTTGTCTTCCTGACACCAAATGTATTACCTCATTCAAACTCAAGAGTGTGGAAATGTTTCTTTTGGGTTTTTTTTGGTACTAGGGATTGAACTCACAGCCTCAATGCTTGCCAGGTAGGTGCTTATACGACTGAGCTAAACCTCCAACTCAGAAACTAAACTGCAGTGTGTGTTCTCTCTTTCTCTGAGAACTACCATCTGTACAGTACCAATATGGGCAATATATTTTTCACATACCAAAGTGGAAAATATAATACGTATTTATAAATTATGTATGTAGGGTCACTTTCTGTCTACACATACAGATAGATGCACACCTACACATCTGTTATATATTTAGTATATGTGGATGCATTTTAAATGTATATATTTGTAGAAACATAAAATGTACATAGTTGACAAAGTCAAGGGAAGATTTAGTTATGTAGTTTTGTCAATGTAATTTGTGATAGCTTGTCTGCTGGTAAATTTGATGTACACATAGTTTAAAAACAGAAATGAATGCATTATCACCTACAATGTAAATCTGTGTCGATTAAGGTGTCTCAATGATATCCTAAAAAGTATAACTACAAAAATTTTAATGACAGTGTCATCTCTGACAAGAAAATATATACGTAACAACTGAAAGTCGCATAGTACAAAGTTGGTGAGACGATTGACAGCACATCATCTGAACTAAACATTATGTTGTTTCAAGTGTTCTTTCTGTATGTTATTTAGCAACGGTAAAATTCTACTATTTATGACTGCAACTGTTAAGTAATATGGGTCATTTGTGTTTTAAACTATGCTCAGCTGATGCTTCTATTCCACTGTTACCACATATTAAAGCTTTAACCCAGGTTATTATATACAAGGTAAAAAATTATTAGAGTAAAAGACATATTACCATTAGTCCCCATCAAAAACTTTTGCCCCGTGCACTGTTCTCACCACTTTCTGAAGCAGTTCTGGAGTGTCCAGTTGCCCTTGTGTGAGTGTTTAGTTGCACTATCTGAGCTGGGTCCATGGCGCACACTGATTCACATTTATCTTTCATGGACACCTTCAGTTTGTGGACTAGGCAGACGTGATATGGTCCCAGATTTTGTGAATGAAGTGAAGCAGGACAGACCATGATTGTTTATGAGCCTGGACTAACCAGCAGCAGCCACTGCATTTTTTATCGTACCTTACACAGTTAGAAAAGAGGACTTCAGAGCTGCCTTGGAACATTGCAAGAATAATGGGATAAGTGTGCGTGAAACAAGGTGAGGGGTATTTTGCAAGGGACTAATGGCACTGTGTCTTTTACTGCAATATATTTTATTCAACATTCATTGTATATTTTGATCAGACTGCACAGTTTCTGTAAAATCTCATTAAACATTTAGTGTGAAATAATAGCAATTAACTCTGAAGTCTGTTTTGTGAGTTAAATAAAATAAGTGATTGATCATTTTTTATGCCTAAAACTTGTAATCTGAACAACCACTTTGAAGATAAAAATATGCAATATATTACCTAGTATTAATTTCCTACTATTTTATTTTGAAATGATCATTTTTATCTTTTTGTTTTGTTTTTAAAATAAAAAAGTTATTACAGTATCTTTAGTGAACTTTAGACTCATAACATGCACACTAAAATCAACAAGAAAACATATGTAGTTATGCAAAAGAAATCCTTAAGGTATTTTTAACTCATTTTGGTATTCCTAAAAAGAAAAAAAATATAGTTGAAAGCTTAATGAATGTGAGATATATGGTAGATGTATGTTTTGAAAGTGTTGTTTTTCATGAATATTAATGGTTAGCAGAAAGAAAAAAATAGAGGCCAGGGATATAGCTCAGTGGCACAAGCCCCTGCCTGGCAAGTGCAAAGTCTTAAGTTCGATTCCTGGTACCAAAAAAGTAGAAATGTAATCAATGATAGAAATGATCAAGTATTTTGTTATTAAAATGTAAGTTAATTTAGTTAGCAGATGTGTAACATAAAATTTGTACATATTATCATAGTACATATTAATATCATAATTAATATCATAGAATATCAAAGCATGATATTCTATTTGTATATACTCTGCAAATGTTTAAATCATTTCTTTATGGTGAAAACGTTCAAAGTACTTTTTTCTTGTTTGAAATGTGCAATGCATCACTGCTGTCTGTAGTGATTCTATAGTGATTGCAGACGGCCGTAATGCAGTCTGTCTGTGACGGCACAGCAGAGGCTTTTACTCCTGTGTAACTGAAGCTGTGTATCCAGCGAGCAGCCCACTCTTCCCTCTGGATCCCAGTTCTTTCCAGCTTCCCATAATCATTATTTCACTCTCAACTTCAATTCGAGCAATTTTCTTAGAGTCTACATATGAGTGTGATCAAGCAGTGCTTGTCTTTCTGTGTTTGCTTTACTCCATGTAACATAATAATTTCCAGTTCCATCCATGTCATAAATGACAACATTTTATTCTCTATGTAGTTAAGTAAGACATGTTTTGTGTGCTTACCATAGCAAGCATCTTTTTGAGACTGGACGCTGAATTTATAAAACAGGTGCTTGGGAGAGAGAGCCAATTGTTTCTTCCATGTTTACCTTCCTTTTTCCTTGCACTGGACACCGCAGAGCTATCTAGTTCACAAATTAGTGGAACTTTGTGAATCAAGAGAAACAGTCTTTATCACCCCCTTCATAATAGATAATACTGAAATGCTATGAAGCACAAGTCAAATCCGATAATTGAATTGATTGATTGTATTATTAGCCTATATATTGATCTAAGTAAGACCTGGCAGGAAGGATAGGAAATGTAGTGACCTAAATTAAAATATTGCACGCAAAATGTCAATGTTTGTGGTGCTGTAGCTCTAAGAAAACTCAAAGCACATTGATTCAGAAAAGAACTGTACAGCTGTTAACAACACCTAAAAGTCACCTCATGTTAACTCTTTTATCTTGCTGGGTTAAGGACCTTAATAGAAACTCTGAATTGTTAACAACCACACAGTTATAAGGTTTGCAGAGCAGACATCTGTTTTATATAGGAAGGCACTGACTCAATAGGAAAATCAGTGTCCTTTCCAATGTCAAACTCTATGTCAGAGGTCATGATTGGTATGTGCTCTCAGACACTGCTCAGCATCCTATAGACGTAGGGATGATATATGACCTCCAAATGACCCAAATGATATAGGGGAGATATTATTACTCCCAACCTGTTAGCTGGCTAGATGTCCAATATGTCAAGCTTGTGTTCTCTAAAATCAAAGAATAAATTCTAGGACCAGGGAGAGAGCTCAGTGGAGTGGCACTTGCTTGGCAAGTACAAGGTCCTGAGTTTGAATCCCAGTACAAAAATAAAAATAAAAAATAAAGATAAAGAATGAATTCTAGGAACAAGGGAGTTTAAGAGCAGAAAATAAACTTTAGGAGGAGTCCTGCACAGATTGCTGAGGACCCTGCTTCTCAAGGAAGTTTTATAGAATAAAACCAAGAGGTAAGAGGGGTCTAAGGTGGGAAAAACTATAATTAAATAATAAAATTACAAGCATAGTCATTTAGGTGACATTGGTACAATAGCAAAGCACAAGGTGGGCATGAGATGGGGCAAAACTGTGGTGAACCAATAAGATTATGAGTATAATTGCTTAGGTAATATTGATTAAATGGAAAAAATATTGATTAAAGGAGGGACCAAATGAGGAAACAAGTCACAAGGCAAGCGCACGTGGACTGGACGACAGGGGCTTTTGTGGAAGGAATGTTTTGGGTCCCTCAGCCAAGGTGTGGATACCTGTTTACAATATCAGTCACCACTGTTCATGCTTCCTGGAAGTGTGTAGGGGTAGTCAGTCCACCTTTTGTCTTGAGGTCAATCTTTAATGAATACTCTTCCCCCACAGTGGTAATGTATCTCTCTTGCTTAAATGGCCATATTAATGTAGCACGCTTTTATGGGAACATTGTTTTGGACAAAATGAAACATCTTTTTCTAATTACACAGAAAAAAATGGTAGAGGCAAAATCAGGAAGTGATAAGAGATGCACCCACAGGTAAATACAAACCTGGGGAAAATGGGGTGAGGTTAGAAAAGGGATAATAATTCAGGAGCTTTCTCATTATCTATCCAGCTTAAGTTTGGATGGTGAGGAAGGGGGAAAAGAAAAAAAAAAGGAAAGATATTTTGATCTTTATAAGAATTTCTAAGGAATTTTATCTTTTGACATTGTGAGTTTTAAGTCATAAAATTTGATTCATAAACTATATTACCAATCCTCTAAACATGAAATAATGTTTCATGAAACATGAAGCAAGTTATATTGAATTAAAATATCTTCTTATAATAAGAAAAATACATTATCCTACTGAAATTGTTGAAAAACTTTGTAGGCCATAGCTTTTGTCCCCACTAGCCCAAGACTGTAAACTAAATATAACTTAAAAAGCTTTAAAATATGATAGGATCATTTAGAAAAAAATTTACATTTCTCTCCAAGTTATGACATACCAATCTGTGATTTAGAAAAGCTTTCTGAAATTTATATTTTAAGCTGTATTTATTTTTATTTTGAGATATGTATATGTGTTTATTCTAATTCTGATATTTTAATTAGTTTCTATTTTCCCCTTTCTATAGCTATGGTATCTAAAGGCACACTGCAAATTTATTTTAGTCCCTTATTCTTGAGATGGAACAAAATTGGGGATATGTTGAAAGGGTCTGAACAATAGTTTAAAAAGTTGTTTCAGTGACCATTTTCATGGTTTTTCATTTAACCTTGTGAAATTATGCAAAAAGAAGACTTCCATTGAAAACATTCCTTTCTCAATAATCTCTTCTCAGTGTTCAGAGGCCATTAAATTCCTGTAGTATTTGTTTATTTTGTACTTTAATATATCACCTTTGTGTTAACTAGTTCTCATTGCCGCTAGGTAAAGTTGGGCATTATTTTCCTCACCTTTCTTTGGCAGGAACTTTCTTTATCTTTTGAAATATTAATGACCACCATAACATCATAGTTCTTCACTCAGCTCCGGTCTTCCTATCTGCAAAGTCCATGATGTCTAACACAGGTGAGAAGCTACTGGACCTCTCTGGATCTAGTACACTTGATCCAAATGAAAATTACTCTTACTCTTTAATAATTATTATAACATAGAAAGGTATAACTTATACATCTAACTGATATGCTCATAAAATATGTCTAATTGTTCAGAAAACGGAGTTTCTTTTATTTATAAACAATATATAAACACGGATATTTTGCATATTAATAAGGAATCATGCAAAGTTTTCATAAACATATAAATTGTCTAGTGTTTAAATGAAGTTAAATATATCTGTCTTCCCAGTCATCATGGTTTTATGGTCAAAACAGTCAAAATCTTGTTTTTTGACATTTACAGTATAATGCTGTTATTTATGATCACTCATTTTCTCAGCATCTGGTAGCCACGAGTCCACTCTCAACTTCTATGAGATCAATTTGTTTAGATTCTGTGTAGAAGTGGGGTCATGTAACATTTTTCCTTCTGTGTTGGGCTTATTTCATTCAATAGTGACCTTCAAGGACATCCATTTTGTCACAAAAGACAGGATCACATTCCTTCTTACGGCAGGACAGTACTGCTTTGTGTACTTGTATCAATTTTTTTGGTCTTGGTTTCAAAGGATTTTTTTAAAAAGTTATTATTATTATGTGTTTTAGTACACAATGATTACATTTCCTGTGGAGAGATTTTATATGAACATAATAGATCTTAATTGTATTTTCTAATCCCTTTCCCTTGTCTCCTCTTCTTCCTCCATTTCTTGGTCTCCTTCCCTTTTGCTAAAGATCTATCTCACTTTTTTCTATTATCTGTATCTTATTTTGCTCTTTTTTAAAAAATACTTTTGCTTTCTCTTACAAGAGAAATCATGTCATATTTAAGCTTGTATATCTGGTTTATTTCGCTTAAGTTTATGGTCTCAAGATACATCCATTTTCCTATGAAAGAACTAA
This sequence comes from Dolichotis patagonum, assembly GCA_004027295.1. Classification (NCBI taxonomy): domain Eukaryota; kingdom Metazoa; phylum Chordata; class Mammalia; order Rodentia; family Caviidae; genus Dolichotis; species Dolichotis patagonum. The sequence goes on from PVJX010000225.1 coordinate 283,355, forward strand.
GTTTACCCTTTTTATGCTGAAGAATATTCCATCATGTATAAATACCACAATTTTTTATCCATTTATCTGTCAATAGACAGAGCACTTCCAAGATTTAGCTACTATAAATTAATTTGCTATAAACATGACAATGTATATCTTGTTGTAATATGATGTTTTTAACTCAGGAATATATCAATTAGGAAAATAGCTGGGTAAAATGAAATTTCTATTTTTAGTTTTACAAAGGCTCTCCATACTGATTGCCATAAAGTTTATTTTAGTTTACACTCCCACCAACAATATAGAAGTTGTGACCTCTCCAGTGGTTGTTAATTATTTGATTTCTTGATGATAACCATTCTTTCTGCAGTAAAATTGAATCTCAGTATTGTTTTAATTTTTTTTCTTCAATGGCCAGATATGTTGATCTGGTTTTGATGTATTTATGGACTACTTACACTTTTTTTTTGACAACTTGTACTTCTCCTTTGAGAAATATTTATTTCTTGCAGCTGTCAAGGTTTTTATTGGCTTTTTAATTTTTCAGATTCTAGCTCTGCAGTAGTTTTATATTCTAGATATCTGTCCTCTATCCAAGGGATAGTTGTTTCTGCATCATAGTATGGTAAGGAAAGCTACACGAACACGGGAGGACAGATGTATGTCATACTGGTCTCAATTCTTTTGTGTATTGAACCCCAGTGGTAGGGTTTCTGGGTCACATTGTGGCTCTATTAGTCCTTAGAGAAATTTTCCTGTAGTTTTCCATGACGCTGTTACTACTTTACCTTCCAACCAACAGTGTACAATTGTTCTGTTTTCTGTGCATCTTACTCAGCACGCTGTCTTTTTTGATAGCTAATATTAAATTTGTCTTACTTTGATTTTGATTTGCATTTATCTGATGATTAGTGATGTCAAACAACTTTTTCATATACCTGTTGGCAATTTATCATATATTTAGGTGGATTACCCTTTTTTATGTTGAAGTAAATTTTCTTTAAAAAAAAAGTCTTTAAAGAAACTATTGCTTCTCTATTGTTCCATATGATTAATTATTTGCTAGACTATAAGTTCTCAGAGTTAATTTTTCTTGTTGCCTCTCATTTAGAATGCCATCTGTTTTGGGAAATAAAAGATTTCACACACTACATATTGTGCAAGTGATTCCTATGTATTATAATTCTATGAAAATATTACACAATCAAGAAATGGCCTTCAAAAATCCATAAAGGATATTCATAATTAAAGACATTTTTTCTGGGCAGGCCTAAAAACAGACATTTATCTTTTTCAACCCTCTATCCTAATAATATAATTTTATTTATATTAAGCTTTACATGATTTTGTTAATACTGCAGATTTTAGAAAGACACTGCAAGACAATCAGGAGTTTTTGATCTGGCTACTGCTTACCTCTACTACCAATGAACTCTATTTTAAGGAGAAAGCATTTTAAGTATAACACTATTAAAAGGTAGTATAATGATACAATGTAGCTGATATAATGTATAACAAAATATGACAGCATATGATACGATGTAAATAATCTATGTGGGGAATTTTTAAAGACCTAAGATAATAAAAAAGATTCCTCGAAGCTCTGGCTGTATGTTTTGTTGAGAAAGGTTAAAATATGTTGGACTATTATTCTGATACAAGAGCTTGCTATTTACTTTAAGACAGGTCCTTGAGTGTAAGAAGCAAAGGGTTGACATCTAATAACCATTCATCAAGTTCTAATGTGACTATCATTAAACTGGACTTAGCTTTTGGTGTATGTGGCTTAATGATTTAATTATTTTCAATTACCAAAGTCTGTCAGGCAACCACTCAAATGTGTAGGAAGCACATACTTATTTTATCCTTGACAAGTTTAGGAATCTGAGCTAAAAGTAAGAAATTTAGTTGGTTCAGATCCTAACCCAAGTAATAGGTACAATGCATGTGTAAACACTACAAAAGCCAAAAGTTCCTATTATCATTTGGTGTATATCACTAATAAATTAGTTACTGTAGTGCAGAATGAAGCTCTCAAAGTATTGTTGAGAGTTAGGATAGCTTTGGGATGCTAGAAATGAAATTTGAACTAAAATTCAGGGGAATGAAGTCCCAGTCCCAGCACACTTTAACTCTGTGAAAAGGACAAACCTACTTGAGACTTTTACGTTTAACTTCCCTGGCTTTGGTTTACAGGTAGGCAAATATATGTGTATTGTTTTTCTTTTTTGGAACAAATTTCCTTTACAAATCTGGTACAGCAAAAGCAACAACAAAACAAAACAGAAACTAAAGTGCCATTTGCCTAGATAAATAGACCTATGTTAACACAGACAATTGCTTGTAATTTCAGGTAGAAGAACAACACCCAGATGATTGCTATGAATTCTTGGTTAAAAGAATAAAACGAAGCCTGGACTGAATTATAACATACTTTCCAGCTGGAGATTTACAATTACTTATCATGTTCAAGTGAAAATTTGTTAATAATAACTCACTACTTAAGTACAATATTGTCAGATACAGGAGTATCCTGAGTATATTTTATCTGTAACAGTCTTTGATTATGGATTTTAGTTATAGTCATAACTCTATCACAAAGTTAGTCACGCTTGTCTTTTTCCTCTATGACAGAAAGATAATGAGATGCATTTGAAAGAGGAAGTTAACTACTTGGTAGGCATAGAAAGCATGTAGGTTGGTTTACATTAATCAAAATACCAACATGAAAAGTAGTTGGTAGAATCATTGCTTGTGGATTCTTGCTGAAAGCTTCATAGATTTCTTCATGTCTTTAACAATTTTAATCAGTTTATAAAAGATCCACAGTTAAAATATACTGATGTCTTATGTGCCTTCTTATGAAGGCACAGCCATTATTGAACATTAGTTTTTAGAGTGCTGTACATTATTTTTCTAATCCTAGTAGCACAAATTTATTCATGCTGCACTGCACTTAAGTACAAGCACATCAGTCAGTTTCATATTCCTCAGTGATCTCTCACAATTTAAATTAGCATTGAACATTGTCATTCAAATGTGGATAACAAATTCCACAGGAAGATGTTATCCTTCGAAGGAAAAGCAAATGTGTATGTGTTTCTTTAGATAGCTGAACTAACAAGCAATCACCTATCCATTTTAAAATGTATAATTGGGAAGTTTTACAAATGTAGACAGTAAGTATCACCATAATGAACACTAGCAATGCATCCATTTTCCTAAGAAGTTCCCTACAACCTTTTTAAACCTTTGCCTCTGACTGCCTTCCCACCACAGTGCAGGACTCCAGTGAGGCCTTATCCTATGCATGCTGTGTTACCAGTTAGTTTGTATTTCTTTGAATTGTATATAAATGTAGTCCATGTATATATTTTTTTATATGGCTTCTTTCATGCTGCATAATTGAGATTCATCTATTTTACAGTGTGTATTGATAGGCTGATCTTTTTTTATTTTTGAGTAGCATTGATTTAATTAATTATGTTGCAGCTTATTAACCCATTAGTTTGTTAATAGATATTTGGTTTGCTTCCATTTTAGAGCTACTACAAAGAATTTGCCATGAAAATTTGTGTAAAAATCTTCTGCCTAAATTCTTTCAATTCTTCTGCTTATTCTTTCAATTGTCTTGAGTAAGTACTTTCCAGTGCATTCTGCCATAGGTTTATTTTAATTTTTTAAGAAACTGTCAAAAATGATTTCCCAAGTGGCAGCACTGTTGTACTTTCCCATCAACAATGTATAAGAGTTCTGTTTACCCTACGTTATTAATTTCTCCACACTATTATTAACAAGTGTGATTGTCAGCATTTTTAATTCTAACAATTCAAATCCATGCATTAGTGATGTCTCACATTGATTTAGCTTGTAATTTTCTATTGTCTATTAATGTTAATGCTTATTGTATTCAGTCATTTGTTATCAAGTGTATATTTTGGTGAAAAGTCCATTCAAATTTGTCTATTTTAAATAAAATATAAAAAAATTTGTCTATTTTTAGAATGCATTGTTTTCTTATTATTTTTGAGTGGTTTTTAGATATTCTGGTTAAAAGTAATATATCAGATATAGGATTCTGAAATATTGTCCTTCATTCTGTTTATTTTTACACTGTTTATGCAATACTTTGGGGAAAATAGGCATTTTAAAGTAAAATGAAGTAAAATCTAATAACTCTTGTTTTAGTGGTTTTTTTTCTTACATATAATCTTTGCAAACCTGATGTAACAGTTTATCTTGTTTCAATCATAATATTCCTGACATTTGACTTTGTGTTTAAGTCTATATTCTATTTTGAATGATCTTTTTTATTGTAGTGCTCTATATAGATCAAAGTTCATCTTGCTGGAGAAGAATACCTAATTATTCTGGCAACACAAGTTGAAATTATCAGTTTTTCACTGAATTTTTTTGGCCAATATATAATCTTAATGGAAATAAAATTTTGTATTCAGAACTGTGTCTGCATACAATCCTATAATTGGGTATTGTTTATTTTCCAAATTTTTTCTTCCTTCACAAAAACATTTTTGCTATTCTGGATTCTTTCTATTTATCTAAGAATTTTGTAATTAGTTTACCAATTTCTACAAAAGTACAAGCTGAATTTTTGACTGGAATAAGATTATTTTTTTAAATCACTTGAGAATTAATATCTTGACAATATTGAATTTGTGACTTGTGGTACAACATGGTACAATTGCCTATATTTCCCTATTCATTTCTTTATAAATTTTTAATTAATTTATCAATTTCTAAAAAAGTACAAGCTGGATTTTGACTTGGATAAAATTAAGTTTATAGATCATTTGAGAATTAATATCTTAATAATATTGAATTCATGATCGTGAACATGTTATATTTCCTTATTTTAGATGTAATTTTTCAGTCATTTGTACATTAAAATATACAAAAATCTTTCACATTGGTATATGTATCATTAAGTGTTTCATATTTTTTGATGCAGTCCTAGATGACATTAATTTTGAAATTTAATTTTTACCATTTGTTGGTAGTAAAACAAAATGCATTCCAACTGCATAAATTCATCTTATATTTGATCTTAGCCAAAAAGCCGAGAAGTGGTATATAAATTCATCATATATTCTATAAACTGTGAAACTCATTTGTTTGTCCTGGTAGAGTTTATACACTCTACCCAGTTTGTCACATACATGTACACATTATTACAAATACAAAGAATTTTCAAAGCATTTACTCTTCCTTCTCCATGGGATAGTCTTATCTTTGTTTTTTTCTTCCTGAATGCATTGGCTAGATCTTTCCAATACAATGTTGAATAGATATCCCGATAGCAGATAATACTGTCTGCTGGCATTCAGAGAATATATTCAGAATTTACCATTAGGTATGCTGTTGGTTTAGGTTTAAGGTAATGCCTTTATATATTAGCAACAGTGGCTTTTATTGTTAGTTTTCTAAGAGATTTTACAGGGAATAAATGTCAGATTATGTCAAGCCAACAGCTGAAGTATGTCTTTGAAAAGTATACTTATTTCCGACCCTAAGTCTTTCAACAAAACAATTGCTGAGAGTTAGAACACTAGGGAAAATTATCAATTGTCCACTAAAAGACAAAGCAAATGATTTTCAGTGGTTTTTTTTAGTTCTGATCATTCAAGATGTAACCCTCCCACTGTTTTGATGTTGATTAAAGGAGTGAATACTGATTTTGAAGTGACTGAGGAATTAACATTTTTATGGAATAGCAGTGGTAAATTTTTAAAGCAATATTTTGAATCAAAACAGTGGTAGACTTCTTTGCTGAATGAGTGCTGCACCCTTTTAGTGGCAAATGACTAATTTCCAGGGCAACTTGAAAATTTTTGCTAATAAATTCAACCTAGAAAGAAAAAGAGAAACTATGTGGTGAATTTGAATAGTGGCAAAGTCATCTGAAGTAAAGCTAATGTTGCAATCACAAGTAATCTTAAACTGTTTTACATACTTCCACATACGTTCAAGACAGATATTATTTCAAGTTCAAACTGTGTTCACAGCATCATTTTTAAGTCTTTGATACAATAAAAAGGAAATTTCCATATTTCAAAGTCCATTTGGTCATAGAATTGAAGTGTTTCCACTTAACCTTTAATTAGAAGAGATTAATGTGGAATGAAATGGCATGTCAAAAGACAAATATCTGGAGAAGAATCTAATCCACAGGTCAACAAACATTTTATAGTAAGGGCAGATAATAAAAGCTATAAGGCTTGGCAGTGAACATATTGTCTGTGTCATGATTTAAAAATAGATCTTTAAATATGTGGAAGCAGATAATTCTGGTGTTCTGTTCATATGCTGTTCTCCCTTAACCTGCAGTGTAAGTCCTAAAAATGCACTTTATGGTGTATTCCTGCCTATTTGTGATTAATTTCTCCATGTCAACTTGATACACTTGGAACTGGTGATACAAAAGGTCGCTGGCATCCAATACTGCCCACAGCCAGAGCTGACCAGCGGCACAGAACAATGCAAAGCAAAGTACAACAACCAGGATCTTCCGTCTTGGTGACGAGAACTGTTGCTGAGACCTGCCAATACCTGGCACCTCCAAACTGCTAACAAGGCAGAAAACATTCCAAGAGCTGGTAGCTGCAGGCATTGAAAGTCTAGATCTGTTAATATTAAAAGAGCTACGGTTTGCCAATTCGTGATTTCTATATGAATTGAACAAGATCCCACACCTGATTGGTAGCATTTTGGAAGCTGATACAGGATCATGCCCCTCCAGCAAGCCCTGAAGAAGAAGGCAGAAAATTATAATAGTCATCAGCAGTCTGAAGCATGAGCCCAAATCAGATATCCATCTTATTTTCAGCTAAGAATCCATACTAACTAATGACAGCAGGTTCCAAGATATGTACGAGAGACAGGGAACTTCAGACAATGGCTTCAAAACAGCCAGCTGATCTTAGATTGCCTCTTTCACTCAGTTACAATGCTCTGTTTAAAACCCCTCAGGGCCACCCTATGTCTTAGAATGAACACAGATTACATCATAAGCATGAACTTTAGCAACCTATCCCTACCTAACTGCAGACACCTCCACTCTGCACTTACCTCTGCTTCCTACCTCTTGTCCATTTGGCAACATTTGCAATGACACATTTGCTTGTGACATACTTCGGATGTGAGTGGACACACTGACCCTTGCTTAATATGAGCAAGATATCTCTGGTAGGTGCTTGCATCTCAATGTTGATTCAAACAGTGAAGAAACTGCAACTAGAAGGGCCAGAAGGAGGTTGATGGCATGTGCCATCAATTTGGAAAGCAGACAGGCTTGGGAAGAAATGCTGGCTGATGCCCACTGGCTATGTGGCCTTGGCAGGTCCCTATGCCTGGATTGACCTACTTGGGCAGCCCTCACAGGCACTGCTGTGACTTGGCTGTGAATGCATCTAACAAGACCAGACAGACCTGGAAGTTCTGGGAGAGGAAATGGAAGCAATGCTGCCCAGAGAGAGTCGGATCCCTTAAACCTTCATATTGTTGCTTCTACAGGGAACTCTCATTTGGTGGACAGAGCATTATAGGGAAGTGATCCACCAAGTCTCATGTTGTTGTTTAAGGTTTAAATAAAGCAAAAAAAGGAGTGCAAATTGGTGCAAACCTTTTTTTGGAAATAGACTTCAATGTGATCAGATTACAAGGAAAATGCTCATGTGCAGCAAAGCAGCCCTTCTGCTACTAGGAGCTTGTCCAACAGAAAACATGTTGTAGTTAGATTGATTAGTTTAGTGCTCAGAGGTGGAGAAAAAGCACAATTCATTGTTTTAATAAGGGTAAGGGGAAGAGAATGCCAGAAAATGCTGGATATTTTTAGGCTCAACCATCAGCAGGCCCTTCTGTGTCTGGGGCCTGGTAGTTTGCCCAGAACACCTGGATTCTGATGATAAGAACAATTCCCAGCCCTTCTTAAAGAACATTCTAGCATCTTTCTTCTTCCCATACTGGAAGATTGTACTACAGACAATATGTACGCATTTGTGGTCCTTTCTGTTCTTCCTCCCAAATAATACTCCCTTCCAAACAAACCAAACACGAAAAAATTTCTCAGCTTGGGTCCATGCAAAATAGATTATGGGCTGGATTTAGTTTGGCCTCTAGTAGAATTTGCTAAATATCTCCAAAATGCACATGGCCTGCTTTTATTTGACTATGTAAAAAAGACATTGTTACAGATCAATATGTAGAATTAATAGACATAGAGGCAGAGAACACTAACTTTGAACTTCAATTAAATGAAACACCGTTCTTTCTTCCCCAAAGCTCTCTACCTCTTGCGTAGATCTATATGAAGTTTTATTTATTTTTTAATGCTGTCCTTAAGTTTTTCTACTTCTTAAGTTAAAAAATAGTAAGACTGGGTCTGCGGAAAGGTATCATTCTAGATTATGGTTTAAGCATTTAAATATCCACAACTGATTCTGAGACTTACTGGGGCACAAAAATCTAGGAAAATACATAGTTCCATCAGATCAGTGATTCTTAAGGGAATGTAAGGCACTAGGGGTAGATGAAGAAGAAACCTGTCATTATCCAGTCTTAAAATGATACAAAATAATGGGCTCTCCATGGGGCTCTCTGTAGTCTTGGTGTTGTGTGCAGACGGGGACAAGCATGTCCTCTTCTTTAACTGTGCAGTCTCTTGGTCCAAACTCATTTAGTCACTGTTACATTTCTTGGCAAAACTGCCACTTTTCTTGATATTGTAACAAGTACTGAAAATCATATACAGTGGCACCTTGGTTAGCAAGCACTTTTGTTTACAATTTGTTTTGCAAACAAAACTGTTCTCAAAATTTTAGTTTTGTTTCCGAGTACTACGTGGGGTGGCAAACACGACGAAGGTCATTTGTTATGCTTCCTACATGAACACAAATGTGGCCATCTTTTCCAAAATCATAAAACAAACTAGGTTCATGAGCCAAGTCACCATTCAAACAGTTGTTATGTTTGAACTAAATTACAAATGTTTAGTGAGAGGAAAATGCGCACACCCTTGATTTCCTCATTACATGTTGCACTGCCTCACAAATATGTAAATTTAAAATAATATTTTAAAAATAGAAATATAATTAACAAATACAGTGATTTAGTTTGGCATATAATTAGAATTATTATTATATTTTAAAATAGAGTATGGTGTATATTTAAGTTCTAGAACATGAGAGTATAGAATGCATGTAGATACTAAAGTGGTTACTATAAGGAGACAATTTAGCACATCCAACTTGTTCCATATGTAACCTTGTACTGGTGGTAAGGACAGCTTAAATCTACTTATTAGCAGAATTTTTGTCATAGTACATTTTTATTAAGTATAATTGTTAGTGAAATGTTAAGAACATTCTGATTTTTATTTATTAGCTGTTGTGTGGGTCAGACCAACTGTTGTGGTATCACAGAGTTTGTGTTAAGTATTCCTTATCCTATTTAATAATTGCTCCAAAGTGGAAAAATGTTAACACTGGCAGCCTATTAATAGGTATAATTACCTATTAAGAAAAATAGTGAAATGCTTCATTTGGTGGAAAGATGAGCAGTCACTGCTTGATAGGAAAAGAAAAAGATACTATCCTGCAGTTACCAAGATCTACAGTAAGAAGATATCGTTTGTGCAGAAAATTTTGAAGAAGGAAACAATATTCTAGCTAGCACTGCAGTTCTATGTCAGACTGCAAACCTATGACTACAGTGCTTGATAATTGCTTAGTTAGGGTAGAAAAATCATTAAATTTGTATATGCATGAATAGGGAATGGATAGAATATAGAGGACTCAGTACCATGTGTGGCTCCAGGTATCGATTGCAAAGTCTTGATATCTATTCACAGTGGCATTTTCATAATTCAGGACTTTTATTTTGTTTTGTATTTTGTTGCATTGTTTTGCTTTGTTTTGTTTATTTGTTTGTTTTGAGACAGTTCTACTTTGTAGCTTACTTTGGCCTTGAACTTACTACAGAGCCCAAGCCAAACTCAAACTTGTGGCAATCCTCCTGTCTCAGCATTCCAAATGCTGGGATTGTAGATATGTACCACCATGCTTTGCTACTTTTGGTTTTTATTTGAATTAAAAGTGTTATGTAGATCATAAATCATGACATATAAGAAACATCTTTGAACATAATATTTTTAGCACCAATTCTTCAATAATTGGGAAAATTGAACTAGCCAATAGAATTTAAATAAGAAAACATACTGGTGAATATTTATCTATCTACCAGTTAGCATAAAAGTGCAAAGGTAAAGAACCATCAGAAGTGAATTTTGATTTTCCTTTCTTCTGAGAAAGAGATGGCAGGTGTGATTCAGATGAAGGACCATCCTGGGCTCACCAAGAATAATCACTGGGTTCACTGAAGTAATCATGGAGAATATTGGCTAAATAATCTTGCTTATTCAGAAAGAAAAAATGGTGATATAACCCTCTTCAGCATTAAGTATAAATTTATCCATGTTGAAATAGATTAAAAGGCTTTCTTAGAGGGGATTGTACATAGGTTCCATGCAAACACTGCACTATGTTATAGAAAGAACTGAGCAACCACAGATTTTGGTGTATAAGAGAGTCCTACTTGTATCTCTTGGGGGTCTTCTGAATCCCTAACAATTTAGGTGTTAACTAATCAGTAAATCCCACTGACTGGCCATATCCCAGGCTACAATTCTATATTCTTTAGTATCCAGCAAAATGTAGGACTTATAGATAATAAGAAATCCATTTAATTGATCAGTTTTGTTGATCTTTAAATATTTTGCAGGGACAAACCATAGTTAGCTGCACTTGCATTGTGTTTTCAATAATTATCTTTGAAAGTGACCATGGGTTTTTAAAATAGCAATGAGATATACAATTTTCCTATTATTATGAGCTTCACGAAAATGCTTTGTAGTTACCCACAGTTCTAGTTCTCACAGATTAATACTAACATCAAGGCAGTCTAAAGAGTTCGTGATTGTCAGAGCCTGCAATTTCTCCTCATGCATTCTCTTAATCATCAGGTGCACAAATGAACACCTACCCTATTAATCACTAGCTTGCAGAATCTCTCCAAAGTTACACTGAAGGCAAGGTCAGAAATATCTAGTTATTATTGCTTCACTCAAATATTCAGATGGCCATCAGTCAGCACAAAACACCTCAGTAATAGAATTTCAGTGCCATTGTTGTTTTCCTTTAGCTTCTCTTTACATGGGGTTTATATTGCTATTTTTCAAAGTACAAAGTGTCTCTTACTATCCTAAATTGAACTTGGATTGTGTCTTTTCACATCAAAGGACTGTATCCATTTTTTGAGAGATATAAAAAAGATTAATGACACGTTTTTCTTTGGCAAGAGTGGTGGATTATATTATAATACAGAAATTCAATCAGGCTAGAAATGACAGTCTTTGATCAAGAAATATATGAGATCTTTGTAGATATGTGGATCAAGTATTTAAAGTATATTGCCTGACAATGAAAATTGAGGTGTTGTAAGAACTGCTTGATGGATAACTCCTTCCCACAGCAAATATTAGGTGAAGTGTGCTATTCTTGGGCTTCTTCAAACTATAACAAATGGAAAAATATCTTTCCACACCTTTTTCTAATCTACAACATATAAGGTATTGTTTGAAAATAGAAGTGTATTTGTGCAGCTTATGTGTTGATCTTTTCTTAGTCCAGCAGTGTTATATTTAAGGAATTATCACTCTGGTGTATTAAACGTTACCTTAGGAATCTTAAAAGATTAATGCAGGCCATAAATATACCAAATTTGTTCTTATATAGTAATTTGTTCTATTAGATTTTGAAACAACTTATCTCTAATAGGAGGGAACTAGAAGTAATCAGTTCAATGTAGAGACTTTTGATTCAAAGTTCACGAATTACACAAATGCAACTGAGATTATTTTCAATGTTTAACTTAAAGTGATTAACTCTTTAAAATAAAAAATAAAGTGATTAATTAAATCATTTAACCTAATAATTAGTTGTGAAAAATCAAGTTCAGTGAGTTGTACATTTCAGGATGAGCATATCATACCTGCTTCATTAAGCTTAAAGATTGCTCATTTTGTGTCCATACTTCCCTTATCAGCACTACATCACAGTCCTCCTAATTACCAGTCGAATTATTTCTCAGGGAGAGAGCTTGAGTTTTTATGAGAGCAAACCAGATTCTGTGCTTCCACAGTTGTCTTATGAAATGGCACCTTCTCAGGAACATTGCTCAGTTTCTCCTCCAGAGCTGGTTCCTGGTCTGTCCATGGATTGGTGCACTGTGGTGGACCAGCCAGGAGAGGGAGGGGAGTCACAGTGCAGCTCTGTCCTCACAGGCTAAGTTCCTCAGTGAGCCCTCTGTTGGAAAGCATGGGCTGTAACAGTGGTGATGCTCACCAAGGCTTTATTCTATCCAGCTAAACGAATCCAACCTGCTTAAAGGAATAGACAGAGTTGATTCAACAGTCTAGTATTTCTTACGTACGTCCTATTTATGTCTTTAGAAATAGATCATAAGTGAGTCTTGAAAATGTAGCAGCTAATGTTTTTGAAAGTAAAGGGATTTCTTAATTGTAGATTTGGAAGTGTGGAAAAAGCCATACTTGCTTATCAGGTTATGCACCCCCCTAAAAAAATTGTCTAGAAATCTTTATGTAGAGAGGTAGACATTCATAATGCATGTGAGCTCATTTATTTTTCTTTTTTTCTGTTTTTATTTTGAAGAAAATAAAACCAAAAGAAATACACCAGAATAGAGACAATCAAAACAAAGCAGTGAATGTGATACAAGACTTCAAAGCAAGACAAAAAGAAACCAACAATGGCTACCATAATGCCTTTAGTTATCTTTAAAATAACTGCCCATACCATCAGGCATAATAAAATCAAAACAGAACAGAATAAAACCAATCAAAACAAAATAATGAAAGTGATACAGGACTTCAAAATAAGACAATAAGAATACAACAGTGTCTACCATAATACATCTTGTTTTCATCAAAGTAGCTGCTTTATACCATCAGACATAATAGAATCAAACAAGAAATATAATAAAATCAATAAAAAGAAAACAAGGAAGGCAATATAGAGCTTAGAAACAAGATACTAGGAAATCAATAATGGTTACTTTAATACATTTTGTTATGTTTGAGCTAGCTGTTCATGCCATTAAATGTGAAAAAGATCAAACAAAACAAAACAATAAAATCAAACTAAACAGAACATTGAAAGCAATACAGGGTTTGAAAACAGGGTATGGATTAACAATGGCCACTGCCTTACCCTCTAGACATTTCCTCCTCTTGCACTTTCAGTATTATCTATTGTGCATTTTGGATTCCACTAACTTTTTAGTTTTTTATACTAGGGAGAAAACACGATGTTCACCCACGTGAACCATTTCACCCATGAGCATGATCTCAAGTGTACCCATCTACCTAAGAGAGGCCCAAAGCTATCTTTCTTTATAGCTGAGTAGCTCTCCATTGTGTAGAAATCCCTTACCTTTCTTATCCACTCTGCAGTTAAAGAGCAAGCTAGCCTTCTTTTTTTTCTCATTCACTGTCACACAGAACATTGTTTTCTCTCGTTTGACTTTTTGTGTATGAATTTCCTTTTGAGTTAAATGTGTTTCTTGAATCAAGCATATTTATCATCCTGTCTCCTGATCCACTATCCTGTTTCTTTTTATTGGTTAATTGAGGCCACCTACATTAATTATGGCCAACATGCACTGGCTCATCTGCGCCATGCTATTTTCCTGGCATTGGTTGCCTACTTTTCTCCTCCATTCAGTTGTCTCTAACACTCACTGAACCCCCTCTTCCACTCTTCCTGAAACTATGGTCTTTTATTATCTCTTTCTAGAATGTCCTTCAGTATTTTTTGTAGGGTTGTTTTGGTGGTCATGAATTTCTTCAGTTGTTCTTTGTCATGGAAGTATCTTGTTATTCTATTAATTTTGAAAGATAGTTTTGCAGGGTACAATATGGGTTAGAAGTTATTTTCTTTCAGGACTTGAAATACTTCACTCTAAGCTCTTCTTGACTTGATGGTTTGTGTTGAGAAGTCTGTCATGATTCTGATGGATTTTCCTTTATAGGTGATCTGTTTCTTTGCTCTAACAGCTTTTAATATTCTGATTTTGTGCTGAATTTCTGGGCGATCTTGATTATTATATGTCTGGGTGTAGATTTATTTTGGTGTGGCTAGCTGGAGTGCTATATGCCTAACTTATCTGTATAGCACATCCTTTTCCCATGTTTGGGAAGTTTTCTGATATTACTTCTGTAAATAGAATTTTAATGCCATTTGTGTTAACCCCTACTTTTTCACCTATTATTCTTAAGCTATTTTGCTTTGCATCATCTTGCATTCACTGAATTATTTCCTGGTTCCTTGTTATTTTTAAGAGATATTTCCTTTCACAATTGCAAGCTACACACCTGTCTTCAAGATCTGAAAGTCTATCTTCAGTTTCTTTCAAGCAGTTTTGCCAGCTTTCAATGTAGTTTTTAATTTCCTGTATATCTCTTTGAATCTGTTTCATGCATTCTAAATCTCTTATATTATTCATTCATGGCTTCCCTCATTTTCCTATGTGCCTCTACTTTTAAAATCTGTGTCTTCTTCAGAGATGCTCAGCAATTTTTTTATTGTGGTTTTCATTTCTTCTTTTACCTGAGATAGTATTTCTGTTCTAATTTCCTTTATAGCCTCATGAGGTTGTCTCTTTACTTCAGTTGCCATCACTTCAGAAACTTCTGCTGTGCAACTCCTGACCTCTTTCATGCTTTCATCTCCTGTACTTGCTCTGCTTGGGTTGGAATCCAGGGACAGCCTTTTGCTTCTTCATCTTGACATTTTCTTGGGTTCTTCCAAACAGGTGGGTAGTGGGGTCCCAGGCACTTCCTGCTTTGGCTACATGTTCTCCGGAGCATGACTGTTTGGTTCTCCTGGCCAGTTCTGGCTAGTTATCCATTAGTGGCCACCGGTTGTGCTGGTGCAGGGCCAGGTGCTGTTTCTTCCAGCCTGCACTGGCTCCCTGGGACAGAAGCGTCCCAAGGGCTGCTGGAGCGCGTGCAGGGGCAGAGCGGGCTGCTGCCTCCCTACAAAGCCGCTTACCTGTGGGCAGTGTCTATGTGAGCTCATTTATATACATACATTACAACATCTGGACCCATAACTCTTCACTCTGTACTAGAAATTACTTTGGATAGTATCTAATTTATTAAAAAAAAAAACCACCAGGAAACTATCTTCATTCCATTTTACATTAGAGTAAAATGGGGCTTAACAAGCAAAATAAGCAAAAGTCAGAATTCAAATATAAATGTGTTGGTCTGGTCCCAAGCCTTTGCTCTTAATTTCTACCCTGTTCTGTCCTCTCTTTCTGGGCCATGCTTCTGTGCTGGGTAGAATATGGTTAAAAAGAATGATTTCAGGAAAAAAGTCTGTTTGCTCACTGCACACACTTTTGAAATTAGACTGCTGAATTTTTATGCCTCAATCAAAATATATTAACACAGAAAATTTAAAAAGTGTGTTTTTAAAAAAAATTTAAGACAACATATCTTCTTGTCATAAATTATCTTCTAAAACCTAGAAAATGTTCAGTTCTTCCCTTGACATTTCCATAACACTGAACAGAAACCTGAAAAAGACACCCAAAAACAGTACTGGTCTGACGTATAATTTTAAATTCTTTAGAATAATTGCATCAAACTGAGTAGAAGTTTGAAAAGTTAAACCAAGAATTGCTGAACAGAATTCAAGAAAAGGAAGCATGAAGAGATACTATGGATTTCTTCTCAAATCTATTCACATTTCACATTCTATTCCTAAAATCTGAAAAGAGAAAAAATGAGATTGAAAAACTTTTGATGAACTAAAAAAAGAAAAACATACCTAATATATGACAAGTAATATATACAAAAAAGTGATAGTAAAATATTGCTTATTTTTGAAAACTAAAAGCCATACTGTTTGTATTCCACAATAAAATCATTTTATTCCCTAATTATTCTAATTATTCTTAAATTATTTAACAATAGAGAAGACCTAGAAATATGACATCAGTGTGTTATACAAAAAATGTCATAGTACACAATCAATTCCTTCTGATTTTTTACTAATATTCTTAACAGAAAGGGTAGACTTCTGGATAGATAGAGACAGTGACAGGTTTCTAAAATGATATAATTCTTCTCAATTTATACAAAATATATTTTAGACAGTTATAATGATTAAAACACAGAAGAGTAAAATAGACAATAAACAAATTACTCATATTCAAACGTGCAAATCATATAAGATCAAGGAAATAGGCAATCTCAATTGGTGATAATGACTATAAAAATTTTGGAATGGAATTGAGTCTTTTTCACAGTACCTATACTTAGGTCAATAATAACATCCTATTAATTGGAGATAGGAATAGTTCATTGTTCTCACTGTTATTAAAAAATTTATGACAATACTTGCTAGTAATATTTCATGTGACCTTAGCAAATACCTTCACCAAATCCAAGAAGAATTTTTTTTTCGATACTGATAATGTATCTTTTGAGATCAGAATAAATTTGTAAATGAGCATTCTTAGGGCATAAAATCTTCATGTGTAAAAAAGCATGTTTTTCTTTAGTTCAAATTTGCTTTCGTTTTCAAGAAAATGTGATATTTCTCTTTACATAGATTTTACATGGTTTTAAAAAATTTACTTCTGAGTTTTTTGCTTTGTATTTCCTGTTGCAAATATAACTGATAACATTTTCATCTAATTGGCTATTTTCACAGTTGAGGATTACCAATTTCTAGCATAAAACATTCTTAAATATATTTGAGTACAAAAATGCTCAAGTAAAAATGCATGTTTAATAAGCATCATTAATTTGAAACTCCATAAACTGACAACATCCCTCTTATAAGCATTCTCAATCAGGAAATGGAATATCAGCTGTCATCCAGAAGTAGATGGCCCTGAGGCCCCCTTAGGAAAATTCCTTCCAGGACTTGCCAGGAAATACCTCCAATCAAACTGACCTGATGCTGATCTGCTTTTTAATAAAATCCAACAATACTGTGCAGTGTATGATTGACTTGTCTTTTGCTCAAATTATATTTGTGAACTTTCTGTTTGTGTTGTTTGTTCAGTGACTATGTACACTCAGTGGAATGTTGAAAAATATCTGTATATTTGAGGTGCAAACCATTTGGGATATTATCAGTAACTGTGACAAAAGTCTTGCATTTTTTGGTCAAAACACAGTCAGACAGACAAATATATAAATATATGTTAAATATGAATTTATTTATGATAATATACTTGCGATTTAAATTGCTGGAATATGGGATACATATAGTGGAGGTTTAGTAATTTATGTCAAACATGGTCCTAAAGTAGTTGAGCTAATAAGTTATGACCTTTTGCATAAACATATGTTGCATGAGCTGCACATAATTGTGTGGTTTTATTGTTATTTAGAAGTTGTTTCCTCTGGATTCCTCATCTTATTTATGCTTTCACTCTCATCAAAAGGTTTTTGGAAGTGTAAGGCATCGATGTGATTACATTTGTGTATGAAACTAAGTCTTTAAATAATTTGCATGCATCCTCACATGTGAATATCAGCCTTTTTAATATATAACAACACATAAACATACGCAATGCAATGTGCCAGTGAACTTTGACCTTACTTGATATCTTCTAAAAGTTTTTAGTCCCATATATAGGTAATAAGTGTTCTTTATTATTTAATGCCTTTATGTTCTCTCTGTTAACTATATCAAGAAAAAAAATTTCTGTGTTGTCTAGGTTGGCACATTCTATAAATGTAGATAAAACATGAAACAGTACCCCAGAGAATTGTTTGTTCACTTACGTTATGGCTATATATGTTACATGCAGTTCCGGTCACACATTGATGACTTCTTACTGCCCAAGGTGCATACAAAAACACCTGGTATGACAAAAATATCTGACCTAGGTAATTTATTAGTAGGTTGAAATTCTAATTTTGCCTTCACTAATAAATGCTAGGTATTTTTACTATTAAAAATGAATTACATATTACATCATAGCTTTACAGATCTACAGTAGACACAAGGTGGGTAAAGGCTATATATTAACTTGCTATAATGCATTATATGGTTGCATGTGAATTTATAATCATTTCAAAATCTTAAAAATAAGGATAATTATAATGGATTTGAATTTATTGTTCAGTTGCTATCAAGAAAAATTTAGTTAATACCTGTTGAAGCAATTACAAAAATACAAAATGTTATGCAAGTGCAAGCCACAAACATTATTATATACTTTTTCTAATATCCAAAAATTTCTGAGCATTGATTCAAATGTCTACAATTTAGAGAAAGATTTTGACCTTATCTATAAATACAGGCTGTTACAAGATATTTTGTCTTAAAGATTATTTCAATGAATAGCACAAACATGTCTCCTAATACACTTTCAGTATTTCTTAAAATGACTATTTAGTTATTAGGATATTGAATAAGAATACATAAATAATATTCAAATATAGTGTGTAAGCATGAACTGCTTTTCATATGTTAGAGGCAATAATATTTCTAAGCAAGACAAAAGTCCTGTAATCTGTGACAAAAATATTGAAAAGATGACATAAATACCAATACACAGAAAAGCTATCATGATATGATATCAAAATGGAGGAGCATAAAATATAAACATTTGGTATGAATGGTAACTTTAATATGACCAGAGTTTACATAATTCAAAAAGAGAAAAAGACTGACAGTTAAATAGAAAATATGCAAAGGACACGACTCTTATTAAAATGAGAACAAAGTATTGCTTTTCTTCTGTCACATTGTCAAAGTTTTATATGGTTGATCACACACTATTCCAAGGATCAAAGGAAAAGAAATGCCTCTATGCCACTAGCCTTCATTGTTAGTAATATAAATTGGCTTGACATGTTTGGAGAGCAATTTGCCAATATCTATCAAAGCATATAAATCACAATGCCTTTTGATCTAGAAATTTTAAATCTAGTTTTTATCATAGTAAATACACCTGTGAACGTCCTTAAAAATATGTAAAAATATGATTCACTGTTGCAATGTTTTAACATCAAAGACTGCAAAAGTATTAAATTTCTCCAAAATAAAGGATTGGGTCTTTACACATGGTCACATACAGCTATGTAAATGTAGGTATGTTTCCATAATTGTATGTAACCAGTATGTAGTCATTAATATTCAAGGTAAATCTTTCTATGCTTATTTTTGAAATTACCAATTCTGTACTTTTTTGTGGTATCAGTGATCAACTTAGGGTCTTATGCTTGAATGGGTACTGTGGACTGAATCCAGTGCCTTCACACTGAACTACATACCAGAAATTTTTAAATTAGTTACATTTTGAGATGGGATCTTGTGAATTTGCTAAATTATATCAGCTAGGCTCAAACTTATAATATACCTGTCTCAGCCTCCTGGGATTTGAGGAATGCACCCCCATACCCTTTGCAAAGTGTTTGTATAAAGAGAAGAAGATATGATTATGTGCTGGGATTAAGACATGTTTTGTATATATTTATTTTTGGCAGGGGGTGGTACTGGGAATCAAACTTACGCCCTCACACTGGCCAGGCAGGCACTTGCACCACTGAGCTAAATCCCCAATCCTTGTATGTATATTTTAATAATGGAATTTTTATTATGTTTGTCTCATTTTTTATAACATAAAATATTAAAATAAGAGCCTTTATTGTGCTCATTATTTTCAAATTCTCATATCATGACAAATTCTTTCAAATTTAAAAATCAAATATTAGACCACTCAAAAAAGATACTCAAAGAGTAATAAAAACCAGATTTGAAATTTTTACTTAGCCAAGAAAAGGACACTATGTGAGACAGAGAATTTCTTAGCAGATTAGTGTAGGTTAGGCAGCAGAGGTCAGGAACCTTTGAGTCACTTGATGAGGATTTCAGTAGGACTCTTTAGAAAACTCATCCTCTTCAATTTGGAAAACACACTGGGATCCCTTCTGATTCATACTTGAGGAATGGGCAGGCCAGAGGCTATTTCAATCCTTACTCAGGAAAACAAGAAGTGGTTGGTTGATTTCAGAATTTATTGAGTGAAGGTGCATTCATAGTGGTTAACGGGACCACACAAGGGAGGTATGTTGAAATTTTCTGTTCTACAGGTACAATGGGCTCTTGAGGAAAAAGGTGGGTGGATTTTCATCAAATACTTGGTATGATGGAGGGTGTACAACTGACTCCAAAGTGATAATCAATTGCTATGGATCAAAGGAACTTCAGATGAATGCTTTCCAGTATTGAGGAGAAGATAAGATCTTCAAAATTATCTGTGTAAGGCAATGATTTTATGGAGTGTTAGCTTTTCACACTTGCTAAATGTTGACAAATACAGACATGAAAACAATACTATAATTAAGATATAAAACATTTCATTCATCACAAACAAGTTTTTGTTGTTCTTGGTTTTTTTTTTTTGCAGACACTGACCATCAGTGCTTTCCACATTCTGACCTGAAGATGCTTGTTTTTTTTTTTTTTAATAAGCACAGATTGTCTCCCTATTCTAAAACTCAATATAATGCTGTTATGGATTAAAAACTGTTGGCCAACTTAACACCAGTTGAATTAAATCAGCATGGAGCTGAGCGCAGATGTTCCACCTGAGGAAAGTGTCCAGCACAAATAGAGATGTGGAGAAAGAGAAGCGAGGCATTGTGGGTTTCTCTAAGCATTGCTATTGAATTGTTAGTGCTCCTAGAGAACCTCGGCATGACTAACTTCTCCAGTGTGATTCAACCATTGTCATAACTCAGTGGCACAGCACCTACCTGACAAGTGCAAGGTCCTGAGTTTGATTCCCTGTCCAAAAAAAAAAAACACTCGTGACATAAAAATGAACATCGAGAAAATAAATCTATGTCTAGATAAGAATATCTGATGAATTAAAAAAAGAAAAGATAGATATTCTGGACTTTGAGAACATGTCATTATAAATATCCAAAACAGCGTATAACATTTAAACTAAAATTTTTTCACTAAATGGTTTATTCCCAAGCATGCAAACCCATTTTTTTAAATGGGAATTAGCAGAAGTCTCTGATGTCATACCATTGTGTCTTAGTAGTATTTCTGGACTATCTTCAGAACTTCAGTGCATGTCACTTGATGGCATGAAACCTTGAAATATAAACTTTATTAGAATAATTTAAGAAATCATAAATAAATGTAACTTGCAAGCATTTCAAAAGCAATACATTTTCTTTAAGTTTGTATTATATATATTTTCCTTGGCTATGATATACTTCAGTATTGGTTTTACTTATAAGGAAAGAAACACATTTAGATTTTCTCCATGAGGGTTGAAGAAAGTGGTTAAATACATGGAATATATAGAATTTGTCCTCCCCTCACCTCTAAACTATGTAAATACTAAAAAACTATATCCAGCGTAAACTGCACCAAATATTGACAGCCACAGATAAGAGTGTAGATAATTATAGAAAGTGTCCGCTTTGTGTCTGTCTTTATTCTAATATTGATCTAAGCAAAAGATTTCAGCAAACTTACGATAAAAAATAATGTATTACAAGCGCTGGTGTACTGTAGCACTGTATGGTGAGTATAATGACAACAATGCACTGCTCATTTCAAAAAGGTAGAAGAAAGTGTTTTTAAAGTTTTCACCATAAAGAAATGACCAATGCTTAAAGAGACAGTTATATTTAACCTGATTTAAAAACTATAGAATGTATACATGCATAAAACATTACACAATACCTCATTACATGTATGAGTTTCATGTGTACATTAAGCTAAGTTGCAGTTAATTAAAAATAATCAACTTTAAATATAAAAAAGTTATTGCTGCATTTGAGATAAGAATCATTTGTCAATTTTATTATTTGCAAGTAGTGTCTTTCCTCTGTAAGGAGAAGAGGTTGGGCCCCAAACTCCCTCAGATACTAATTCCCAGATGTTCTGTTTCCTTCTATAAAATGTTACAACATTTGCAAATAACTTATACACATCCGTCTAGAAATTTTAAGCCATCTCTAGATTACTTATAATTCCCAATACAATGTAAGTGTTATGGTTGCCACATTGCATTTTTTAGGGAATGATGACAGAAAATTGTCTATCCTCAGTACAGACCCAATTGTTTTTCAAAAAAATATTTCTGGCACTAGGGACAGAACTAAGGCCTTTGCTAATGCTAAACATATACTTATCCTGACCTATATCCCAGCCCTTTTTCTCTTCTTTTGAGGGTGAGTCTCCTAAGCTGCTGATGTTTTCACTACTAAACAGTGAAATGTTTTATTTTCAATTTGATGAAATCTAATTTACTGATTTCTTTTTTTTTTTAATCTACAGATAGACAGTGTATCTCTGAACTTTTGACCAATTTCTTGGTCCACAATTACTTCTAAGTGATATTACATAACTTCTATATTTTCTTCATGTATATTGACATATTTTGAGATATATTTTGTCTTATCTGTGAATATCTAATTGTTCTGGCACCTTGTGTTAAAAAGATTACCCTTTTTTTTCACTGAATTGCTTCTATTCCTTTTTTAAAAAGTCTGTTGAGCACATATATGGTGCTTAGTTCCAGTCTGTTTATATGATTATTCCTGTATCAATACCATAATTTACATCATTGTAACTGTAATTCTTGAGTTAGGGAAACATAATTCTCTTAATTTATTGTTTTCAAACTTCTACTATTGTAGTTCCCTCAGATTTCCAAACAAAAATTTAAAATGTTTTTTCACAAAGTGTCACAAAGTGTTATAATATGAAATGTATAAATCTGTGCCTAATTTTAAAATGTGTGCAAGTTCATTTGATATTTCTAAGCTAATATAAGTAGCTTTGCTTTGGTTTCAGTTTCATGAATGTATTTCTGAAACAAGATATAAAATAGATGTTTGCATTTTTATTTTGTAAACTTAGACATTGCTGAATTTACTTATTTGGTGGAGGGGTTTATTAATAGATTCCTTGGAGATTTATATATAGTCCATTGAATCATCTGCAAATACAGTGAAATTTATTTTATTTTTTCTAACATATTGCCTTTTATTCTCTTCTTTCCTTACTGTATTAACATAGTTCTTAATGAATTAATCTGAATAGCAGTGAAAATTGTGGACATACTGGTTTCATTCCTGATTTTAGGTGAAAACCTTTTAGTCTTTCATGAGTAGGTATGGTATCAGTTACATTTTTTGTGGGATGTTCTTTATTGAATTAGCAAATTCCTCCAAGTTCTTATTTTGCTGAGATTATTTTTTATTGTGAATAGGTGCTGATTTTGTTCAAATACTTTGTCATCATCAACTGATATTGCCATGGAATTTTCTTGCTTCTCTATTTATACAAATGATTAATTTATTGAAACTATTTGTATATTCAGAATAAACGCCATTTATACATTATGCGTTTATAGTGTATTGTTGGTTTCTACTAACACTATATTTATTGTTTGGATCTATTTTCATGACAGACATTTTGTGCAATTGTTTTGTAATGACTACCTTTCTTTCCCTGATCCATTGGTTAGAAGTGCTACCCTCTTCCCCACTGTGTGCTCTTGGCTTCATAGTCAAAGCTCAGCTGACCTTCAAGTATCAATATCTTAACGATATTTCTATTATGTTCCCTTAGACTATTTTCCAGTTTTTGTTGCAACACCACACTGTTTCTATTACAAGATTTATAAAATATTTTAAAATCAGGGATTATGATTTTCTACCTCAAATTTTCTCAAGATTTGTTTTTTTCACTGGATTGATTTGGTTATTTGATATATTTCATGGACCTTTATTAACTTTAAAAATCTTTTTCTGTTTTTATAAAAACTGTCATGGGGATTTTGATTGAAGAATCATTAAATATGCAAATAAGTTCAGATAGTACAGACATTTTTAGAATATTAATTACTACAATCCAAGAACACAAGAGGAGTGTTATTTACTTCTGACTTCTTAAAACATTTTCACCAGTCTTTGATTGCATTGAGACTACAAGTTTTCCTCCTCTTCTATTATGTGAAAAAGGATTTTAACTTTTTGTGCTATTGTAAATGAAATTGTATTTCTAATTTTCCTTTCAGATTTTTTATTAATGTACAGAAACATACTGATTTTATATGTTTACTTGCATTTTGCAATTTTATTGAATTTTTTCTAACTATTTAACGAAATTTTTGGTATTTTTTATATAGAGATGATGAAGTTCGCAAGCTTGGAGTTAAATGCTCTTTTTTTTCCTTGCTTAATTGCTCTGGAAGGAATTGACACTCAATCTCCTCCACTGAACTCGCAATGGGGGTCCTTTCCAGAGGACCATTCTGGGAGCCTGCTGGAAGGGCACAGGTTATCCTCTAAAAGCTGTTGGTCTCACTGGGTTGCCCTTCCCTGAGATTATTTTATTGAGGAAAAGTTTTTTTGGCTTGTCTGCACTGACTGACATCTCTGTCTTGGTGCTTTCACTAGTACTTAGACATTTAGTCCCATACATAGAAAGCCTTGGAAATCAGCACACTCCTCATGGCCTGAAATTTTTACCTAACTTTCACTTTCCAGCTTGCAGTGTTTTCTGGTATGCCCTGTAATATCCAGGGATTTTCAGTTGCCACAGTTCAGTGGAACAAAGTGAACACATAAAAACAAAAGGTAATTGAGATACTTTGCAGAAGGCATGAAGAAACATTTTCCTAAAGACTTTAAACAAATGCAAATAAGTCCTTGAAAGAATGTTCAGTATCACAAGACTTCAGGGAGATAAAAACCACAAAGAGATGCAATTACGTAGCTGTTAGATCAAATAAAATTTTAAAAAGTAATAATGGCAATGCTAAAAGCTGGTAAAGACGCAGCATACCTGCATTTCTAGTGCATTGTTGGTGCAATGTAAAATACTGTAGTCACTCCACAAAAGTTTGAGAGCTTCTTAACAACTAACAAAAGGAGCCCAAGCCCGCATTCAGCATAGGACTCACCATGTTACTCCTTCATTTCTCCCTGAGAAGTATAAGCACATAAATGACTCTTTACACGTGCAGCTCTACTTGTGATAGCTCAAACTAGGAAACAATAAAACTATCACTTGATAGCAGGTAATTAAAGACATTCTGGTATATCATCCATTGAGTACCGCTCAGCAATGAAAAGGAATGAACTATTGTCACAAGCAACAACTTGATGGGTCACAGGAGGTATGATGCTGAGGGAAGAGTCTCATTTCAAAAGATCATGTGCTGTTTTGTCCCACTCAGATAAAGTTCTGATAAATTATAGATGTGTAAAGGATAGATCTACACAATAGTAATAGAATATATTTCTATTATTCTATGATAAATTCGATTATTCTATGATAAATTATAGATATATAAAGGATTCCACTATTCTATGATAAATTATAGATATGTAAAGGATATATCTACACAATAGTAATAGAATGTAAGCATATTTTATTCTTAGGGCTGCTATAACAAAATACAGTATCACTTAGCTTAAAACAACACACATTTAAAGTTCTGAAGGATAGATTTCTGAAGTCAGGGTCAGGTTCTCTTGGAGACTCTAAAATTCTGTTTCATAAATAAATCTTTTACTGCTAGTAGCTGCTGGCAACCCTTGACATTGCTCTGCCTCTGTCTCAGAAGGTCTTTTTTCTTAATTTTTTTTCTTATTATTGTAAACCTTTCTTATTCTCCACTCTAAATCTAAATCTAGGATGATTTTATCTCAAACTTTTGCTAATTATACCTACAAAGAATCTCTCTGTCTGTCTGCCTTTCTGTCTCTCTCTCTCTTCCTCTTCCTCCTCATCCTCCATTCTCTCTCTTCACATTCTTAGACTCTGCGTGGAAATAAGTTTGTGAAGGAAATTATTTAACCTAGTGCTGAGGGTGACAGTGAGATGAGTGCTATTCAAATTGTGTATCACAAGGAAGCTATTCTTGAGGAAGAGATAGGTTTATAGCTTAATAGTAATAAAAGTAACATGAAAAAACACATTTGATAAATTGGCACAGAATTATAAACAATTTGACAAAATTATTATTCTACTATAATTAAAGAATATGTAAAAATTTGGCAAAACATGACAAAAGCTACATGAGATTTCTCTATACTGTCTTAATATTTTATGGAATTCATTATTATTTCAGCAAAAAAGTTTAAAGTAGGAGTGTAAATTTTTTTTACAGGTAACAAACTTTCTACTATTTATGAATATACATCCCTTTGCTTTATATGTGTTTCATAAATAAAGAAACTATCTTCATTTCATCGAGACAAGAAAAATTGAAATAACTGTTAAAGTAGACCATGAATCATGTATCTAATGATAATAAATTGCTGGTATTGTCACATAGTCTGTACACCTGTCAAGAAGGTTGTAAGAGTGAGATCTACCGGCTTCTCCTGAATTGAGTATCAGGGCTGGAGAGACATTTTCTATATAATGAACCTAAATTTAAACCCAAATTTATTCAAAGTGTCATATTGCATTTAATATAATCAAAATTCCCTTCTACCCTCAAGCTAATTTATATATATTTAACAGATTTATTTGGAAAGAGGATGGTAGAATAATTTTAAAGAGGTGTAAGCATGGAAGGATTTCATTAAAGATACAGAATATATAAATCTCTGTATTAGCATAAAAGTTTTACAAAATAGATGAAATTGAATATTGTCCAAGGAAATTTATTAGCACTGGATTTTGCACATACATAAACACAAAGGAACATATATACAAAATGTCAGTTTTTAATGTGTCTTAAATAATTTAATCATAACTAAAAGAATTATTTTAAATATTTTTTCAAATAAAACTCTTCAAATTACTAAAATGTACAAGAGGATTTTTCCAAGACTTAATACTTTGGGATAGTTATATATGGCCTGCTGACTATGAAAATGAGATTCCTCTTTTGCTTCCCTCAAATTTAACATAAAATGTGTTAACAAGGAAAATTTACACCTGGTTAGAATTGATGCTTTTTTTGTGTGCAAAGAAAACCTTTGCAAGGTCATTAGGGAAATAAAGTTGTAACACAAAAAAATTTCAAAAAAATTAAAAGAATCATAACTCAAGTTACAGGTAATTTTGAGAGAAAATGCCATTTTCTAATTCAACTCAAATTTCAAATTGTGTACTTACAGGCAGAAGTGAGGTATGCTTAATCTCAATTATCAGATTAACAACGAAGTTTTTTTTTTATTTTAAAGAGAATAAAACAAAAGAGGGCAGAATAGAGCAGATCAGAACAGGACAACATAGGCAACACAGTACTTTATGTTAAAACAAGCAGACATTAACAGTAGCTATCACAATATCTCTTTCTCTGCTATAGTTGAGCATAGTTTCAAATACAATAATATGTGTTTTCTAACCTAGTATCATGGAATAAATATTAATATCAGTGATGGTACTGTACATTTATCTAGTGTTTTCAAAGTCAAAATATCAAAAGATATTTTACAGATTAAATTGCCTCTCTTCTTAGGAGAACCCAGTAGGAATTCAAATAACAGTAACAGGACACTAAAATGATCTCGTAATGTGAAGCAAAGTATATAATCTACTTTTCAAAGTCAAAGTTAAAACAGCTAAGATAAAACAATTAAATAAGGAAAATTATTAAATATTTTCCTTGAATAAATGTTGGGTCAAGTATGAGAACTAATGCATTAGACAAACCCCCTTGAAGCTCAGGGATGTTATTCAGAATTCAAATGTGTTTCAGTAGCTGTATGAGATCTTGCAGTTTCAGTAGCATGAGATCTTGCAGTCTGGGCCGTTCTGTTGTTTGCTTTGTGAATTACAGGTAATACAGTCATTTGAATTGGCAGCAAAGGTTCACAAAAAAGCATTTGTACATTTCCAATGTGTGTTCAGTTTCAGACCACTGCCATCTACATCAGTTAATAACACAATCCAAGACATCTGAAAGCCAAATTCATTCACTTATGTCACCACACTCCTTTGCTCGTCCCCATTTATTTGTACTTTATTCCAAATTCCTAACCCCAATTCCCCCCTCATTTTCCATGTGAGGTTTAATATCTTAATTCATAGTACTCTCTTTAACACTTACTCATTGCAGTCATTTAATTGTTGATTGCTTTTCCTAGTCAGTTAGCTTCTTGAGAATAAAAGTTATCATGTATTTCTGTTTTCCTAGTTCAACTGATAGCTTTTTGTTTTAGATAATTATCTCGTGATGTTTCACTAGTAAAAAATCTTGGAAAGCAGAAATAGTTTCACTTCTGATTGATTATACCAATTTGGGAAGTTTAGTTAAGAGAAGATTAACTAAATCAGCTCAGCAATTCTACCCTCCAGGGTGTAGAAGACCTGCCCTAGAGTGCCTAATATCCTGTACCCGAGTGGAAATGAGGGGACATGATGGATTTGCTTCTGTTCTGGGAGGAGCTGCAGGCTTTGCTCTTCCCTTGGATGTCATCTCCCCGCTTCCAATGCGTACTCTGTGGCTTCAGCCACGGATTCCTCAGCCTTCCAATGTGGGCTCTTTAGGGTTCCACCACAGATACACTGATACAGACTTGGCGAGGGACACTGCGGGAAGTCCCAGACCTTGGACTCCACCCTTCTCTCTCCTGTGTGCAGAACCCCCGCCTACTTCCTCCTCCAACTCTGTGGGTAACCATCGTAAAGCAATCTCATAAATTCTTATACATTTGTAATCTTGTGTTAAATCTATTTCTCTAGTAAAATACTGACTTATAAGGTTGGTTGTAGATGCTAGTAAATAATACAATAGTTGTGATTAAAATGATTGAAATTCCACTGGAAAACAAAATATGACAAAGCTACAAATAGTTGCCTAATTATTATTGGCTATTGCAGTATTGAAAGCCAATTTGTGAAAATCAACTCTAAGTTAAATTTCACACAATCCTTTTATTTTCTTATGAGGAAAGTATAATTTTAATGTATAACTAGGATTCTTCCCTATTTAATAGAAAATTAAACTAAATTGAACTAATTGAATTCACCAAAAGTTTTAAGTGACAGTTTGAAGTATAATCTCACTTTGAGTAGCAACAAAATTTTCTTTTGATATTTTTATCAAAATTCTGTTTATACAAAATGTTGGTCATTTTGTGCTCATTCTTCATAAAGCAAACCATTTATCCTGAGACCTCTTCCAACATATCTCTATTCTTATTTTGCTTTTTACTATAAAGATGGATCAACAAAATATTCCTAGGAATAATATTTAGTATACATAAATAGATGCATGTTTTCAAACTATACTTATTTTAAACTCACTTTATAACTTGAAGTTTAATTGGGGGCTTGCATTAACATATTAACAACACAAGGCTGATGACTTTCCTCAATGCCAGACAGCATGGACCTGTTCTTGCTAACATTAAACTCAAAGGTGTATTTTCCTTATGAAGTAAAATTTCATTACCAGTAGTTGAAATAGTATTGCATTTTAAACAGTATAAATCTTAATGACACAAGCCCGTCAAGAAGCTGCGATTGTTATAGGATTATGCAGAGCGTTACCTGATGCCTGCTATATTGAAGTAAGTCTGGTTTTCTTAAGAGCAAGTATTGATAATAGAAAGAGATTGAAAGGAAAAATCCAACTATTGTACATTTCTGTTTGAATAGTAGCATACAAATCATTAGCGCAAATCCTGCAATTTTTTTTTTTCTGACTCAATGTCTACAGTTGGCCCTTACCGATTGTGGAAGTTTCTGCACCTACCTTCAATAGAACACATGGAAATGATATCTAACCACGCATGCATTCAATCTAAGAGGTAAAAGAAGAAAAAATTTGGCTGGTCCAGTGGGCACATTTCTGTTCTATTTTTAAAATTTTAGTTTTGAAATTGTTTAAAGAATTGGAGTTGACTTAAAAACGTTGATATCACAGATACATTTGGAAGAACAAACTCTTTTAACTCACTCATTTACTGAATAAGGGCATTCCCACTGCCACATAGATGCCCTTCTATTTTTTTTTTTTTTTTGCATTTTCCTATAAATACGAAAAGCTTATAAAGTTGGAATTCTCCATTAGAGTATCAATCCACAAGCATAATACATGGGGATTATTTTGACCCAGGGTAAGATGTAGAAGAATAACTTTCCCTGATGGGCAATTTTAATTGTACTGTTGGGGCTGCTTGATGCCCTGACTCCATTTCAAAGGTTTGCTATCCTGCTCATGGTCATGCTGGCTTTGAAGAAGCGCCAGAAGTCAGGTTGTGGCAGATCCATGAGTAAGGGTGGATGAAGATACACTTTTTATGAGCCTGCCTTTCTTCTGGATGGCATTTAGCAGCACCATTCACCCTATTTTTGATTACAAGTCCTGGAAGAGGACCTCCAGAAGTTCCTTACAAAGTGACAAGAACAATAGCATGTGACTTTTTGAACTGAATGTAAGTATTTTAAGAGTGAACAATGGTCCTGATGTGTCTTACTGTAATAAGTTTTAGAAGTGAACATTCATCATAGGTTTTGATCAACACTTGTGCATTTCCTTCTATCTGAAGCTAACAAAACTCTTTCACAGCTGCATAGCACATGCACACACACAGCCTGACAATAGAGAGAATATTGACATGTAAAAATGGAAAATTGCTATATGTACTTTTAGTAAATATAAAGAAAAATTCCACTCCTGTTGATTTATTTCCAATTTTGCCCTGAGTCCTGGGAAAGGAATTTCTTAAAGGAATTTACATTTTTGTGTTATTCATCCTCTCTATCCTGAAGATGTCCAAGGATTAATCATGATCTCCTAGATTAATCAGATCTCCACTTAATGGGAAAATTACTTTACCTTTGAAATTGTTTTAGTTGTGTACAAGTATGTTGCTCTTGATAAACAAATTGTAATTAGCTAATATTAGGAGCAGGGCTTACTAAAATTGTCAGAATCCATTCTATAATGGTTTAAGTATAAAATGAAGATAGTTCATGACTACAGTGGGTATCTTTGTGAACACTATGCCCTAAAACACTGCCTAGATTTCTTTAACATTAAAGTTGAACCATTGCTTCTTATTGGTGAAGGATGTTGACAATAACAAACTTCTGGGGTCCCAACTTGATATATTCTTTGCAATATTAGTAAAGCTTGAGGATGGAAAACTATTGGATTCTTGTGTACAGGATTTGACAATAAGATTCTTTGCATTATTTCAGTTTGTGTCAATTTTTTTTCCTTTGGTCAAAGAGTATAATCACATTCAAGCCACTGTGGTAGGCTCATAGGAAGACATTGTTAGTAATGATAAGTATGACAGTGATCTTAGACATCTCAAAATCTTTCAAGTTGCCAGGAAGGATATTATCTTTATTCTACTGAACCTTTGGCTGAGTGCTTGGTGTGGAACACCCTTTGCCATTCATTTATTACAAACAACATGAGTCTTATATTACTGCCTTAGTTTGAAAAATGAGAAAATCTAAGGTTTAGAGAGGCAAGCAAACTTTTATTCAGAAATACTGTTATAAAATTTTACTAAGCATTTGGAAGTACTGTTATTATCATTTCTCAAAAATGAATGCAATTGTGTCACAAGTGTATACCAATAACGGCATCTTAACATCAAATTTGGCATATATATATACAATGGAATAGTATTTATCATTTTTTATAAAAAATGCTAAGTTATACCACTGGTATCTCACTCATACATGGCATCTAAAAAGTTGATCTTATAGAAGGAGGCGAGTGAAATAATGTCTAGAAAGTGAGAGAGATTTTGGAAATATTGGAAAACATATACCAAGTTACAGTTAGATTAGAAGAACAAGACCTGATGTTCTATTACACAATAATGACTGTCCAACTAGCAATATGCATTATACGTGTGTCTAGCTGTCACCCCAGAGCCTCCTGTGGTCACAAGCTTTTTCAGAGGTGAGTGAATCTAGAGTGTGTGATTGATTCATAACACGATGCTGGGATTAGGGATGTTGGGACTTAAAGGTGGGCGATTGCTGGATC
The DNA here is from genome assembly GCA_004027295.1 of Dolichotis patagonum. NCBI lineage: Eukaryota > Metazoa > Chordata > Mammalia > Rodentia > Caviidae > Dolichotis > Dolichotis patagonum. Next base: position 315,416 of record PVJX010000225.1, read on the forward strand.
AGTCCACTGACTGAATTAACACCACTCTAATCCTAGGAGAACTGCATAATCTAAGGGACGGAAAGAGGCTTGTCTGTCTCTCCTTTGTTGCTTTTGCTGCCTTCCACCACCATGAACAGTTGCTTCTCCGCCGTGTGTCACTGTGCCCTGGAGTCAGCGGTTACAGACTGAAACCTCCACAAACTGGCTAAGCAAAGCTTGCCTCCCTTAGATTTGGGTGTCAGGTATTTTATCTCAGCAACAAGAAAGGTAAAGATGATACGTTACTGTATTTCAAGATAGCTAGAGGAGAGAATTTTCAGTGTTATTATCAAAAAGATACAATACATATTTGAGCTGATGGATATGCTAGTTATCATGATTTAATAATTTCATTATATATATATATATAGTATAAGTACGTACAATATTTATGGTAGCATAAAAATAAAAGAAAATTTAAGGAAAAGAAAGAAATTTGTGATTTTCTCTGGGCATGGACTATATAAAACAAACTAACATTTTATTGTTTTGGGGGTTTTTGTGTGTGTGGTACTGAGATCAAATGCACGTCCTTGTGCTTGCCAGGCAGGTGCTTGTTCTGCTGAGCTAAAAATCCCCAGCCCCAAACCAACCTTTTAAACTGAATGCTGGGTTAGATACCTAAGCCATGTTGCCCTCTGCCTTCTGTTCTTTACTGCTTTTCTTCTCCTTGATTTTTGTTAATCGTCTTTGGATACAGCTAGTCTGAAGCCTGTGGGTGCACACAACTTGTCTTCCTGCTGACTCTAGATCGTGCCATCTCCTCTGGTCCTCAAGGCTCCCTCCTGGACCCTTCCTGTGCAACGTTCTTCCTCCATGGAGAACATTCTCCTCTGTCACAGACTCTGTCTTCTAGGGACACTAACCCCAGGTAGTGTTAAGTGGTGTGCTGCCAGAAATGAATTTTACTGATTAAATAGAAAACAAATCAAGACCAGGGGGTAAAACCAGTGGCACAGCTCCTGCCTGGCAAGCACGTGGTCCGTGCTCGATTTCTAGTGCCCCAAACAAAACAAAATATAACAACACAAAACACAAAGCATGGGATAAGAACATTGCAAATACTACCATTGGAAAATATTTAAAATTGTGTTAGGTTTTTGTATATATGTGGCTGCTTTTGTATAACAGGGACCATCCTTTTAAATATGTTTATGGATCGCAAAGCATTTCTGAATAATTTCCTATCAGTCCTTCACTTCCACGCAATTATTTCTAAATGAAAACAGTTAATTGTGGCTATTGTCTGTACAATTTCAATTATGATTGAAATGCTATATTGATAAGCAAACACAGTAAACGATTTTGTTGAATGACAACAGTTATTTTCAACATTACTAAATAAAACATTAAAAATTATCACTGTAAATTATTTTTGGCTTTTATTTGAAGCTACTCCAGCAGGATGGTGATACACTTTTAAGAAACACAAAAACTGTCAAATTTTTTAAACAGTTATTCCAAAGATAAAATTTAAAAGATTAGTTTCAAAGAGCTGAGGTGTTTTTTTTTTTGAAATGGTGCTGTAACATGTTTTTTGCACTTTTGCTGTTATTTTTTGCTCTGTTTGAAAAGAGAGGTGGGCTTTAGTATGCGGATCCCAACCTTGCCATTTGCAAAACAGCAGGAGGCACTCTTACATGAAGAAGAGTCACTAGGACTGCGAGCCAGCTCTCAGAACTGTGGCTTTTCTTCTTCTGAATGTCTGAAGTCTCAGGGGCTGTAGAAGATTCCGCTTCAGGTCTCAACAGTTTGTGAAATTACCTCAAAAACATGTGACATGTGAACATGGGGGACTGAATCTGAAATATGCAAGCTGCGGCTTCCTCAGTCTACGGTGTGTGAGGTAAACTTCACACATTAAAGAAACAAATGATGTATTGTTAAGTAACACTTATAAATCTTACCTGTATACTGCAGTCACCGAGAAGGCTTTAAAAAGCTGGGATGTCATCTCTGGGGTTTGATTTACTGACCTATGATTGATTCTTCAGGATACATAAAAGCCTTTCAAGTCATTTTACTCTCTATTCAGGGTTGGGAACCATCAAAGTCACATTTATTTTTGAATATTTCTATTTAAACAGAGATACTGCAGATGAAAGATAATTACAGTTATAAATAGAATGTACCTCATTGTCATGCATAATTCAGCTTCAACTTGGTTCTAAAATATCTTTAAAAATAAAGCCCCAGATGAATATTTAATGTTTTGTCTATTAAAATAAAAAACACTTGTTATGATAACATAAATCCTAAATTTTTAAAATGGTAATTTATACATAAATGCACATGTGATCATACTTGGGATTACTGCTTCCTAAGGGTTGAATACTTGTGTCTTTTCATAATTTTTTCTTCAAGTAGAAATATATTTGTTACACAAACCAGAATAGAGAATGTAAATAAGAAACAAAGTTACTTTAATTGTTGTGAAGCACTTGGGCAGTAGGAATTCTTCCTAGATGTGTTGGATATACTGTGCATACTAGTTAAACCCTCTCTCAGATCCTAGTGAAAGGCAATGAATCTAAATTTAGAATTTATTATAATACACTATTATATTTTCTTAGTTTTCTTTCAATGCATTATTTTATTTGTGTATAGTTACCCTACATGTAATTTTCAATTTATAAAACTATACATTAGAAAGTGCAGCTAACCACCATTCATCAGAGAACTATGTTTGAATTATTTAAAAGGTTGGGTCAAAATTTATGCATCATCAATTCATCTCAATTTACATTTGGACAAAGTGTAGATAATTTGAAATATAAAAATTTTCTTGTAAATTATATTTTAAGTCTTTTTTCCTCATGTAGTCTGTACTTTTTTCTTTATCCTTGGGGTACAAATATGTTGTCAGTAATAATAAGATAGTGATAGTAGAACAAATAGCTATACTTAGTCCTTGATGATCTATGAAACACACTATGTGGCTTTACCATTATATCAGGGACACATTTTCCATGAGGATGTTCCCCATCACCTCTATCCTGGACGAAATTCAGATGAAGAGTAGGCAAGCAAATGACTATGTACATACATTTTCAGGCTTTTTCTTAAAATGCAGCATGAGTACCATCATGCATGTAAGAAAAAATAACAATATCATAGAGCGATGATATATTGATGTTATTTACATACATGACTGTTTGTAAAAGTAGAATATGAAAATGAAATAATTCAAACCAGCTAAAGACTTTATTAATGATTATTAGGACATAGATACTTGTTTGCTTACTTAATATTATGGAAACACTTTACTAAGAAATTAACTCAAAATAACAAAAACTTAAAACATGTTTAAAAATTTGTGACTCTCTGTCTTTTATGTAAAGGACATGCATTTTGGAGGGAAATTTAGTAAGTGGTTTATCTCAAATTATTCTTGCTTTAGGGATCCAGAAACCATTTTACATGTGGAATATTTTAAAATAAACAATGGATTTGTGCTGTATACAGATATTTGACGGATACTTGGGGTAGGGCCCAAATACCCATTTTTCTAACTATCCAACTAACATGTCACTTACTAAACTATTCATCTATCAAACTCTACATCAAAATCAATTTATATGCTTCTTTTTATTGCTATGTACATTAAAATTTTGTTAACTAAAATAAATTACTATCAGCAAAATGAAATTAAAAAATAAGTTCAACAAAGAAGTCACACAAATAATAATAGTGATTAAAGAGAAAGAAAGAGGAAGAGAGGGAAGGGTGAAGAGGAAAGAAAAAGAAAAGAAAAAAGAGAAAAAAGAAAAGAAAAGAAACTTTTAGTAATAGTAAGCAAATGAGCTAACAACTGCACATGCCTAAGGACAAGCTACTGAAATTTTTTTCTTTGAACTTTTTAGTAGATGAAGCAGCGAGGTCGGTGGAGGCACCCATCGATGCCCCTTGGATGAAAATTGGTGGCTACGGCTGGGGATTTAGCTCAGCGGCATAAGCGCCTGCTTTGCAAGCAGGCAGTCGTGAGTTCGATCCCTGGTACCGATAAAAAAAAAAAAAAAAAAAAAAAGAAAATGGGTGGCTAGATTAGGGGAAACAAATAAAACGCCTAGAACCTCATAAAGAAATGCTGGCTAGAGTTATGGGAAAAGCTCTCATTATTAAAGCATCATTTTTAAAGTGAAAAAGCATGTCTGTTATACAAACATAAAATTAACGTGTCAAATGTCTTATCCAATTAATTGATTAATTAGTACCAAGTGTGATGGTGTCACAGCTTCAAACAGCATTTGAAAATCTTGACATGATAGATTATGTTAGTATACAGCTGTTGAGTTAGATACAAAACCTGTTACGGACAAGAAGACCATAAAATATAACCTATAAAGAAATTATTTGCATCCCTACCAGATGAAATCAACAATTTAGAAGGAAATTATGTCTCAGTGGCAGTTTCTTAACTGCCATTATTATGGTCTTGGGTTTGATCACCAGCACCACAGAATAAATGCAAAAACCAATGAGAAACAAAATTTCCAACTAATCACAGTCCTGAAGAGATGTAAATGTTCCAAAGAAAAAGTGAGGCAAACTATGAGTACCATTAAAATGTGTCTATTAATTTCTGAATAATAATTATAACTTAGGGGAGTATTAGAGGAGTTTGAAGTTGCTGGTAAAAAAATAAAAAATTCAAGGACATGGATTAATATATAGTAAAATCTAGATGAGAAATAGCAAGATAAAGACTAATTCATACTGTTGAAAGGGACAAGCAAAAAATATTCTAAGAAGATATTTAAAATCTCTTCATAACTGCTTTATGAGCAATCTTTTCAATTTTAAATAAAACTCAAACTATATTTATGAAACTTATGGATGAATGTATTTAATTAAAGAAGGTTTCCATGCATAAATCAATTTTCCCTAAGAAATTAGAAAATATATATTTAAAAGCTCAGAGTTACTTTTGACCAAACAATTTGAAAGTGTTAAATTATTTTGAAAGCTCTAATCTCTATTGTTTGTTTGTGAACCTTTGAGTTCTATATCTGCATTTGATGTTCACTAAAATGTACTTGCATATATGTTACAAGGAACTGAAAAAATGCCTCAACAATAATTGTAAATGAAAGGACCAGTGAAAAGTTTAAATGGAAATGATCACAATAATAATTCTGAGTCAAAACCCAAGACTTCACATTCAGGCAGTATTTAACTTGTAATGATTCCACTTACAAATTTCCGCTGTGGAGAGTGCTAAGGTGACATCACTCAGTAGAAAGTGTACTTTGAATTTGGATTTACAATCTTTTCTCAGGCTACTGATATGCAGAACCCTACTGCAAAAAGCTGGCCAGCAACAGAGTCCCAACTTCTGATTAGTCATGCAATTATCAGGGAAAACGACACACATTCTTAAGTATACTGAGTTACTAGAGTGATGTTCTGGGGATTAGGTGTATTTTTTTTTTATTTGAAAGAGAATAAAACAAAAGGGGGCAGTACAGAGCAGATCAGAACAGGACAACATAGGCAACACAGTACTTTACATTAAGTCAACTGGACATCAACAGTAGCTAACACCATATCTCTTACTCTGCTATAGTTGAGCATAATTTCAAATACAATAATATCAAACATATCACAATAGTATAAAGCCATGCATAGAGTGAAAGAATTACAGGACTTTCTGAACTGAATAAAATAAAATGATCAATGGGTACTATACTATCTCATTTTTGATAAAAAAGAAAAAAATTTGTTTGAACTATCACACATATTCAAATTCCAACAAGACACAATGTGGTAGATAGAACCAATGGTAATAGAACAAAAAAAGCATGGTAGGATTTCTAAGAAGGATAATATTAAATCAGCAATAGCTGGCATAATGCTTTCTTCAAAACAGCTGTTCATATCATCACGTATAATATAGTCAAGCAAAACAGGATAACACCATTCCAACTGATGATTTAAAACTTTGAAAGACTTCGAAGCTATGAGATGGGGCCTCATGCTTACCATAAAGTCTTATATACTCTTATCAAATCTCATATTAGGAAGACTATATGGTATTTACCCTTGTGAGTTTGGTTTATTTCACTTAAGACAATTGTCTCAAGTCATGCCCATTTATTTATAAATATCTCGATGTGATCATTCTTTATAGCTGAGTAGTACTCCATTGTATACAATGCTACAACTTTTTTATCCATTCCACAGTTGATGGGCACTTAGGTTGTTTCCAAGATCTGGCTATTACAAATTGTGCTGCTATAAACATGGGTGCACATAAATCACTGTGGTACGATGTTTTCAGTTCTTCTGGAAATATGCCTAGAAGTGGAATAGCTGGGTCAAATGGGACTTCCATACCCAGCTTTTTGAAGAATCTTCAGACTGACCTCCACAGTGGTTGCACCAGTCTACACTCCCACCAACAGTGTAGAAGAGTTCCTTTTTCCCCACAGCCTCTCCAACACTTGTTGTTGGTAGTGTTTTCTATCTTGGCCATTCTTTCTGGAGTGAGATGGAATCTCAGTGTGGTTTTAATTTGCATTTCTCTCATGACTAATGATAATGAACATTTTTTCATGTATTTATTTGCCATTCGTCTTTCTTCATCTGAGAACTGTGTATTCATTTCGGATGCCCATTTTTGGATTGGGTCTTTGAATTTCAAGAGTCTGATTTTTTTTAATTCTTTATAAGTTCAATACAAAAGTCCTTTGTCTGAGGCAATGTCCATGAAGATTTTTTACCAATTTGTGGGTTTTCTTTTCACTCTGCTGGAAACCTCTTTTGACATGCAGAAACTCTTTAATAAGATGTGGTCCCAGTTATTGATTCTGGGAAGTACTTCCCGTGTAATTTGGTTCTTGTTCATGAATTCTCTTCCTACCCATATAGCTTTGAGGTTTTTACCTACTTTGTCTTCCAGTAGTTTTAGTGTTTCTGTTTTAATATTTAGATCTTTGATCCATTTAGATTTTAGTTTGGTGTATGGTGATAGACATGGGTCTAGTTTTAGTCTTCTGCATATGGACAGCCAATTTTTCCAGCACCATTTGTTAAAGAGACTGTCATTCTTCCAGTGAGCATGTTTGGC
>PVJX010000226.1:0-320975 GCA_004027295.1 Dolichotis patagonum
CACAAGACAAGGATGTCCATTATCACCACTGCTATTCAACATAGTACTGGAAATACTAGCCAGAGCAATAAGACAGGAAAGAGAAATAAAAGGAGTAAAGATAGAAAAAGAGGAAGTTAAATTATCATTATTTGCAGATGACATGATACTTTACATAGAAGACCCCCAAAACTCTATTGAAAGACTCCTAGATATAATTGCCTTGTTAGTTTTAAGAGATCTTCCCTTTCATGGTCACACATTGCAAGCCTGTGTTCAATTTTTGATAGTCTATCTTTGGTTTCTTTCAGGCAATTTTGCCAACTTTCTATGGAGTCTTTAGTTTGCTGGTAATCTCTTTGAATCTGCTTCATGAATTCTAGGGTTTTTTTTTAATATTATTCATTGAACATTTCTCTCCTTTTGTGTTCCTCCATTCTTCTGTGTCTTCTTAAAAGATGGCTAGCCTTTCTTTTATTAATCTACTTATCTCTTGTTTAACTTGAATTAATATTTCAGTTTTGATCTTGTTTATGAGGTCCCGAAGATATCTCTTTATGTCCACTGACACTGTGTTTGATATTTCATGTTTGCTGCCTTCAATCTCTTTTATATTTACCTCTCCTGGATCAATATTCTCAAGGTTGAGGGCTAGGGGCTTTTTCTTATTTCTCCCTCTCATCATGTTTTTGGTTCCTTCCATACAAGTGTTTATTATAATTCCCAGCCCCTTTTCTTGTTCGTTAGGGTTCTTCTGGAGCACATAGGCTAGGGGCTTCTGCCCTCTGCCATCCGCTATCAGAGAGTGAAGTGCAAGCAAGGGTAGTATACGCTGGCTTCTCCCCTCTGGGCCAGTCGACCTTCTAGGGCCTTCACTGCGTCAGTGTGCGCCGCCCTCAGGGAACCAATTGATTTGTGACGACCCACTGGGTCCCAGCCCAGTCCAAGCAGATTCTACCAATCCGTTCTGTGAGGGGAGCAACCAACTGAAGCCACTTCCTTACAGAGCCAGGACTGTCCTGCCCATCTCCAATATGTCGTCTAGTTGGTTGCCCCTTTCCCGTGGGAGGGTCCCATTCCCATCACTCACTGCATGTGGATGCTAGTCCCCGAGAACTACTGGGCTCCCCAACCTCTGACCTCAGTACGGGCTGCAGCACGAATTCACGGTGCCTCTGGGTGGGTCGCATGCAGGGCCAGGTCCGGGCGAGCCAAGCACAGGGCTGTTCAGCTCCACGCTCTGGCCGTTCAAGCCAGTTGCTTCGGCGTGGGTTCAGTTGCTCAAGTGGATCTTGGTAACGAATTCAGACGGCTCAGCAAGAGTGCAGTGCTTGGCGATCTTAGTTTCTCTAATGGTAGCCCCAGGACCTCGTATTCGAGCACTTTCTTTCCCTTCAGTTTCTTCCTGGGTTGAGAGAGTCTATCTCCCTCTGTCTGTGTCTCTCCAGGGTGTTCTATTCTGGCATTTGAGCTGTCTCTCTCAGAGAGGCTCCATATCCTGCTACCTCTAGGTCCACCATCCTAAAACACAGTTTTTATTAACAGGGATGATAATGTCTGTCACATAATAAGCAGCATCCATGACTGTGATGGTTGTTATGTTAAGTGGTATCATATTATGCTGAATTCTTTCAGGAATCCCAGCAGTGCAAAGTAAGGAGCAAGCATTTGGTATATAATTCAGAATTCATGTCTGTCCTAAGTGTGAGTAAATGAGAGGAAAACAGAGAATGCCCTGGGGGACAACTTACAGAAGGACTGTCTCCCCACTACCACCATTGATATGGTGTGGAGAAGGTGGGCATGATAGGTGGGGAAGGACTGCCCTTCTTGTTCACAACCAGAAGCAAAAGGTTGATGTGACAGAGCTGGGGGTTGGGCTAGCGAGGGAGGGCAAATGGCGCCTCAGTCGCTAGTCAAAAGCTGTTGCTGAGGCCTGAGAAACCCGGTGTCCAGTAACTGAGCTGCATGCATGGCAGGCAGAATGACCTTTTTCTAGTCTTCCAAGCAGGAAGTTCTTGGAGCTCAGGAGGGACTGCAGCTGTCATGGGGAGGCTGAGACCTGAAGCTTGAGGGACTGAGAGTCGTGTGCTTCAAAGACAGGAGAGGGAGAATCCCAGGCAGGCCCGGTGATACCTGCAGTCACTTTCTAAAGAGACCTCTCATCCTACTTACTGTTGCCTAGGCATCCCTGTGGTCCCATGCTGCCCTGCCCTGCCATGGTCATTAGGATTGTGTGGGCACTTGAACCAGCGAACCCTAGCACCTGGCTGGTGGGCTGTGAAACAGCTCTCGTGACAGATTGCATGGGTTAGCCAAGCTCTTGTTCCTAGGAATGGGAACTGAGAAATATAGAGATGTTAATGGATTGTGAGGGGTACAGCTTCAAGAGGCCAAGACTGGCCAGGGCAGCCAAGGCAGGCAAGCTGGTACGAGGGGTAAGCAATGCATGCGGTACCAGAAGAGGGTCCCTGGAGCGAAACCAGTGGTGAGTAGGGCCAAACACAAGCAGGGACAAGGTGGTCGTACTGTCCCAGTTTCTGATGCTTTTCCAGCTGCAGACTGGCTCAATCCTTCCGTAACTCAAGTTTCTTGATTTAGCTTAAGTGCACCCTGGATTTTCACAACCAGGAGAGACACACAGCATAAAGTTGGCCACTCTGCATTATCTACATGACCCACCTCTGTGGTCTGCTGCAAGGGAGGGGAAGCTGGAGCCGGGCCAGCCTCTCGCCCGCCCACAGCAGGCAGGCCCTGTTTGTAGCCGTGCTGGGGCTGAGCTGGGGAGAGCACGGCAGTGACCTGGCCAATCACTCATCTTTATGAGAACATCCCCCACGTGGGGGCCTTTTCTTTTCATCAGGATGTTTTTCTTGATGTCCGGCCGAAACATTCCCATTTTTTATTTCTTCCTATTAGTCCAAGCTCTGGCCCTCGACATCACTGGCTGATACAAACCGTGTCTCCCCACGGCTCTCCCTCCAAGCTCAGATGTCTGACTGCTTACGCGTGGACAGCCCTCGCTGCTGCTCTCCTCCCCGACAACTCCTCCACAGCCCATGTCGCTGCTGCTTCCTCGCTCCTCCACTCCCTGCAGAGATGAGGTCTGGTGGAGTTCAGGGACAGAGAGAAGGGCAGATTACACCCTGGGGGCGCGGGCAGGCAAGACAGAGGCCAGCAGAAGGGAACTCCTGGGTTCGTGGAGGGACACCAAGGATCTAGGAGACCTGAGTAGATATGAGACCTAGAAAACCACTCCAGTGGGAAATTCTGAGGAGAGATCCCTGTTTCGCCAAGAGTAGAATGTGAGATGACTGTGCTACGCTGTGTAGGAGGCCCCGAAGCTGTTCTGGTGGCAGCAGGAGGCTGAGAAGAGATAATATTGGCTCCACTGAAAGCCACTCGAAGGTGCAGAAGAAGAGTTTTGAACTCTTTTGGAGTCAGCCACAGATATCTGGACTGCTTTGAGGCAGGTTTGTGCATTGCCTTAAAGTGGATAAAAAAGGTAACCAGACCAGCTGTCAGTGAGAATGGGGCAAAGGGGGGTTAATCTGAGGGACACTCAGGGCTCTCCCTTTTTCCGTGAAAGGAGACCTGCAGTTAGAAACAAGAAGTATGGAATGCAGAAGAGGCTTCTCTGCAGCCCTACATCTGACCATTCCTGTGCCTCTGTCCTTCCTCATCCCGTGCCGCTTTCCAGCTAGCAGGTCCGGCCTGCCCACTTAGCGCTGTCCACAGGAAGCACTTGCTTTCTTGGGCCATGTTCTCTCTCTCTTCTATTTACTTTTTTAACAAAATAAAAATGATGATACAGATTTTCAAAACAAAATAATAGATTAACTGGTTAATATATTGCATACTGTTATCTTCAAAGTAGTTGCTCAGATTACAAGACATGTTCTTTTTCTGAGACAATCCTCAGTGACCTAAAGATCTAGGATCGAAGTGGCAGGAGCAGCCGTGACCTCTGTTGTAGTTGTACCGAACAGAATGTGAACTGACATCTGTAGGATATAGAGAAGGAGCCAAGATTTGCAGATTCAGGTTCCAGTCTTGGTTTTGTCATATACAAACCTTGTGGTCTTGGATTAAATTCTTAGATTTTCCAAGCCTTGGTTTCCCCAACTCTAAAATGGGTTTTGAAATATCTTCTAGACAGGATTACTTTGAAGATTAAAAATTATAATCATCTTTGATTTTTATAGAGCCCAAAAGATACTAGGTGCTTGATAAGGAGTGTTTGGCTATATTTGCAAAACTCCTTAAGAGTCTTTCAAATCTAATCAGTTGAATTAGTAATATTTTGGGCTGAATTGATTCAAACAATGTTGACTTGGCACTGTGCACTTTAACTTCTTTTCAACATTTGTGAAATTAACCAGGGCAAAAACATTCCCGATTGGATTACTATCTGGAATCAAAGGACAGTCTTTGTCTGGCTCCTTAGACAACCAATTTTGTATAGAGACTAACTCTTGGATTCTGCAGATGGTATGTGCTGAGGAATGACCAGTTTTTATGTTGGAGAAAGCAAAATAAAGATTGTGAAAGCTGCTCTTGATGAATCGTTAAACTGCCCCATGAACTTTATTTGCAAAGATAATCAGATGCACAATGCAGATAAGAGCCAAGAGTGGGAAGGACTGTTTCTTGCTTTTACTTACAATGGAAAGTCAGTGGCTTTTCCTCAGCACCCCCACCACCAAGGCTCTTGGCATGCAAGATGCAGGGCCCGAGCCCCAGTAAGAGCCCACGGTGGGACTTGACAGCCCAAGGCCTCTCAGCAAAGCTGTGGTTTTGCTGGGACCTAATGGGGAGCTGGACTGTTTTGGGCTGGCCCAGGGTCTTGGTAAAAATAAGTTATTTGCCATCTTAATTTTTAAAGCCTGGAATTTAAAGTTCTGGCCAAAAAATATCAGCAACCTTGTATATTACATGTCGCTTGCATAACAGATGGTGGTCTGGGAGGTTGATGCTTTTGAAAACTTGATGACTTCATGGCTTGAGGTCATGAATGAAATTGTTTTCTCTGGGATAGCATTTCAGGAATGGGGACTCTTGTTCAAGAAGGAGACCTTAACTGAACTCAAACTTTGGACCTAACTCCTCCGTTTCTAAGCTTGCCTTCCAAAGGAAACTTGTGTGTGTGCCTGCGTGTATGCGCCCACACGAGAGTGTCTGTGTATATTTGTTGTTTCATGTCAGTAGCTATTGTTTCTTCTTTGGAAGTGGAAGCCCAACTCTAACAAGGGAAGCTGTTCTCAGAGGGTCTGGCAGTCCCTGGAAAGTAAGCATCAGCCACTCCTTCTGGGACTATCCTAGCTGTCTTCCAGAAATGGCATAAGCTTTGCATAAGCATTTGGTCTATAGGGGCCCAGTCCCAACTGACCTTGCTCTTAAAAGGAACAAAGGCATCCCTTTCCCAGGGAAGAGGATTTTGACTTTAAAAGCAGCTATTCATGGTCCCATCATTGTGTGAAAGCAGCTTTGAGTGTCACTCCCAGGAGAGAAGGATAAAGAGGTTAAAGCTGGGAAGGGCCTTCAAGAAACTCCCCTTCACCTCCTCATTTTACAGATGGGGAAGCCCAGGCCCCCAGCAAAAAGGCCCTGGGCTCCAACAGTAGGTCAGTGCTGAACTCCCAGGAGCTGTCAGGCTTTCTCATTCTTCTTCCCAATGAGTGCAGGCACCTACCTGCCCCTCCCCACCACCTCAGCCTCTGTACTTCAGCCTTACCATGGCGCTAGCCTAGTCTCCAAGCTCTCAGTCTAGAGTATTCCCACTGCACCAAGCTGTTGGCCAGAATACCAGGGGGAGGCATGAAATGATTTGCGCAGACGCCCTGCTCTGATGGACATCTGCTCTGAGGCACTGGAGCCTCAGTTCCCCAAGCGAGTGCAGTCTTCTCACATAAAAAGGACAGTCCTTTGAAGACATGGAGAAGTGCACATTGTTCTGTCCTGACCGTGGTTTAAAGAGCTCTCGCCTCTGTCTTACCTCGCAGGTAGAAAACGTGTATGCTAGCCGATGCGATGTCGGGAAAGGCATACATGAGGCCCAGCCCACAGATCACTGGCCGAAGTCACAGTGAGCTCAAAGCACTCCAAGATGCCCTGGGAGCCTTGAACAAAGCCTTTTCTCTTTCTGGGCTTCCATATTTTTGTTTATAAGGCATAGGACTTTATCACCATTTTCCAAAGTATAGTCTGAGAAATAAATACAGGTTCACATTAACCTAAAATGTTTACCCCCCTCCCAAAAAAAAAAACCAACAAAAAACAAAAAAACCCAGGATGTATTAAATCCAATTGCTCTTTTTGAAAATTTAAAATCATATCTACTTGGTCAGTTCTGAACAAAAAAATACATTGTTTCACTGCAGAATTTAGCAAGGACTTTTTATGAAACTGCCTTAGAAAATCTCTAAGCATGGCTAAAATGTACATGATTTCTCAAACATATTTGGCCACAGAGATCTTATTTAATCAAGCACCCTGCCTCAGCCTGACAAATATGGTACAGATGATCTCTCAAACTCTGGTTTGAGGGTTTCTCCCCCTTTGGTGCTGCCATTGTGCTTCATTCATACCCTCTCCTTTATCTGTGATAGTATTGTTCCTCTTTTATATGTGTTAGCAGCTCTATTTTCTAAAATAATGATGGACCCACTTCCAGGTTTCTCTCTCTCATTATCGGTGTGATTCTGTTTGCATTTTCTCAGCTTATGTTTTTTCAGATGCAGAAAATTATGTAATTAGCTGTAAGGTCTCAGGCCATAATTTGAGAAACATTTCCCACTTAAATTAAAGGTTCTGTGTGCCCACCCAATCAGTAATTGTGTGGATCTTTCAAAACTCTCTGTTGGCTTCATTTAATTGTTAAACATTAATTTAGTTGGGGGGAATCTTCAAAGAAGGGGTAGAGGGTAGAGGAAGCATGGCTGGTAGGACAAAATATTAATAGGTGGTTAAAAGCAAAACAGTAATTCTTCCCGTCTAAGCTTGTAGCCTTTGGTCGGGCAAAAGAAACAATCAGCGATTCTGGGATTATATAGGTTTAATTGACTTAAAATGACCAAAAAGCAGCCAGATGTAGATTTACCTTGTCTTTAGTTTTTGCCTGAGGAGACAGAAAGTAAAGCCAGTTTTGTTTTGTTTTTTTAATTTGAAAGTACCCTTTTCCAAGATGGTTTCCCAAAGTGTTCCTTACGAAAAATGATGCTGTTCAACAAAGACCAAAAATTAAAATGGAAAAATCCCATTTTGCCAGCAACTTTGCTCACGTAACTATTTAGCTTAGCAAACTCCAACCCAGACCCCCGTGCAGTGGTGCAGGATTCAGCACCTTCCCGGGCATCTGAGTGGAGGCCGGAGATGTGTGGAGTTGCCATGGTGATTGCTGTCAACAAAGGTTACCCCTGGTGGAACCTCTTTGGCCCCATGACCCACACACAGAGTTGGAATAATAGACTCTGTAAGTGGCTTCTGCTCTGCAAATAGAGACAGGGCTGGAAATCAATTATTAATGAGCTAGGTGACATTGACATTCATCCACATTTAATAAGCACAGCCCAGCAACCAGAGGAGAGTGAGTTTTGCCCAGCAAAGTCTCACGGGTTGGTGGAGAATTCAGAGAGAAAGAAAAAGCTAGGGACAAAAAACCCAAAGAGGAAGAAATGATGGTCTACAGCCACTAAACAGATTTTAATTATTTAGGTTTCTCTGCGTGACATTCCTTTTGATACCAGTTTTTATCTTAAATGACCTGAAAGGATTGGACATGCTGATCATACAGAGAATGTCCTCTCCGCCTCCTCCCACATGCCTACTGTGGAGACAAACCGAGAGTGGGGACTCCCCGGGACAGGGGGAGGGGTACAGCTTTCCTAGAAGCAGTAGGCACAACCTGCATTTGTGGTTCAGCACATTCCTGTCCTGTTTTTGGACTTATTTGTAGAAAATTAAAATGCTGATGAAGTTTAGAAGATAATAAGAAGATGTTCAAATATGTGTCCTCAGGGCCTGAGTTCTCTAAGCAGAATAGGCAGGACTTGGGTGTTTAAGATTCTCTGCAGGAACTACGCTGATTTGTCTTTTTAATTTCCTCCCAAAGCAGCTTTCTTTGTATCTGAAACAGAGGTACTAAGTCGTCCTGCAGCTTTTGTAAGAAGGGGCACCTGTCCTTATTTAAAAGGGTGCTTTGTTCTAACATAGGGATGCGGCAAAGGTACCAGTTAGTTTCTATAAGCATTTCAGATCGGTAAACTAGGGCCCAAAGAAGTGAACTATGAAATTTACTCAGCCGCAAAACTTTGAATGAGGAGAAATGTCTGCCAGCCCAGACTTCACCTAGTCTCAGGCCTGGCATCTGCCCCTTTGGTACCCTCGATGCTTCCTAGAGTCTGTCGTTTCAAGGGGCACCCATTGTCCTCTGTCTCTCTACTCTGGACCCTTCCCTCTTCCGAAACTGTTCTTTCAGCATTCTTGTCATTTGTAGATACTGATTGCTTATGACAGCCAGTGTGACAGTTTGGGTGATCGCCTGGGGAAAGGTAGCCAGCCAGGTGCCCCAGGTGCAGTGAGTTAAGGTATCCCTGGAGCCCAGACCGCCTCCCGGCCTGCTGACACAGGAGGCCAAGATGCCTGGCAGAGGCTGGGGTCAATTAGAGACTGTGACTTGGGAAAAGTCCCCGCTTGCATCTCCCTTTCTAATCTGGACCCTTTACCTTTTGATATTCTACACGCTTTTCTCTTGCCTTCTGTCAGCAGGGAAGTTTTGAAGGTGACTGATGTCTCAAGTCAATAATTATATGTGGCAAAAGTTCTTAAGCTGCAGGTTTAGATGCTTCTAATTTCAAGGCACAAGCTCGAGGTTTCACAGTCCCTTCCTGGCAGCAGTTCAGAGCCTTGGGCAGAGGGGGGCTGGGAGGTCCTCCGCACACTGAGGGCATCCTAGGGTTGGCCCTCCCTTCCAGCAGGTTCTGGGATACTGAGTAGGAGGGCGAGTGCTCCCACCCTCAGCTGTTTGCCACATCCTGTGTCCAGTATGGTCCCGAGTGGCGGCAGTTCAAATTCATTTCCACCAAAGTCTTTTAAGTAAGTGTCAGTTGTTACACTTCACAGTCTTCAATTATGACTTCAGCTCCTTTGACAGACTGACAGATTCAGATTCTGTAGGAACTTACAGGCCCTGCACCAAGCTAGCTCAGGCAACTCTGTTTTTATTTATTGGACACAGACTGGGGCACAACTGTGGGCAGAACAGTAAGGACCATCACTTTCCTGGAACTCACAGTCTAGCTAGAAACAGCAGCAGCTGCCTCAGGGAAGAGCCTGGTTGGAGGAGGCACTGGGTCTTGGGGACAAGAGCAAAGGCCCCTGTGCTCAGGGCAGGAACAAAGTTAGGGTTTTAGCTGGGCTTGGTAACACACCAGTAATCCAAGCGCACCGAAAAGCTTCAGCAGGATGATCCGGCAGGAATGAGTGTTTGAGCCCGGCCTGGCCACCTGGTGAGACTCTGTCTCAAAGTGATTGTTTTAAAAAGTTTTTTAAAAATAGTATGAATAGTGTCAGTCTCCAGTACAGAGAAAAGGGAGTTGGGGAGAAGGAGCTGAGGTGCCATCTGAGGGTCCGGTTGGCGTTTGTCAGCAGAGGCACAGAGGAGAGCGCTCCATCAGGGCGGCCCGTAGCTGGGGGTTTGGAAGGTGCTAGGGAGGAGAGTGGACTGACTGACTCTCAGAAATGGTGGGGAGCCACCAAAGGCAGGAAACTGCGAACTTCTGTTTCGGGAAGTTCTCCCTCCTCACCTTGGGGACAGTTGGTTAGAACTGGGGTGCTAGAAATACTGTTTTATTTTAATAACAAGGGATAGAGGAAGGACTGGGTGGTGGGGAAGATGGTCTTACCCACCCCTGGGCAGAGGAGGGTGAGACAGACCTGCTAGTGCGGATTTCACCGCCTCTCTCCTTGCTGCCTTCAGCTCAGACCCCACGCAGTTGGGGCCAGGTGTAATGGCTTTTGCTCTGGCAGCCCCCACTTCAGTGGGGCTTAAGATAGACTTTTATGTTATCTCCTCCTGTCCTTTGTCTGGCCTCTCTCTCCAAAAATAATATTCCTGGGTCCGCACGAGCTGCCACATGCGATTGGCTGTAGCTGAATTGGAAGGGGTCATGCAGAAAAATTGCAGCACGTTGGCTTACAATACCCATTGATTTTTGTAGTCCTGCTTTCCAGGACTACAGGGGATGTCTCTGCCATCACTTAGAACAGGAGCCTGGTCAAATGCCAAGCCAGACAAGTTAGGGGAGTGAGCGCCACTAGAAAACCTGTTGGGAAGCAGAAATAATAGGCTGAAATAATAGGCTGAGCTGACCCATGGTGAAGTACGGTGTCCTGAGTACAAGAGGGCAAGTTGCAGCCAAAGCCAAGACCCTGGTGCAAGAGGCTGCCGTGACCAGTGGCCCAGTAAACACACGCCCCTGCTGCTACAGATGCTAGATTCCAGTGGCAGGATTTTTTGGAGAGATCCATCTCCCTACTGTTATGTCTTCTGCTGGACATAGGTTTAACCATTTTTCTCAGAAGTCACAGAGACCATCACTGTCCTGTTTGGATGCTGTTTTCAAAATGACTAGGCAACACCATGTCATTGCCTGGTGGTTCCTCAGAGAACAGCCCGACTTGAGATACTGCTTTGTGTCGTTAGGCTCCTTACTGCCTGATCTCACTAAACCTCTGTCCACACAGAGCAGAATTCCCATTACCCTCTCCCAGAGAACTCCGGGCTTAGAGATGATGTTACTTGTTTAGTGCACTTAGCCAGTAAGTGGCACGGTTGGGTTCACACTGGACACATCTGACTGCAAACACCACATTCCCCGCCAGCTAGCCTTGTTACCTTGTTTGCTGGTGACCTGCCTGTCTCTGGGCCTTGCTTTCTCTCATCGTTAAAATGATGTGGAGCCTTAAATTCAATGAGAATCTGTAAAGGACTCCAAAATACAGAAGTGAGAATATTCAAAGGTACCCTGGGTGAGTGTGGGTATGTGAGAGTTGGGGGCGAACCAGGAGAGTCTGAGACTCAGCTCACCTTCTCCCCCGAGAAGACGCACACATCCTCTAACATTGTTGGCTCCATCCTGCCCTCTCCACACAGGACTCCAGGGTTAGAAACTACCCTGCTTCTCCTGCCCAGTCCTCTCACCCCACTAACTTCTCTTAGTTTCATTGCAACCCTTTACTCTCTGTTTCCTTTGCCTTCCCTTGGCTGTGGCAGCAAATAGACAAGGAGTTGGTTCAGGACTGGGATGGGGATGTGGCCCCTCAGTGCACAGAGTAGCATAAGGGTTAAATACCAGAACACGTATCATGAGCTCAGAATCAACAAATGGTGGCCCCCAAGATGATTAATAGGAATACTGTCATCTTTTAAGATGTAAAAGGGATACGAAGGAGCCTTTAAAGAATCTTGGACCCTAGTTAGAATGCTGTGGTGTGTTATCTCTGCCCAGGGTCTAGAATCACCCATGGGCTTCTGTTGGACTGCACCTGTGCTGCAAAGGGCTTTGCCACAGGCTGGCCACTTCTATGTGGGAAACGCCAGCCTGACTATGGGACTCATGACTGATCAGCCAAGGAATGCCCCCCAACTTTGATTAAATGGGGTCTTGTCCTGAGGTCCTTCCAGTGTTGACTTTGTCCTTGCATTGTAGCTGGAAAGACACTTTCTGACTTATGCCCAGCACTCTGTGAAGCTCCTCTCAGTAAGGGAGGGTTTTAGACAATGGGAGGTGCTCTTTCCTGCTCCATTATAATCCTCACAGCAATGGGATCTTGTCTTTCTCTGTGGCCATTGTAATCTTACCATGTTCTCTTGAGTCAAACTCCAATAAGTCTATTGTGTTCTGAAATAAATATAGAAATGAATTAGCTCTCTGAAAACAATGAACGAGTGCGGCAGGAGCTGTACCCGTTCACATCTTTGAGATGGTTGTACATCTTATGAGGGTCCTGCTCATAGGCTGGATTTGATCCTGATTCCGTCACATAACACCTATGTGTTTTTGAATAATTGTCCTGACCTGCTAGGCCCTCAGTGTTTGCAATGCTCAACGGAGAATGAAAAGAACACAGAGTATCCTTAGAAGGGACTTGAGGGAAACTCAGTAAGTTAACTACATTTAAACAGCCTTAGTAACTACACTTGATGTCTGACTTGTGCTTAGTTAAGATTATCTTCATAGAACACATTTGAAATGCTGTTAGACAAAAAGATTTGTTTGCCTGATTATTTATTTGAGGTTCTGGATGAACGGTACTGGGTTTTGTGCTCCGGGACTACCTCATGCCTAGGACCAAATAGGAGCCATTGTTACTGGTGATGTTAGTAATGATAAGAGGAAAATAATCGTGTTGTGTTGTATTGGTCAGCAGATTCAGAAAGAGGGATGCATAAAGCTGGGAGGGCCCTGCAGGGACCCTGGTGAAGGCGTTACAAAGTTGAGCAAGTCAAGCCAGGTCACTCATGTGAATGCTGGTCCAGCACTGCAAGTCGTCCCTGTGTTCTTCCCATTCGTGTGGGGGATACTTGCTTTGAAATGGCCTCATTATCCTGACGCCACAAAGGAGATCTGAAAGTCCCATGGAAGGAATGATGTGGCTCAAGCAAAGGGTCTTGTGCAACCTTTGAGTCTTGGCAGGAAGCTGCCTGGATCTGGACTGTGAACATGGAGAATTGAAGACTCTTATCTGCATTTTATTTGCCCAGTCTTTTTACAGTCATAATTAATGGCTGAAATTTCCAAGCCCTTCATTCAAACAAGACACGCATCCTCTCCATAGGTTTGCTTTGAGCCTTAAAACTCTTCAAATATGCTGAAGCAAGAAAGAGAGAACATGATTGTGTCCTGTCATTGTCAGTGATAACTCAGGGGAAGGCACATCGGTCAGGAAAGGCACCAAGCTGGGGAACCACCACCACTGCGCTGGGGTTCGCAGCCAAGGCTGAGCTTTCCCATCAGCAGGTTGAAGTGGAGGGGAATTACCTCCTTTCCTGGTGAGATCATGAGCATGTGTGATTTCTGCATGTGGTTAAATACCAGGTCGCTCTTTATCTGCTTTTTAAAGGAACCAAAAATCTTTGGGGACCTGTGTTCTGACATTCTGCTAGTAGGAAGTCAAGATTCATTAATATGAAAAATGGCACCAAGCACACACATGCACGTCAAGGGCAGACAGCGGGCTGAGCAAATGTTAATGTTCGGGGAGCAGGGGAGTGGTGGCTGTGGGAGGGACTGCTTCTGTTCTCTAGCAGTGACTCCCAGTAACTACTTTACAAGATGGGAAACCAGCACTCGCTTTGATGAGGGTTCCCACTTGAGACTCAAAGGTTGTGCCAGTTCATTCCACATCATGTTGGTAACGGATGGGAATCTTGCCTTCTAGAGAATTAGCTCCCTTGAAAACATCCTAGCCAGTAAGTCCAGCACAAGGCCTAGCAGGCCACAGCTTCCAGAGTGGATTATATACTTAATAATCAGGTCTCTCCTCCTAGTTCTCCTCTTAGCTGTGCCTCTCTATGGAGGCAAAAACCTAACTATCAGAGGAATGCAGGAGCAAAGATACTTGGAAAAAATCAGAGAGAGAGGATCAACTTAGAAATGCAGCATAATGAGGTTTCCTGCGCAGACATCAAAAGGTCAGTTGGGCTCTGGAGCCTCATTGATGACCTCACAATCAAACTATTCCTTCGTGGTTCTGTTAGAATTCAAATCGTGCTCGTGTGTGAGCCGGAAAGGTGTTCTGGTGGGAGAAGAGCCCGCCCCACCTCAACTGCTGCCTGCAGTACTTGCTTTGTAAGTCTCTGCACACCTGGATTTGGTTTTCCAGGAAAGATCGGCCAAAAGGCTGAGCAGGGTGCTCCCCTTCCAAGCATCCCTTCCTCCTGATTTCCCTCTCTTTAGGCCCCAGCCTAATGCAGGGAGACAGTGTGGCTTTTGATGCCACTAATCTTGAAACTCTCTGCTCCTACACTCAAAATGGGGTTCTTTCAGGAAGACTTTTGTAGGCTCCACGTACAGGAAGATGAGCTGAGGGAGCACTGGGGCTGTTACGGCAGATCTCTTAGGAGCTTCCCACACCACCTCCTCCCAGGGCGCCGGGAGCTGCTGTGCTGTGCAGACATATGTCAGATGCTTCCAGCAATACGGCGTCCACAAGCCAGATCCAGCCGCCACCTAGCTTTATTTTACTGGATTAAGTCCACACCCATTCATTTACTTGTCTGTAGCTGCTTTTGTGCCACAATGGCAGGAGTGGTTGTGACAGAGACCATACGACCCACGAAGCCTACAGTATTTGCTCTCTGGCCCTCTACTCCCTTGCTGACCCCTGGTCCACAGCATGGTTTCCATTAACCTGTAAGGAGCTTATGCCCCAGAGTAAGGTATCCCTGGATTTGGGTCAAATAAGATGATGGAGGCAGTTCGGTGCTTTAGCTGCAGGAAAGCCACACTCGTTTGTTGATTCAGTAATTCAACAGGTGTCTGGTGTGACATAACACTGTTCATTTCATCATCGTCGTCGTCGTCGTCATCATCTCCATAGTCTCTCAACCTAAGAAATTTGCTTGTTTGGTTACAACTACCAAAAAGAAGGTGACCCTGGTGGAAAATCACTGGCCTTTAAAACAAGAGGGATCCATTGGTCTCACAGCCCAGCGATCTAACTTTACAAACGAGGAAACTGAGGCCCAGTGAAGGGCAGCCTTGTCCCGGCTCACACAACAAGTTAATGGCAGTATTAGGACCAGAACTCCTCTGCCAGGGCACCTGTTTCTCCCGGGCCCCATTGGTAGCAGCCACTGGCCGTGGCACTGCTGGGGAGCTCCAGCTGGCTGTGTGACTCAGCAGTTGCTGCCTCCGAAGGCCCCGTCCCTGGTTTGATTGTGGTGATTATGCATGTAAATTGCACCTGTCACTCCTGTATAATGCCAGACCGGAGGTCATGTGAGCTCCTTGAAAAAGGAACCCCTTTTTTCAGAGTGATTATAAATTAGATATGAATGTAGGCTTAAGAGCCTGGCAGACACTCTCCCAGGGAATTCTTTAGCTTGCACATATTTGCCAGGTAACCTTTGCGAAGGTGAGGCTACTCTTGGAATTGAAACACAGCTTTGAAGTGTAGGAATTCCAAGATATTTGGGGAATACAATATACTAATTCCGATTGTCTCCTCTAAGACTTTCTGTGTACACCCGTGACTTAGTATTTAGGGAGTCATGACACGGGCTGTGCTCCAGAGGTGACCCGCAGCTCACTAGAGAAGTGACTCATATTCAGAGCGCTATGTAAGGATATCTGGGTTTAACACATAGGTTAACTAGAGTTTCCTCCAACTTTAACAATTAAATGTTTGTGATGGATGTGATTTGGCAGACATAAAAAAAAAAAATCAAAGCATTCAAAGGTACAATTTAAGGGTGGACATGGGCTGGGGATTTAGCTCAGTGGCATAAGCGCCTGCCTGGCAAGCACAAGGTCCTGAGTTCAATCCCCAGTACCAATTAAAAAAAAAAATGAAAAAAAAAAGGGTGGACAGGCACTGGTAGTCAGTGAGGTAGGATTCCCCTGGTGCTGGCCCAGGAACTCCCATCTCCTGGTGGATCTCAACATATAGCCACAAAGGCATATCAGCTTCAAAGGTTGACTCTGGCTTCAGCTTCATAAGACTCTCTTAGCAAGGTTTTGGACTTGGCCACTCTGAGATTCACTTTTCTTATCTCTTAATTTAAGGCAGCAGGTCTCAACTAGAAACAATTTCATCCCACTCTACTCCCAGTGGTAATTGGCAAGGTCTGGAGACATTTTTGGCCACCGCTGTAGAATGCTACTGGTATCTATGTGGGAAGTGATTAAGGATGTTGCAAAACAACCTACAGTTCACCAAACACAGCTGGATATGGTGGCACAGACCGATAATCATAGCACTCGGGAGGCTGAGGCAGGAGGATCGCTGAGAGTTTGAGGCCAGCCTGGGGTACATAGTGAGTTCAAGGCCAGCCTAACGTAGCAGAACTCTATCTCAAACAGAAAAATAAACAAACATTTACCAAACAGTCCCCTAAAACAAAGAATTATTCTTGCACAAACAAGTCAGAAATGCTGAGGTTGAGAGTCTGTATCTACAGCAGGGAATTAGGTTTGTTTTGTCATTGTTCTATATCACACACCTAGGAACTCCCTACACCTAGTGGAAACCCAAGAAATATGTGTAGAGCAAATAAAGGTATGACCATGTTAATGACTGAATATTATGTCTCTTTGGTAAGAGTTCTAATTTTTTCCAATTAATGTATCTGCACAGTTGTAAAGCAATGCACAGCACATAGTAGGCCCCCAGGTAATAGTAGCTTATGATGGTGCTGGTAACATTTACCTGAGTTTGCTTTGTGCTCATTTTAAATAAGAATTCATTTGTTTTCATCCTTTGCCAAGATAATAGGCAGTCTGTGCAGGCAAAAAGCCCAGTGGGGCTTTTACAAATATTGGTTTACAAAGAATCTGTTTCATCCTCTGTTTTTCAGATAGGTAAGCCAAGGGCCACTTGCTCGAGCCTTCATTTCCGCTCCCTCAGGCAGACTTTTGCTAGGCAGGGTTTCGTTTCCCTAGAATTACTGTTTCATTGCTTGCTGTTCTGAAGGAACCTGTGGGTTAATATTTATGCATTTTTATCTTGGACCCTTTCCTTCTGGTTCTTTTGTCCAATCTGCCATCATGTTTTGCTTCACCATGTCTAATGGCACTGTTGCCTGTGAAGCTCTGATGGACAGGTGACCTCCAAGCCTCTTTGTAAGCCTGTGGATGTGTTACCATTCCCATTTGACAGATGAAGAAACTGAGACCCAGGAAGTTAAATGCCAGTGAGGCACTGGATTCTGGCTCTACCTTATTATTCCTCTTAGGATTTGAGAACTGGAAGAGATTTAGAGACAGGGATCAGAAAAACATTCACTTGTCAAAAGCCACCCAGGTGGTAGTACCCAGGTCTCCTGACACTTCCTTCCAGACACCCTCTGCCTTTCCTTACCTCAGGAAAGAGTCATCGAGTGCCACCATACTCTGCTGTAACATCAGAGGAATATTCTGTGTTGGGGTCCAGGTCTGCTGATTCCCACTGGAAAGCTTTGGTTCAAAGCTAAATCACTCTGAAATTAAAATTCTCTTATCAGAGGAGGAGATAACAAGCACTGTCTTATGTCACAGGGTTGATATGATGGCCAGTTGAAATAAGGGAAGCAGAAAGAGGTGGTGAACTGTATGCTGGTAAGAATTTCTCTACACTCTTTTCTGTCTCAACTCCAAGTCTAGAACAACCAGATATTAACACTTGTCTTATATTGGCACATGACTCCATCCTAAAAATGGTAGTCCTACTGGCTAACATTTATTGAGCCATTATTACTGTCAGACACCTCATTAAGGTCACTGATATGTCCAATCTCCTCAGATCCTTTGAAGGCCTCTATGAGGTATCTAGATTTGCACTATCTCCAGCTCATCGAGGGGGCAGTTGAGGCCCAGAAAAGTGCAGTAGGTCCTCATTAAAGTTTATGTAGCTTACCACTTGCTCAAACTCATTTGGATTAGAGAGCAAAGATCTCATGCATTCACATCGTCACTTACTAAGAATCTCCTCATGACCAGCACCATGCTAGGCATTGAATAGCCAGGTCAGTATGTCCTGATCCCTGACCCCTCATTCAGGCCAGAACTGGGGTGGCCAGTTCCCCTCCTGGAGGAGGCTGTGGGGACATGTGTGCTCCTGCTGGTCCATAGTGCTGTCAGCTGTGTGTGTCCCTGGGAAGGGGATGACACTGCTGCTTCCAGCTGGGAGTAGCTGATAGGCACCAAGGGATGGCGGGGAGGCCCTGGCGCAGAGCTACAAGCACACAAGCACAGCGATTGTGTGCTGAGCCCCTGAAGACCCGGGCCAGGGACCAGTGCACTGGAGTTTCCTGAGCTGTGTGGGGCTTTTGTCCCTCTGGGCTCATCTTCAGAGTTCTTCTCGGGACAAGGCTACTTCATGGCTTGAGGCCCACATGGGTTGAAATCTCTGAAAGAACCTGTCAGGACTTTCACCGTGCAAACATGGCTTCTACCACTGGACAAACGCATTTGCTGGGACTCTTTCACAGACAGCCCCCCTGAAGAACCCCAACTCAGACCTCTGAATCCAGGCTGCTCAGCCAGTACAAGGAGCCAGAGACCAGGAGAGATGCTCCTTGGATCTCAGATAGCCTCTCCCACATGGGCCATAAGTGGTCTCAGTGCCAAGGAGCTTAGAGAGTATATAGAATGGGGAGAAAATACCAAGACTCTCCCGTGACTTCTGTGTTAGTTTTCTAAGGACGCTGTGCAAAATGCTATGCGCTGGATGGCTTTGAACAGCAGAATTATATTCTCTCAAGGTTCTGGAGGGCAAAAATCCATAAGCAAGGTACTAGAAGAGCCATGCTGTGTTAGAAGGCACAGGAGGAGGATCCACCCTTAGTGCTTCCCTTTTGGTAGTTGCTGGTAGTCTTTGGTTCTTTATCTTCTAAATAAATCCCCCCATTTTCTACCTTCATCATCACCTGGCATTCCTCTCCTGTTAAATCTGTGCCTGTATTTTCATCTTCTTCTAAGGACATCAGTCATTGGACTAAGGCTTGTCCTGATCCAGTATAATCTTGTCTTAGTTTGATTACATCTGCAAATAGTTTCCAAATAGTTGCATTCACAGACTCATGGTTGGCAAAAATAAATGATTGCTGAATTGAATAAGCAATTGATTGAATGAATCAGTAAATGAATGATTGAAAAAGTAAACCAAAAGAAAGAGTAATAACAATAACCTTCCCAATATTATGAAAATTAGAGACTTACCCATGAGTGATTCTGTGCCACCCAATTCAACCAAGGGCACAGAGGGCTGAATGTATTTGAAGAGCTTAAATATATCTTCTTAGGGTACACAGCTCGACCCATACTGCCCAGATAGTTGTTTGCCCCTTAAGGAAAGGTAAGATGATCATCTAGCCTCTGGTGGCCCCGGAGGGTCCCTGCTGAACCACACTCCTGACCCATCACACCAGCCTCCCCCAGGGAGTCACAAGTCCTGCATGGCCTGGCTCGTTCTCCTCTGTGCCTCGCCACCACCTCCCTCCACAGTCACGGCTTCAGGCTTGCACTACAGTGCCGAGGCCTGCGCTCTGGGGTGTTTCAAGCCTGTCCTCCTGCTGCTTCTGTGCTCAGGGACTTTCCTTCCCTTTTATCTCGGGGCAGTTCCTACTCATTACCCGCACGGCCCGCCTGGAAGCCGTCTTCTGTGAGGAGTCCCTGCTGACACGCTCGGACACTGTCAGGGGCCTCCTGGACTGCTCCAGCGGCCTGCTCCCTTTCCCGTCCACACCTGTAGCTCACATGACACATTGCATTAAAGTTGTCCATCTGCTTGTCTATGACCCTGACTTGGGTCAAATCTCAAAGGGGCCATGTCTTCCTCTTCTAATCCCTGGCTGCCTCATGGCCAGCAAAAATAAATGCTTCTTGGATTGAATAGTCCATGCGTAAGCATAATGAAAGCGTAAGCAGAAAGCAACAATAACAATAGCCCAGTGGCCTTCCTATTTTTGTGAAAAGTAAGGACTTTTCTACCTTTCTGCTAGTGGTTCCCTACCACCCAGTTCTCCCTGGGACATAAGGCTTAGAGAAATAAGGTTTTACAAACCTTGTTTGTGTGCCTAGGCTTAGTCAAGACTAAAAATCAGCCAGCAGGGCAGTTCCTGGTGGAGTCTTGATTGTTGTCAGTGTGACCAGCTGTGGGGCCTGCGGAAAACTGCTGTGGCACCTGGGTCTCTTTTTTGCATTTGCAGCCCCATTTCCTTTCTCAGTAAAGGTGGGAGGCAACCAAAGAAGAGGGTAAACCCAGCTAATTTTTTCTGCTTTTGCACATGTGTGGGGCAACTCTTTTGCATGATCGAATGCCTCAGCCCATGAAGAATAAAAACTGTAATTCCTCTCTTTTTTTCATTGTGTTTAGCCAAAACAAGCTGTGAAAGAATGTAAAATATATCATTTTGTTGGCACCCGTTCACAAGTGAGTCAGTGCGCTTGCTCACATTTACAACTAAAATTGGATTCCAACCTTCCAAAAATTTATGACAACTGCTCCTTCTTGTGGCTTAAATGTTGACATATAATTAATTTAGGATTTCTTCCTGAGGCTTCCTGTCCAGGTTTGTACCTGCCACAGAAATATCCTTGAAAGTTTATCTACCAGCTGGAGCTCTGGAAAACCCACTGAAGCTTTGTAAAGCAGGGTGGGCCGTGCCAGCAGGAAGAGCCCGAGAGAGCTTAGAGGCTGCCAGCAGGGCCGCTGCTGGAGCCGCCCCGGGTGGAGGCGCAGAATGTGCTGTTTGAAGGAAGCTTAGGGAGCCCCCTGCCACTGTTCCTCCCGGCCCTGTGGAGTGCTGCCTCTGCACTCTGCATACTTCCTTTCACGAACATGACTTGTCTGGAACAACCCAGGCAGGTGCTTTTTGCACTGTCCAGCTCTAATGTCCTAATGTCCAGCTCTCTGCTCTGTATGGACTTGTGTAGAAGTGGAGGCAATGATAACCATGGCTAACTGGACTTTTGTTATATGTCAGGTGCCAGCCTCGGTCTTCATAGACATAATCCATTTCCTTTATCTTCTCACCAACCTGGGGTAGAGTTACTGTCTTCACTTTGGAGATGTGAAAGCTGAATTGAGGCTCAGAGAGGTGGTACGTGCTACCTGAGGCCACTCACACTAGCAAGAGGAAGAAGGCAGGTGGGTCACATGGATGCAGCTCCCGTTGAGCCCTGTGTCATACTTTCACATTTAGTGGCTGTGACATCAAGAAATTATCCAGTGCAAAATGTCAGTAGTGCTGAGGCCACAAGTTACTGCTGTCCAGAGCAGCAGGGGAACGTAAATATTTGACAAATGTTTGTTACTGTCAGTCAACTCAGCTCTCTCCGTATCCACTTAATATCTTTACACTTTTCTGAGCATCCACTATGTAACAGGCAGATAAAACACCTGCAGTGAGCAGCAAGATATACACAACCTGTCCGCATGAATGCTGTGGAGAGCACAGTAAGACGGTAACCAAACATGACCCAAATGCGTGATGCCAGATTGCACTCAGAGTCCGGGCTCCGTGGAGGAAGTGCTATGGGAGTGCTTGGCAAGGGCACTGACCAGGAACAGTGGCCAAGGAAACTCCTCCCGAAGAAGTGACACTGAAGCCGATGCCTAAGGATTAGCAGGAGGGAGCCAGGTAAAGGGAAAAGGGAAGAGAGCCCAAGGCACAGGATCAGTACATGCAAAAGCCTGCAGGGACCTCAGCACTATGCCTCTTTCTGCAGTAGGAATCCCTACCAATGTCCACCCCCTGAGGTGAGGTTGGCCTGGCATGCAGGAACTTATATGCCTCTGTGGGATTTGCAGAACAGTGCATGAGCTGAATCCCAAGGAAGCTGTCTCCAGCAAAGCTGAGGCCTCTGATGTGTCAGGTATCATGTGGGGGCTGCCAGAGGACACTGGGGTCCTGACTTTGGCAGTGACTTCAAGGGTGCCCGCAAAAGCCACAGTGTCTTGCCTCAGACACCCGCTTTGTCGTGCCCAGTCTCTTGGTCTCGGGCCCAGTTCTACCCAGAGGCATTTTTCCAGCCCTCAGTCCTGGATGCCAAGCTCCTGCCTGCCAGGACCTCGGGGTTTAATAAGGAAACATCTAGCCAGCTTGCGTATGATGAAAATGCATTTTGCTTTTTGATCTTCAAAGTGACCAGCAATAAAATCAGTGGAGGAATTCCCTCTCAGGTACCTCCACACCAAAGCGGGAAACATTTGTGACAGCTGGAAGCCCCATAACAGATGGGAGAATGGGCCCATCAGAGAAGCCCATTGTTAATATGCTTCATTACACTTGGAGCCTCTCGGTCATCGTGATGATTCCGGAGTTCAATGGGATACCTGACCTGGAGCTAGAGATGGGGGACTGAAGCCCTGTGCTTCGTGTGCAGACCCTTAAGGGCATATTGGGACTTAACTAATTCAGACCAGAAAGCATTATGGGTTTTGGCACTATGCAAACATGCCTGGCCTTAGATTCCCTTGGAAATAACCTTTGCTTTTATGAAACCCCTCATTCTTTGGAGAGGGACGTCATTGTTTCCCTTTAACGTGGTCTGCTGGTCCGTGGACTTTCAATGAAGTGAACTCCATCTGTGTGTACACTTGCAGAGATATATGGAGGCATCCTGTTCTTTGTTGCTTAAAATTTATACGGGAGTGTGACACATAGAGTAGGGCTGACTTCAGATCTGCCATGATGGAACTCATGCTTGGACTTGAGGACGATTTAATTTATTGCTTTGGCAATCATGTTCCCACCCACACCTCTAGCACAAAATCAGTGGTCCTGTAGATTCCCTAAAAACCTTATTCTGTAGCATCCTGGCCAATATGCCTTCTGACCAAGCAGCCTGCCCAACATAAAGAGATAATGATGGTGTCTGTGTGGGAACAAGAATGGGAGCTGTGCTATCAGTGACCTGCTCCAAGGTTCCAGGAAGATGTCATTTTGTCTCTACTACAGTAACATTTATTTTGGACAGGACAGCTGAGAAGTCAAAACCCCATGAAGCCCAGTGGATCTCATGTTATGTTCCCACAGCATTTCAAGGTTACCTATGCAAGGCTAAGGGCAGGAAGACAGGCTTCCATATAAGGGAACCTAGGAGTGGGAGTCACCTAGCAGCAGACATTGTCACCATCGCTGGGGGAGCCTCTAATTTGGATCCAGTCAAGCTCTGGGGATATAGTTTGGCTGTAGAGGCAGCCTCCCCCAGTAATCTTTTTAGCATCCCACTTCTTCAGATACAACTTGAATCCCAAAGCCCTTAGGCAGCCAGAAGCCATGTGAATATCCTATCAGTTGTGTAGAAGTAATAGCTCGTAATCCTCCAGATAGTTCACTCGATCTCAGAATGATAAATGATCAATCACTGCATTCCTCCTAAATGAAATTAAGATGTTAAGATATATTGCTTGGGGCTTCTAGATGGAGACTTTTTCATTTGAATTTCCAAGAGAAAATGTATTGCTTGGTAATCATGGGGAAAGGGAGATAGTCTAGATCTCTGTTATGGCAAACACGTGATGGTATGGAAAATACTTCAGACATGTTAATTTTTTTCATATTTAAAAGTGATTAATCATCCCAAATACCATGAATCCAGAAGGCCATACTACTAATTCTTGGAGGGGAAGGGAGTTTCATGTGCCTTGATCTTCTAAAGCAGACATTTTTGAAGGAAGCTGTCAATGACCTTAACATTGAGAGGAAAAAAAAACCCCACTGACTAGAAATCCATTTCAAAGCAGAGAGTCCAGTGAGACCCATAGAGTGTCATGGAAATCCACAATTACTTTTCAATTAGTACAGTGCAAAACAAAACAAAAAAGCACCAGAAAAAGAAGTCATCATCTCCCAGTATACAATGTACTCACTCCCCCAGGATGTTACTTCCTTGGAAAATCTTTCCGACCCTCCTCTGAGGTCAGGCAGGATCCAGTGTGCTCCTGAACACATCTGCCATCTCAGTGTGTGAGTCACCCCGTGGCCCTCTACTAACTGGCTGTGCTTTCTGGGCCAATAGGATAGGTTAACAATAGCAAGCTCTTCAGTGTGTAAGACTGGGTGGTGTAGAACTCTCTCAGGGAACGTTGGTGGGTCATTCCTGGTTCTCAGCGTGTTCAGTTTAACTACCTGTTGAACGTAATGTCTGGTATGCCCACTTGTGCATTTCATAGAGTCAGAATTATTAGTTGTCTTATTCAGCCACAATATCTTTAGCATTTGACATGGTTTCTGGTAGATTTTTTTTTTAATATGAGAAGTAGTACTAGAAGAAGGAAAGAAAGGGACCAAGAAAGGAAGTGAGAGAAAGAGGAAAAGAGAGGCGGAAGAAGACAATATAAAATCCAGACTGAGTTTACCTTTGTAGCTCATTTAAGAACTCATTCCGCTTGCAACTCTGCAAACCAAAAAGAGGTAGCGTTTTTTCCTTTCCTTTATTTGCGGATGAAGAGGAATAGGCCTCAGAGACCCTGAATACAGGGTGGACTGCTCGCTGGCTCCTGTTTTTACATTTCCCTTTTACTTCCCACCTTCCAAAGAGGTGCCCCTCCTCCAAGGCTGTTGCCTTTTGTTACAGAAAGCTGATTCCTTGGTTGCTTAGAAAACACAGTTTGCAACAAGTTGAAACTATAGTTAATCAAATGCAAAGCTCCGTTCAGCTTATATCTGCCAAAAATAAACGGTTTTAAAAGTGAATTTCAGATGACTGACAATGCTGACCGTGTTTCCGGCGGCGCGGCGCGGCGGCCGGCTTTCTGGCGGCAGGCACCCAGCATTTAGAGATTAAACAAAACCAGATCGAACTTGCTGCATTAGCCGTTGCCGCACTGGAACGCTAATGGGTTTAGTGACCACAGCCTACCCAGGCCAGAGTAAGTCAGCAGCCAAAGGACCAACCTCAGTTGCTGTTTGTGCTTTGCTCAAGTTGTTACAAGCTTAATTCTTTGCAGCTTGCTTTTCCTGCCGTTTTGGCCTCTGCCCTGCTGCCTTGCAGAGGGTAGCAGCCAGGCCAGGCTCATATAGCAAGGCCGCCAGGCTGTGGGGTGAGAGCTGCAGAGCAGCACCCCGTTTCTTCGGTTTCCAGTCCCGTGAAGTGAAAGCTCTGTCTCCTTCCTCCTTACTAGTCACTTCTCATGTGCATTCCAGAAATGGATCAGCCCTAGAGCTAAAGCAAGAGCCTCTTGATGGGCCACTCATCTGGAAAAGTGGAGCCTTCCTGCCTTCCTTCCCCTGCAAGAAAGCAGGCTGCATAATATTTGCACCTCAAAGAGGGTTTCTTTGCATCACAGCCAAGCCTTCCCCAGCCTGGGAAACAAGGTTAAGCGTTTCCCCCTCTGGGCAGCCAGTCCCAGCCCTGGGCTGCAGGACGTTGGCAGTAAAGAGGTTAAATTGCTCAAAAGGCTAGATCTGTGGTTTCCTGCTCACACTTGCTCTGGCCTAAGGCAGCGCTTGCTGTTTGGGGAGGGGGAAAGGGAGGTCTCGCCTGGACCCAGGTGGCCAGCAGGCAAACCATGTTATTAAGAAGCAGGGATGCAAACCTTGATCTTCAAACGAGACCCCTAATTAGTTGCCAGCCCGAGAGTAAATGACATTCCACCTCAGCAAGACGGGAAGGGTGCCTTCAAATCCTGGAGACTAATTGCCATTATTGGCTTGATGAAGATCCTGTTGTAAACACTTGTCATCTGAGCCACTTCTGGTTGGTAAACTTGAGATATTGAATAGTTCCTTTATGTTTCAAATTCTTCCAAACACCTCTCCATCTTGGAAGGGGCATCTTTTGTGAATAGGACAGTGTTCTTAGCACTCAATTTAGAGAAATGTCTCCCTGTGGCTCGTACGTATTATGGCAAGCTCAACCGAAACCAGAAATGGGTAAGAGATTTTAAAAGACGTTTTTCTTCAGTTTCATCTGAATTTGAATGTGCCATCTCAAAAATAAACCTTCACCCTGAGCAGAAGGGATTTGTCATGAAGATAATGAGGCTTTGGTTTTTAAGCCTCTCAAGTACACAGACCTTTTCCAAGACCCAAAGGGGCCCTATTAATGCGTCATGAGGCCGTATATTCTGCCCAGTTTAAACCAGTCAGTCTGTGTATTCTTTTTCTTAAAGCACACCTCCCAAACGGCGTAAGCGTTGGAACACACAACACCAAAATATGCTCCATACTTTTTGGGGTGTGTTTCTTACCTTTATATCATGCTTCTTCTTCCTTCTGGCCTGAAATATTTTCCCCCTGTCATCAGTCTTCTTGGCATGTTTGGCATTGATCAAGGAAGAGCAAACTCCTACAGGCCACATCCTGGGTTCTAGGCGGCAACTAAACTGACTCTTGAAGTAGAAGAAGTCCTAAAAGCTGGGACCTCGAAACCCTAGGTCTCTCTCCTGCAAGGCAGCCTAGGTAACACCAAACTCAGCTGTCCAAAGAAGCCAGCTTTAAAAGAGGTCGGGAGTCACATGGACTCTGGCTTGTTCTTGTGTCTCAGGAGCACTGGGATTCTATTATGCAGACACTGCTGTGGTCAGAGAGTGACAGGGAGGAGAAAGAGAGCAGTCTGTACGATCTCAATATTACTGGGAAAGTATGAATTTTTGAGCCCTGAGATGACATCTTTGGCTTTAACATGTGCAGTGTGTTACGGCGCAGGCCAAGGGGCTCATGACGGCATGTCCTCTTCCTCTGGAGCAGAGGTCCGCAACTGTCTCCAGCCAAGCAGCAAGTCCGTGTTACTCAGCACCGATTCCTCCGTGTGAACACTCCGGGGTGAGGCGGGCAGGCAGAGGTTCTGTGCACAGGCTTGGGCTTCTGTCTATGGGACTCATGGTCTCCAGTGAAAGCAGATGGCCTCCTGCTGGAGGTCACCTGGTAACTTCCCACAACCAGAGAGGACACTGAAGCGCCAGCCCCTCTCAAGTGGGCTCTCCCAGGATGCCTGGACAGCTGGCCCTCTCTCAGAACACGGATGCTGTTTGGTTAATCAGCCCTCATCTCTGATGTCATAAACTGCACCCCCAAAGATTCCCAAAGCATTATTTTAACCTGTGTGTTGCACTGATTTGAGATGTTAGAAATTATGTCCCTAACTTTGAGTTATTTTAACTAGTCCAGGGAAGAAAGACTAACACAGGTTTTGACAACAAACAAAACCAGTTTTTGTTCTATCAGTTACATTTAAAAGATTCCAATTTCAAACTAAACACAATGTGTGGTTATTCTGTCAGCAATTTATATAGCCACCAGGGCGCCAGTTACACACTGCATACATCATTGTAGTTTTAAAATGTACTTAATGAACATTTTTTTCTTTTCTACTAACTACTTCATTGCCTTAAATGAATGCATTCCAATAGAATTTGTAACAAATGACCACTTTGTGTTTGCATTAATGCCAAACACGTTTAACAAATTTTTAACAAGGAACCCTGGCAAAATGCCAAACTCCTAGAGGGACACTGAAGGAATGCTATAAATTTCAACTAGATTTTACCTTTTCACTTAGCTCAGCAAGTGTCTTAGGTGTCTCACTATCTCAGGATTGCAGCGCTTCTATTTTATGTCAGATAAGCTGTGCATTTTCATTGTTTTTATTACTTGGGCTATGCCTGTTTCCCTAGGTCTTTTAAACTGTGCATCTATATGTGAAATAATACGAAGCGGCTTAGACATAGATCTCTATTTCTGTTCATATCTTATAGTGGTTAGTAGATAGACATGTATTTATACATAGCTACCAATATATTGCTACGTTTAAAAGAACGTAATCAACCAGTTATGTACAAAAACAACCAGAGCGGTGGCTCTTAACTGGGGGTGGCTGTCCACTCCCTTGGGTATTTGGGAACAGCTTGAGTCATTTCAGTTGTCATGACTTGGAGAGGGGCAGTGTCATTGGCACCTTAATGCAGAAGAGTTGGGATGCTGCTAAACATCCTTCAGTTCACAGGACAGCCCTCCTCCACCTCACCACAGAGTGAAAATGCAAAGCCTGGAGCAGAGAGACAGAGGCCTGGACTGTGGGCAGCCTCTCAGATTAAAGAAGGTATGCTGGTATTTTGTTTCCATGCCAGGAATTGAACTCAGAGCCTTGCCCTCGCCAGGCAAGTGCTGTGCCACTGAGCTATAGCCCTGGCCAGATATGCTATTAGGAGCTAATTACAACCAAAGTATTTCCATTTATCCATCTTTTTAAAAATGACATAGATATCTAACACCCATGTTAAGTGGCAGATACTTTATTTTTGTTTCTGCTGCTTGTTGCCCTTGAGAAGGGAGGAGCTCAGTCCATGGTACCTTGGCTCCAAATGTAGATGGAGGTGGTGCTGGGGCTGCTGTGGGGAGTTTGTGTGACCAGCCAGCTCGTGCTGCGCTCCTGCCGGGAGGCTGTGGAAGCCTGTGAGAATGGTCTCTGAGGGCAGTGTGACGGGAGCCAGGGTGCCGCATGTCCACAAGACAGCGCTGGCTGGTTTCATGGGCATGCCTTTGAATCTCGGTAGCTCTGCAACTGCTATAATGTGTAGTAGCTAAGGACTACAGTATTACGGTGTTAAAATAGATCATTCTTAAAAAGCAAATGTATTCACGTCTTTTAGTTGTTTTTTGTTTTTGTTTTTGTTTTTGTTTTTTTGTGGTCAGTACAAGCATTGAACCCAAAGCCTTCACACCGAGCTACATCCCCAGCTGTTTTCCAATATTTTATTCTGAGGGTCACACAAAGTTGTTAAAGTCACCCAGGCCGGGGTCAAACGTTCTGTCTTCTTGCCTGAGTCTCTGAGTGCTATGATTACAGGATGAGAATGTTCTTAAAAGGAAAATGCTAATTAAATGCTGAAAGTGTCATGGAGGCATTGAAAGCCTGGAAAGGTAAGGCACAAAAGAGGACGGTTTACCAAATCCTGGCCTCCTGTTAAAGGGGTCTGAGGTCAGACGGGGTTGGAAGGAGGTCCAGAGGGGTGGAGAAGGCGACCAAAAACATCGTTTCCCTGAATTCAGTTTCCTCATCTATTAACCAAGTCAGTACCATGATACTGTCAGGCTTGTTTGAGATAATTCAAGCAAAAGCAGAGACATGCACCCAACATCAGTTATTCATACTTGCAAACATGGTGATAAAATTCAGTCAGGAGACACAGCAGCATGTCTGCCATTTCCAGGTCCGCATCACATACTAATGGGAACCCCTCCATTTAAATGCGGGTGAGTTTCACACAGCGCACAGAAAGGGAAGATGAAATAGTCACACAGTTCTTCCACCCAGCAGGCTCTTGTCATCCTACCAGCAGTTTGTAATTCTGAGCGCAGGGCTGGTGGGGACCCCCTCGCCCCGCCCACACCCCTTGGGCTCTGAAGTGTTACATTTTATTGCCCTGCGGAGCTGTAGGAGGCCACTCTCAAGGTAGAATGTTGCTCCCCACTCATATTTTTGAATTATGGCTTCAAGGTGGTTGCTCCTATCAAGAAAATTAAATGATTTAACATAATTTGTTGCCACTTTGATCACAACAATAATAAATAAATCTTCATGAGGAAAACGGGAAACCCATTCTACCCTGTTTTAAAAGATGTTAAGTAATAACACAGATGTAGTTACAGACTTTTTTATTTTTTTTTTCTGAGCAGAAGTGACTGTGCTGGGCTTTCCTGTGTGCGTGGCTGCTCAGCGGAACTGTTCTCCAGGATGCCAGGGCTGCGGGAGGAGGAGCGCTCCTTGGCTGTGGTTAATGAGTCTGTCAGGGCTCACCTTTTATGTGGGCACCACGTGCAAGACGTTAGGGGCATCTACCTCGATTGTGAATGGGTGTCTGTTTTTGTACCTGGGGGCACACTGCACACATTTGGAAAGCACATGGGGCATAATGGACATTAACCCAGATGTCAAAAATAGCCTGCGTTTTACTACTGTTATTAAACAGTTTCCCCTTTAACCCCTCCGTGTTTACCAAAGACCCCTTTCTCCCAGCCTGTTTCTGCAAATCACTACTGAAAGGGCAGGGGAAGAGAGCCATAATCGGGCAGGTGTCTTTATTCCAAAGAAAACAGTCTGAAGGGATATTTGTGAGACACCATGCGTTTACAGTCTGCTCTCCCAGGAGCGCTTGCCGGGGCAGAATCGCACTGTGGCACTCCGCTGGCCAGCTGCTCCCGTGCCCAGCCCGAGCCAGATCCAGGCAGCCAGCCCCCCAGCACTGACTGCTCCATAGAAGAAACAGCCTTATACGTCAGTGTGATGCTGGTTATGATGTCTTTGGTTTAAAATATCAAAAAAGTGCAAAAATAGAAAAAAATCTAAAGGAGAAAACTTTTGAACACCTCCCCGACATAAATAATATCTATATACATATATATTCAGCTTTTTTCCCTGAAGTGTTTTGAACACCTTTCCCTATCAAAAGAAAATCATACCATAACTGTCATTAGTCACTTCATAAAACTGAAGCATGCTTATCGGAGCTCCCAGTCTTCATTCAGGCATTGATTTGTGCGTTTGTGCATTGTCTCTCTACCCCGGGGTGTGCAAGCTCTGTGAGAGTATGGGCCTCCTCTGTCCTCCTCACTGTAATGTCCCTGGCACAAAGCATCTTGCCTGACACAGAGAGGCACCCTGTTCTTTTCCTACTGCTGCATAACAAATTACTGCAAGCTTGGCGGATGAAAGCAGCATGCATTGACTGTTCCACAGTGCCATAGGTAGGTCAGAAGTTCAGATGGGCACAACTGGGCTTCTGTGCTCAACTAGGGGCTCATAAAAGCAAAATCAGGGTTGATCTGGCGGGTCTTCAACAGGAAGGCTCTGGGGGTGTGTATACTCCCAAGCTCACCCAGGCTGTTGGCAGATTTCCGTTTCTTGTGGCTCTAGACCCCAGGTTGCCGTTTCCTTGCCAGCGTCTGCTGGTAGTCATCCTCACGTCCTAAAGGAATCTCGTAAGTCCTTACCCTCTGTCTCAGCACAGTGCATCTTATGCTATTTCACAATTCACCCAATTTCTTTTGCCACAGTTAAAGTCTGCAGATAAAGGGCCCATGTAAATATTAGGCTTGCTCAGATAACCCCTTTTTGCTTAAAGTCAATTGTTAGTGGCCTTAGCTACCTCTGTAAGATAATATAGTCGTGGTCTAATATGCTTTCAGTCCCGGAGTTAGGAATAAGGGTAGGAAATCTTGTAGAGAAGAGTGCTGAGGAAATTTTAGGGTTCTGTCTATTCTCATCACTCTCTAATAGCTGTAGAAACAATAAGCAGGTCACCCTGTGTCATGTTCTGTACAAAATACGAAGGGCCCTAAGGTAATAAGGTAAGGACCGGCCTGCCCCTGCCCTTGTGCAGCTTGCAGGCTACCTAAATGAGTGATGGCGAACCTCTCAGAGATTAAGCGCCCAAACTGCAGCCCACAAACCCACTTACTCATCACAGAGTGCCAGCATCGCTTAAACCTGAGTACTGAGGTTTTAGTTAGAAAAAACAAGACTGTTACCCAGGGCCTGGCTGCTGGGACAATGTGGCTCACCTGCCAATAGAGACCCCTCTGCATTCCTGTGCTGGCACGTGTGCCATAGGTTCGCCACCGCTGGCCTAGACCACGGCTAGTCAATGAAAACAGAAAGCAAGCCATGTTTGTGATGTTGAGTTTACTACAAGCCACATTGTAAAAACTGATAAAAAAAAAAAGGAGCAGAATTAATGGCAATATATATTTTGTTAGATCCAATGTATCTAAATTATCGTTTTGACATAAAGCCACTATAAACAATTATTACTGAGATAGTTCACATTCTTTTTTTCATGTTAAGTGTTCAAAATCCGGTTTCACACAACACATCTCAGTTCAGACTGGCCACCTTTCCTGTGCTCCCTGGCCGTGCGTGGCCAATGGCTGCCTCATCCTGTAGCGTATGTGAGACTTCCCGGGAAGACACAAACGCCTGAGCTGAGACTGCAGAGGAAGAAGGGGCTCCAGGGCGGCGCTTGGTATGAGTGCCTGTCAGACAGACAGGCATGCTTGTGAGAAGAGGGCAAAAGAAAGCTTCAGCACTGCGGAAGCTGGTTCGGCACAGATGCAAGAGAAATGCAGAAGGCCAGGGATGGGGGAGTTACCGAGGGAAGCCTGTGGATCCTTACTAGCAGGACTAGAAGCTGTGGCTCCTGCATCTGAGAGCTGCTGGATGCTATGTGAGGGGGCTATTAACAGGGGCTGTAAGCGTCCCTGGGGAATGTGTGGCTGGAGTAGCCATCACCATGGAAACAGTGCTGTTCAAGAAATTGTGGTGTTGGGTGCCTCAAGGGAAGATGCTGGTGGGGGTTGCAGCCACTGGCTGTGACCATCCAGGTGACAGAGAACTGGTCAGGGATTATCTCACAGTGGGTGGCAGCCCAGATTGTCTCATTGCTGGAAACCAGAACTCTTTTTTTTTGCTTCTTAAAAAGCATATTCTTGTTCGCCCCTCAACAAGGGATCATCTGCATTTCTTTTTTTTTTTTTTAATTAATTTGCATTTCTAACTGATGAACTCCGGCCTCACCTCAGGCCACTTTGACCTCCTAGTGAATGGACTGTTTGATTCAAGGAGTAGTAACACTTCTTGAAAGTTCTCTCCTCTATGGCATAAACCTTACCCAAAAGCAGTGTGCTGTAATTGTGAGGCACTGTGTTCTGCTTTGTGACCTGTTACCCAGCTGGAAACCTTTCTCACAACTGAATAAATGATTGTTCTTTGCTGCTTTATCTTGGAAAAACATCAAGGACAGAGGACATTCACTGTAATTATTTTTCACTCATTTCCCCATCTGTAAAAAAATGACCTGTGTGTTTTAATACTACTTTGGGTTTCACCTTACCTTTTAATCATGTGACCTTTTAATATATTGGTCAGCCCTTTAAAAGGATGATTAAGAAATTCTTAATGCACAAAAGAATTAGAGCTATGCACAGCTCATGAAACAGAAAGCGTGCTCTGACTTACAATTTCATACACAGTTTGCAGAGATTTTATGTGCCAGAATGAGTAATATGATCTGCTCTAGGAACTCCCTAACTTTCTGGCTCTGCAAAAGTCATTTTTTGCCCCGATTCAAGTTTCTTAACCAGAAGGGTTACACCAAACTCCTCAGAGTATGAATTAGCAGAGTTCATCCAAGCCACATATTTCATTTGCACTGCTTAATGATGGCTTGAAATAGCTGCCTACCTGTGCAGACACCAGAATCTTTAGCATTCTTGTTAATCAGTGTGACCTGAGCAATGCTATGTATCAACCACCGAGTCAGACAGCTCCCCAGCTTTCTATACATACATACGTGTGTGTGTGTGTGTGTGTGTGTGACGTTTCCCCTCCCTGCTACAGTTCCCAGATGGCTGCACTATTGCTATGTGCCCAGAACCTCCCACAGCACTTGAAAGCCCTGTGTGACTAATAACTGCACAAGCACACAGAGTTAAGCATCCTAGGAAAGAAAGCCACTGTTGAAAGGGCAGTGTGCAAGGCCCCTCCTCTCACCCGGCTTGTGGTTTCTTCCCAGGCGGAAGTTGTGTTCCACACCCAGAGTCCTGCACTAGGACAGTGAGAAAACCTGGGCACTTCTGCATACCTGTTCCCTGGGGCATACAGTGGGTAGATGGATGCCACTGTGCTTATGTGTGGCACAAAACGTGCACAAGCCACTGAATGTGGGGGTGAAAGCCAGCTTTGTTTCAGTCTGCTCTGGGGTGATTCTTATTCAAATGTTTATTATGGTAAAGTATGCATAACATAAAGTTTACCATTTTAACTGCTTTGTAAGAATACACTTCAGGGACACTAAGTACCTCCATCAGTTTCTACCATCCCCACCACTAGGCATTTCTAGAATTTTTTCATTGCCACAAACAGAAATTCTGTATCCATTGACAAATGACTCTCCACTTCCTCCTCCTCCTAGCTGTGGTAATTTGTAATCAATATTCTGCATCTATGAATTTTCCTATTCTAGCTATCTATATAAATGAATCATGTTATTTATCTTTTTTGGTCTTCTTTTTTTTTTTTTTTGGTACCAGGGATCAAACTCACAACCTCACGCTTGCCAGGCAGGCGCTTAAGCCACTGAGCTAAATCCCTGGCCCCTCTTTTTTGGTCTTCAAGAGCCATCCAGGTTGCAGCACACACCAAAGTGGGATTTCTTTTTTAATGGCCAAATAGTGTTCCCTTGTGTGTATATATCACACTGATTCATCTGCTGATGGCTACTTCTGCCTACTGTGAATAATGATACTTGGAATATTGGAGCACAAATACTGTCTGAATGCTTGTTTTCAGATTGCAGTGTGTATCAATGAATGGAATTGTTGGCTCTAATACTCTTTTAAATCGTTGCTCTTAGATGATTTAGAAATTGTTAAGGTTTCTGGTGTCTTGAGTATCTTTAAATCTCTAATCTCCATGGATCAAGTTATAAAAATGTAAATCCATAATCATTATAGCAAAATGTGAGGCGAAAGTTTGGCGCATACGTTATTCACATAGAAATAATCACTGGAATATGTGGGTGTATTTCCCTTCCGTTTCCTTCTGCGCAGTAGGAGTCCTGTGTACATAGAGGTGACACATTTGGAAGAAGCTTCTCCTCAGATGCAGGACATAATTTAACTTCCTGCTCACTTTGCTTTCTCTGTGCTCTCCCCCTTGCCCCCTCCCTGCTCCCCCCCAATCCCAACCAAAGAGAATGGTAGAGAGGCCGCACAGGGCAGTTTGAGCCGACTGTATACTCTGCAGCCTTTTCCCTTCTGCTAAACCGTGCGCTTTCTTGTTGCAGCTGTCAGGAGGGCTGAATAAGGGGACGCACAGCTCTACTCTGATAATCTATTGCAGTGCGGTTTACATCACTGTCCAGCAGCCCCGGGAGGAGCTCGGCAGAACTGAAGGGGAGTTTTCACTTTCTTTATCGACCACGATTCGGTTCTACTTACTATTTCCTTCATCGTCTCATGTAGTTTCACGTGGACTTGGATTATCTTGGAAAGGAAGAATGCACAGGAGAAAAATGGCAAATCCTCCATTTTCTCATGAGATTTGGACATGTAAAATGTGTCCATCTATTCTGAATGTGCTCACTTGATAACATGTTGTGTTTGTTACTTAAACCTCATTGGATACATTGGAACTCCATGGAATTTTTAATATGGATTCAGCTTCTGTTGGACAACTAGCTTCCTCTCCAGCTGTCCTGCTGGTTCAGTCTAAGTGGTCATTCCTAATGCATTAGATTATCAAACGGTAAATGTGCCGTGAGGGAGTGGTGTTGGCAGTGTTTGTTTATCACCACACACGGAGCCTCTGACAAAGAAACCCAAACACCAAAACTTGCGAGCCTTTACCCTCCTCTCTTTCTTTAATGTGCTGTTTGAAGAACCACATTTTGATGGTGTAACCAATAGTTACCTCTGGGCCAGGTTGGAAATGAAATCAATTTTTTAAACCACTAATAATACTTGCCAAGAAATCGCCTTATGAGAACATGGTGTGTGTCTCTGACATCTAAATTGGTCATTCATAACTGTGTCTCCCTGCTTATGTACTGGAGAGTGGCAAAAGCCTGAGGCGTCTGCATATCTGTCCTGTGTGTCCCTGTGCCCAGTGGCTGGGATGTAACCAAACCTCAGGCTCTTACCATTCCCCTGCCGGCAGGTCTCCACGAAGAAGCTGGGACTCATCCACACTTCAAGATCCAAACGCTGTGCAGACGGTGTTAGCCATTCTGCAAATGAGGGGTCATTTCTCCTTTTTTTTGTTTAAAGTATGTCTCCAACATGGATTCCAAAGCATTTTCAGCATTCAACATGAAATCACTGATGAATGAGGAACAATCACAAAAGCTGTGTATTTGTATATAGCTCTCTACAACATGTCTGTGGATAGCAAGTCATTATTAAAGCACATACCAGGGAAAGAGACCAAATTTCAAGGTCTTTTATATATAGTAACATGGTTCTAAACTCCTACCACTTCCTCTGAAGAATAAAAGTATTAAAGTCATTATAGTTTCATAAAACTCATGATGAGTCTGGCAAACATGTGCAGCTCTTATATTCACCCATTCTCTTGTCCATGGAAGAAGCCCTTCCACGTGTATGCAAGTGGGAGATAAAAACCTGCGTTTTTAAAGGACAAACAGTGAATTTCAGCATGAGTGGCCTTAATAAATATAGTTGTCTTTCTTTGCTGCTGTGGAAAAGATTCTAAACAAATGTTCCTGAAGTCTTGCATTGAATTTAATCATTACTATTACTTTTTAAAATGTTGGTGCAATTAACTCTGGGCCTCTCTGCTGAGCCATAGAGATATTTAACACCTTATTGGCGGGGAAGACGAACCTGTCTCTGGGTTGCACCATTCATTTATGGTGCACAGGATTCATATATTCCAGCAAGTTTCTTGCTTCCAGCTTTGTTCTTATCGTCAGTAAGTATACTGAATAGTGTAAAGCTTACATGTTGCATAAACAATCCAAATACATTCATGTTGTAAGAGTTTGTCCTTTAATTATCAAAGGGATGTAGGGATTGATTGGAGAAGTGAGCAGAGTTCTTTGCAAGGTGAATTCCTACATTCGGACACAATGTCACACTGAAAACCCAGGCCATAGACTCATCCCCATGAATGGTTGTCCTCACTGCCTCCTGCAGCCAGGTCCTGACCTGAACTCTGCAACTGAATACTTGAAATAGGAAGTAGGAAATCCAGTAGGAAAAATAGGGTCATTGAAATAGAAAAACAAAACAAAAAAAAAATAAACAAAATATGTAAAGTTAGCTATTTCTATGTGTGTGCCAATTTTGTCACAGCTATTGTTTTGGGGCTTATTTCTGTCTCGCTTTTGTTGGTTAAAAGTATTATTGGCCTTCCTTTTATGTAATATATTGTTTAGTCCCTT
The DNA here is from genome assembly GCA_004027295.1 of Dolichotis patagonum. NCBI lineage: Eukaryota > Metazoa > Chordata > Mammalia > Rodentia > Caviidae > Dolichotis > Dolichotis patagonum. The sequence goes on from PVJX010000226.1 coordinate 36,589, forward strand.
AAAATTAAATCCCATCAAATATAGCATCTTTTCTCATTTTATGTAATACTCTCTTGATGTCTGGAAGTTACAAAAACATCCCTTTCACACATTAAAAATAGTCTCTGGGTTTACAACAAACACTGTGATGTTGGGAAGGTATTTTCTTAGTGCAAACTTTAGCAAATTCCCTTCTAATTATAAGGTAGTAAAAAGAGTTGGGGCTGACGTTTAGGAGAAGTTGGTCTGAGTCTTAATATGTGCAAAGCAGGCTTGTACTTTATACCCCCTTTGATTTATATGTACAGTCTCAATTTTGTATTTAATGATTTTTGTGTATTCAATATGCACGTTAACAGCGTGTCAACTTCCATTTGAAAGTGGGTTTTACTTTTTAAACAGTGTTTATGATGAGACCTCAAATGTGTTGACATAAGCTCTCTGCGATGTTCTTGTGTAGAGTGGTGTTTGAATGCTGCCGGGGTCGATGTATCTACTTTCCTGAGACCCTCGTTTGATAGTGCTTCTTGTAATATTTCCTCAAGTGAGTGGCATGTGGGTTGTGATATTGACCATGTGATTATGGACATCGATATGAAAAACATAAATAAAACTAAGGAACCCTCAAAACTACTAGTGGGCATGTATTAGCCAGTTATTGTAACCTTGTGTCCAGTAGAAGTACAATGTACAAGGTATGTACAGTTCATAAATTTGTTATCATGTGTATGAGAAGTACTTTGTGCTGATCACCTTATTTATAGTCATCAAATAAACCTTGTTTCTTTCTGAAGTGAGTTCGTTCCATCTCTAATAAATGCTTCAATCCTAGTGGTTTCTAATATTTTGGGGGTTATGGGAAGCCAATGGACTTAAAGAAAAAAGAAAGAAAAAACCCAGAAGTTTCTGACTCACTTAACTGGACAGGGAAGACATACAGGAAGTCACTGGCAGTGCCTTCCTTCCTCCTCCCTCTGTTTCCCTTCCCTTTCAGGCCCCTGCTTTCGTGCAGTCTCTTCCTCCTGATCTCTCTCTTTTTCCACCTTTACTTATCTCTCTCTCTCTTCTTTCTTCTCACCTCTCTCTCTCTGTCTCTGTCACTGTCTCTGTCTTTCTATCTCTGTCTGTGTCTCTCTCCCTCTCTCTCTGTCTGCCTCTTTCTCTCTTACATTGGTTTGGTTTTGGTCTCTGCTGAGCTTTCTTCACTCAATACCAAAGGTGTCTCTGAACCTCACTGAGTATTTCTTTTTAGAGTAGGGACATTCTCTCTCCAAACATCCATATCTACAGCCTAAAAGGACATTTATCGGTTCTTTTTGGATCATCCATCCAATTATCTTTTTGAAAGGAGTTTTCAGTGTGTGAGTCATATGATTAACAGCCTCCCTGGCTGTGGGATTGGCAGTTTCTAATGGGAAAACGCAGTTTCTATTCTAGAAGAAAGGGACCCGAAAACTGAGCAGGACGAATAATAGCTAGCCAGGCACCATCTGGATGCCCACACAGTCCTCCATGCACGGACTCCCTGCCCTCAGCCTACCTGTGGGTCACAGAGCATGAGTATCCGGCTAGAGCCCGCACAGCTAGTTCTTAGGAGCTTGAATGACAGCCTACAGAACGTGCTTGCAGATCTTACCAGGATGGAAAGCGAAGAGTGATTGCTAGAAACTATGATATGTTGTGTAATCCAACATCCTCATTATATCAGATGGGGAAGCTGAGTCCCAGACAGAAGTGACTGATCCAGATATACATGGTAAGTTCCCCTGGATATAGGACTACACCTTTCTGAAAGCTCCTGAGGAAGGAGAGAAAGGAACAAGTCTTGCAGTTAGCCATGGGCAACATACGAAATACTGTTTTATTTCAGTACCCTATGAGTGTGTGGCTTAAATTCCTTCACAGCCAGATACATTTGGGTGGGCCTGAAAAGTTGTTGGGCATTTTGATTGTTGCCTTTTTGTAGAAAAAAACTTTAATTGGACGAGAATTTTTGACCTCATGGAACTTCTCAAAGCGTCTGGCTCGTAGTCAGGTCTGGTTCTGTGAGGCCAGCAGGCCAGAAGGAGCCCTGCTACCCACAAGCCCAGCCCCTTGGCAAGAAGGGGAGCAGCCCACACGCTGCTGAACCCCCACCACAGGACGCTGCTCACCTTCAGTTCCACTGGGCCACGCGGCTTTGATGAGGGTGTATTGAGGTTTTGGCCTCCAAGCCTACTTTGATTCCTTCTAGTATCCACAAACTGCTGTTACAAAAGCACTGAAGACGTGTTCTAATTCTTGGAATTGCTGATCTCCAATAGTAATTTTACTGATAATGAAGAAACATGGGTAATGAATAACTGAAGGCTTCCTGAGTGTTTGCTAGGAGCCAGACAATGATGCTCCTGACCTACGCGCATGACCTCTCGCGATCCTTGACCACAGTCTCCTGCTGTGAGTACTGTCACCACCAACATTTCACAGCGAGAATAGTACAGAGAGGCACAGAAGCAGCGTGCAGTTAGTGAGCCCTTGTTTGGTATCAGTGTTGTGCTTAATACTGGGCTCCCAAGAACCCAGTTGTCCTCATGATAACCCCATAAGGCAGGTGCAGTTATTAAGCCTGTTTGATAGATAAGTGAAAACAAACCCAGTGAAGTGATCTGCCTTGTCTGGGGCCCCAGGATGGCAAGGTCCACTGCTTAGGGAATATAGGGAGCTCCGGGTCAAACCCTTGAGATGTGGGCACTGGGACACAGGTGTCACCTGTCCCCGTGCAGCGGCATTTCCATGTTGCATTTGATCCCTGTTGTAGCCACGGGGTTACTGCATCATTCGCCGGCGGTATAGGACAATAGACTACTACGCGATACAGCTGTGAGACCTAGCGGACATCAAAGCAGAAGTGAAAAGTACAGTAAACTTGGACAAAGCTCAGTGCAGTTTGAATATCCCTTTCCTGAAGTCTTTGGGACCAAAAGCATTTCAGATTTGGGATTTCTCAGACTTTGAAATATTTGCTATGTATCATGAGATGTCTTGGGGGTGAGACCCAAGTATGAACACAAAACTCAACTATGTTTCATATATACCTATTACAGATGAGAGCGGGTTGGAATTTTCCACTCACGTCATCATGGCCTTACTCAGAATACTTCAGACTTTGGAGCATTTTAGATTTGGGATTTTCAGACCAGGAATGTTCAACTTGTACACTGGATTTGATGCTGCTACCCACAGCCTTCCTTTTCCTCTAAGCCCTCAGTTCTTGGGCATCAGTTTCTGCCGACTTTCCTTGGCCCCCAGGGCCATCCTCGGGGTTAAGGTGGAGTAGCCGAGGACAGGACACTGACCATGTGCCCTCAGGTGGGAGAAGGCCGTGGTGCTGTGCTAAGGAAGGGGCGTGAACATCGTGCTACTGGCCACTGGGTCTCAGCATCACTCACTCGAGTCCCATTCTCTCATGTTTGCTGTGTCTGGAAACACTAGAGTGTGGTAAGTAATTTTACATTAAACAGGCTTACATTTATACCTAAATAATTAGACTTCAAACAGTAAGGCCACTTCAAAAATGAGAACATGGGATCATTTGCCACACATGAGAAGGCACCATGAAATTTAAGAATTAAAAATGAAAACTAGAAATAGAAATAATTATAAGATGATGGAAACAAAGCTCCGAGCCCAAGGTATTCTCTTCCTTTCTTAAAAAGAACACAGGCAAAGGTTAGGAAAGGGTTCCTAGGACTAAATCCTAGTTCAGAGTTACTGAGTCAGAACCGATGAAAAACGGTCAGCAGCGGAGTATGAGCTGTGAGTGCCAGAGGTGTTCAGGCCACGTCCACGTGCCTCTCAAACTATTTCCAGGACCCACGTGGATCTTTGGGTTTTAGGAAACCTTTCTACAGCAATAGCAATGCAGTGATAGATTTTAAAATAAACTCTATTATGAAGATTTTTTTCCTTTAGAAAGTCTAGATTTGCAGAAAAATCAAGCATACCATACAGAGCATGCCTTCCTTTCCATGTACATATAATTTCCACTGTTATTAGGATCTTAATTTGCCACTAATAAATTAATATCAATATGTTATTACCTGAAATCCATACTTCACTAGGATTTGCTTGATTTTACCTTAATGTTCTTTTTTTCTGTTCCAGGACTTCATCAAGAACGAAATACTACATTTAATCATCCTGTCTCCTTAGGTCCTTTTTGGTTGTGAGTTGCTCAGACTACTCTGGTTTTTAATGGCTTTGACAGTTTTGGGGAACACTGTGGGATACCTTACAGTGAGCGTTAACTGATTTTTTTCCTCACTGAAGAGGTTATGTGTTATTGGAAGGAAAATCGGAGTTTTAAAGTGCCATTCTCATGGCGTCACGCCAAGGGCGATATGTGTGATCACTGTTGAGCTGCATTACTTGGCTGGGATAGTATTTGCCCACCCTTTATTCTCCACCCTTTGTGATGGATATTTTTTTAACCACACAGATAAATGATTGGATCCCCATCTGGATCAAGCAGCTGTGTGGATTATGCACTATCCAAAGAAGAAAAATATTCCAAAAGTATTTTGGACCAAAATTGCTTATATCAATGGGTTTATTGTTTGCACCAGTTTTTCTCTTCCCTGTGAAAAGGCTTCTGCCTTCTCGGGCTTTGCCTTTCCTTGCTGGGTTGCAGGAGCATCCGTGCTTGGAGAGGTCAATGTGAGTAGCGTAGGTTCTTCCCCAAATGCAGAACAGGGTCAGCACAGTTGAAAACCACGCTGTCTGCGATGACATTGACTCCTCTTAGGGAAGATGGGGAGAGAGACCTTGACCAGTTCGAGGCAAAGCCTCCGTGGTCACACAGTGGTGATCTGCTGGGTAATGGCTCATGGACCTGAATGTAGGGGTGATGAGGCAGCATCTGCAGCTTCAGATCACATGGTTTGGGGAATCGATGATGAGCTCACACCCCCAGAGGAGGAAGAAGATGGTAAGTCAATGCAGTGCAGTGTCAAAACTGGGAATCTGAGCAAGGGAAATATGAATGTGATTTTCATTACTCTTCCAACTTTTCTATAAGTTTGAAATCATTTTTAACTAATTAAATAATTTAATTTTTTTGGTACTGGGTTTTGAACCCAGGGTCTTCATGCTAAGCTACAGCGCCCTCCCCTTTTAGTTTCCTTCCGAAACAGAGCTTGTTATGCTGCCTGGGCTGGGCTCACACTTGCAGTCCTGCCTCAGCCTCCCAGGGTACTGGGATTATACGCATGCACCACTGCATCTAGATTAAAATAAATTATTTAAATTTTTAAAAACCAGAGCAGCAATGGTAGGCTTGGCGTCTAGGAGGCTGGAAAAGAGTCAGGTACAGTTACCATTGCTCCATTGTTCTCACTTCTGTCTACATTACCCCTGCAGCTTTTCTCCACGATGATACCTATCTGATCTCTGACTAAATCTGAGGTCACAGCTTCTGTCAGAATCCTGATTCCACCACATGTCACAGGCTCACTACTTACCCTCTCTGTGTTTGTTTCTTTATCCTAGAATTATACTTCAGTCCTAGAGTGCTATTTTCTTTATCTTTAACGGGGACCTAGTGAGCATATAACACCATCCAGCCACCTACCAGATCCTGAAGAAACGGAAATCATAGCTGTCATTAGCAGCAATGCTATGAAAAATAAAAATACTTAACAAACTACATTTAATGATCACTTGCAGACTCTCAGCCATTCTCCCACTGAGCTGCTGCCGAGCTGGACTTCTTCAGATCCCATTTGCCACGTCAGGGTTTTCCTCCACCACGTTTAATAACCAGTTTCCAGATCTGGATATTGGGGGCTGTAAATTTCCCTGGTGACTGTTGGCAATGACAGGGAAGGAAAGACTTGTGTAATTACCTCCTTGTGCTTCCACAAAACATCTGAACTCACATCAAGAACATAAGGTTGGACAATAAAATGCCAAGTTTTTAAAATGCAGGAGCAATCTGACCAACTGGTATAAGAAATGTGTGCATAGTTAGAAAACAACAGAAGTGGGACCAGTGCTGTTATGGCAAGAGTATCATCAGAAACACTCGGTTTGGACGGGACCATTTGCTCCTCCCCACCCCAGTGCTGCATATTCACACCTCTCTAAGAATGAAGGCTTTAAGATGAGCTATGTGTTGGTTGGGAATCAGTACCTTTGCCTGTGACTAAAATCCATCTTGTGCCTTTCCTAATTGATTCTATGGCATGGTTGCCTCTAAGTAGTGTCAGGTTATTCAACACCCTTCAGACAAACCAGTTTCATACATTCTATGGAAATACCCCAACACAAAAATTAGAAATTTTGGAAATACCTAAACTCTATAATAATTCCACTTGGTAATGTTCATGTAGTCCTTTTGAAGGTATAGACCTAGGTCTCAAACTCTTGTTCATGATTCTCTGATTTCTAAGCATCATAGTTTTCAGTTTACAAAAAAGGAGAAGAAGGTGGGTTGCAGGGAAGGAATTCTATTGCCTTAGGATTCCCCGAAGTATTTGTTTTTTGAAAAGAAGGCAGTGTATAAACATTGAAATTCTCTTCTTTGTAGTATCCATGCCTTCGCAGTATTTCTGTGGAAGGCATGGGTCACATTTTGTATTTATGAAAAAAGCTGACCACACAGCGCAGGACGTAGGGTTGCGAAAAGGCTGGGCAGCAATAGGCCAGAACTGGGGCTTCTTAGGGTGAGTGAGTCCCAGCCTCCTGTGCCTCCTGAGGTCATGAAGTCATGGAAGACGCATTTCTCCAAGGTTCAGGTCTGTCTTCCCAAACGAACTTAATTTCCCAATGTGGCTGTGGGAGTTCTTCAAGAGTGAGCCCACAGCAGTGCATGTGGCTATGTGTAAAATGTCAGTGTCTTCCCACCAAGGTAATGACACAGGGCCTTGTTTTCTTTTCTATGAGTACAGTTTTACTGAAATCTTACTTTGCCCCAAACCAGTCAAAATTGATAACAGAATGATTAATTTTAAATCACCAAAGACTCAAGTAGGAAGAAAGAAATAAAAGTTTGCTCCAGGCTTTTCTCGAGCTTGGACAAGAGAGATCATTAGGGTGTTTTCTTTCTAGACTAATTTTTCTATGCGTAGGCCCTGGAATTGTTAGCTCGAAGTATGGATTTCTCCTGGTTCACCTGCAAGTCTTCTCTTTTCCCAGTATACGACTTTGGATCATAAAACTCCATCTACAGTCTGGTAAACCTAGCAAAGAGTAAAGGGCAGGTGACTAAAGATCATGAGCTCAAAGGTAAGTAGTTGGGCTCCAGATTTTGTATAACTTCAAAATAGTTTACATTCATCTTTTCTTAATCTCAACATCAGGGAAATTGCAAACTGCTATCAAAAACTTTACTGTGCTACCAATTATCTCTAAAGAAATGAATATGGACTTCTTTATAGAACACTTCTTGTCCTACCCTACAAAACTATTCTCACAGGCACGATGAAATTTAGCCCAGCTAGGTAAATAGATATATTTGCAGCAAGGAACAAAAAGCTGTATTCTGTTATTGTTGTTTTGTGGTTTTTTGGGCCAGTACTTTGAAAAAAACCTGATGTCAATTTGGACATTGATATTAAACCATTCCATTCAAACACAGCCAGATATAGTCACAGAAAACGCGTTTTGAAAAGTCGTTTTACACCAAGAGAATACAGCTCGCCTTGAGCGCAGTGTGGTAGCTAGCCAGTCAGCTTTTGCATTTGATTAGAATTCCAGAAGATAATTGCTTCATTCCCAGATCAGTCTCTGGCTCACCATCTGACCTCGGACTAATTGTTTAATCTCTCTTGGCTTCAAAATTTCTATTTTGAAAGCAGGAATAATAATAACTTCCAACTACCTATCTCATCTGGGTTTGAGTGGATTAACGGGGTCATGTTTGTAAAGTCCTGGAAAATTCTCAAGAGAGAAAATGTTCTACCATTCTCTGATTCTGGTTGGCAGTGTTTTAGAGCCACATTCAGTGGTGTCACTATTGTAGAGGGATCTTCTCTGCTTCCTTATACCTGAGGAATGGTCCATTTCCAAAGCAGGAACTTGCGTCCGTCCCTATGAACTCTCTGATATGTTTGCTGTGTCAGTAGTTGCTGTGCAGGAAGCCGTCCTTCCTCCTCTGTCCAAGGAGCACAGGCAACTCTGAAGAAGGAGCTACGATTTCATGGCCATAGAGAATTACTCAGACCATTTCTGTTTCCACAATACACTGACTGCTTGTTGAGGTCAGACAGACTTGTGGCAATCCCTGCTTTTGCTAACCTAGGCAAATTACTCCACCTTCCTGGGCTACCTTTATGCCTGGCAAATGGCAAGTTCTCAGGAATTATTACCCACATTAGTAATGCAGGTGATCATAACTGCACCTCTTAGTGCCAGGAAGGATTAGTCCTTAGATAACCAAAAGCCAACTCATCAAAGCATGTGATTAACCAGAACCTGGCTAACCACAGTCACCTATTAATAGCCTTGCTTTGTGAGCACCCTAGATTTAGGAAAATGACAAATCAAAAGGAAACAACTGTGTGTTGCGGATTTTTGCAAATTCCCATAGTACATTATCCTGTCATGACTGATTTAGCCCAATCTCCTGACTTTGCAGGTGCAAAACTGCAGAGGCGCACAGAGGAGGTGACGTTTACTGAGAATGGACTCCATGCCAGGCACGGTGCTGAACACAGCAAATGCATCCCCTTGTTTCACTGTCCTGCGGCACCTGGAGGTAGATGCTGCTGCGAATCCTTTTACAGAAGAGCAAACCAGGGTGCAGTGAGGGGAAGTAAATGATCACGTTGTTTAATAACGGCAAGCTAGATTCCAGTCCTCATCCTGGGTCAGAGTTCTCTGCTCCCCAGTGCTGTCAGATACACAATAATGCATACCATGTATGTGATTTAAAATTTTTCTAGTAGCCATGTTTTTAAAAAGTGAAGAGAATCAGGATAACTGAAAGCTTTTATAGTTTCAACATGTAGTCAACATAGAAAATTTTAAGGAAAATAGTACAAAATATTACAATTTTGTACTGGTTTTCAAATCTAGTTTATGTTTTATACTCGTGGGTCACCATAACTTGGGCCTGGCTTATTCTGTGGCTCTTGTATAGAGCCACATGTGGCTCGTGACTGGGTCAACCGTAGTACCTTTTGTGAAGACTGTTTGAAATGGACTTACCCGATTATATTCACCAGGGAAGAATCTAATGGACTTTCCAGGTTCGGCAAAAGTAAGGAAAGGAGGGTATTTGGGTATGCAGCAAGAGTTTTAACATGTTAAGTTTTACCTTTTTTCATTTACCAAACCATTTACCCTTAAAGAAGGGCTATTTTCTGAAACATTTTTATCTGAGCTTTTACTTTTTCATATATACATATAATATTTACGTAAATTTGTACAAATAAATGAATGAATGAATGAATGAATATATTTACATCTGTGAGGAAGGAAGTTCACTTAGGCAGGGAAGATGTATAAATTCTAGGAGGGCAGGAACTTTATCTAATTTCTGCTTACCTCTGTAGTCCTAGCTAGCACACAGGAGATTTGCAGTATTTTTCTGTGGAGTAGTGGTCCACTGGTGGACCCATGTGGATAAATCAATTATTTTAAATTGTATTCCTAATGGACATAGACTATCTAAGGCCCTTTTTTCTCTTCTCTGAGAGTTTTAATTGTTAAGACCCAAAGGCAACCCTTAATGGATTTAATTGATTTAAGCTATTTAATTTATGATTCCAAATGAAATCGTATTAGGCAAACCACAGAATTCCAGCATCTTCCTGTAAAGCACAGTTACTGGCATTCCCACCACTGTGTGCAAATATGTCAAAGCCACGTGTCCTACGAGTGTGTCAGTCGGAAGCTGCATCATCTGTTACTCAGCCTTGAAGCGCCTGTCTCAGCGCAGCTCCTCACGCGCGCTTCTGGCTCTGGCCTCACCAGCTGGTCCTCTCGGGGCTTCCGAGATGCAGCCTGCCGCGCTCTCACCCCGGTTTCTCCTCCGGGTTGGCACCATTCGTGCCATAGTGGGCCCTGTCTAGGGGCTTTTCCTGGCCTGACCACATGCTGTACCTTAAGGGAATCCAAAGATGCTCTCGGGTCATGGATTCCTTAGTTTCTATGGAGTTGGTCCAACCGCCAGGAAGGAACAGGTATTTTCCCATTTAACCTAAACCTTATTTTGTTATTCTTGTTTTAATACTAATTTCCCTAAGATGCAGAAAATTTGCTATTTTCTCAGGATTTCAATTTCAGGAGATAAAGCACAACTCAAATGTTAACGAAAGACAGATCGCCAAGAGGGTTCTGGCCCTGGCAGCAGTGAAGCAGTGCACACTCCAGTAAGGGCCAGGGCCCAGGGCTCGTTTCCTCAGCTCCTCTGGGCTGTACTGACTTCTCTGCCTCCATTTTCAAAGCGGCCTTTGTGGTGTGGTGCTCCCCAGTCCTTCCCCAGAAGCTCCACATTCACAGCCAGCCAGGTTAGAGACATCAGTGGGGACATGGTTCCTCATCCCACTATTGCAAAAAACAAACAAACAGCAAAACAAAACAACCCCCTGACAATGGTGGTCTAGTCTGTGACACAGGACTTACCTGAGTGGCGAGTCAAGGCCCTGTTCTGGGTGATATTGTTCAGAGGTATAGGTTTAGTTTCAGGGCCCAAATGATAATTCTCCTTTATAGACAGTACCAACGCTACGTAAGAGTGACAACCAGAATCAAAATGAGGAATGTACCATTATGCTACTGCACAGCTGGCTTCAAAATAAATACACATAAGCAATCTAATTTGGCTGCATGAACATTTTGTCAAGTGGGTGCAGCATGTAGATGACCTGATTCCGATGTACACAAGGGTTTGGTGTCCGATAGACCTGTCGCCTGAGGTAGAGTGGGAAACGGGCCTAACACTTCCTTGCTGCTCTTCTGGGAGAGTTGACTTGGCCTCTTTCCTCCTCCCTAAATCCTTTCCTGATCCCTTTCTTCCATTATGTCTTCCTCCTAGTTTCTGTCTTTCTCCTGTCTTCTCTGCTCTTTCTCCTCTTCTGCTTTCCCTCCCAGCTTTTGTCCTTAGGAAACAGAGCTCTTGAATTGGAAGACTCATTTAAATCCTGCCTGTTAGCTTGAGCAAGTTGCTTTGTTTCCTATGCAGATGCCCCTTGATGACACACCGGGGGTATTGGTGACACTGGTATGAGTATGACTAGTGTGGGCACTCTGGGAAAGAGATGGGGGAAATTCTGTTTTCATTGAGGTCACCAATATTGTAAAGCAGATGATCTGGGCTTCAAGGCCTTGCTTTCTCTAACAAAGTCCAAAGCGCCTTTCTTCTCTGAGCCTACTATTCAACAAATAGCATGCCTTCTGCGGTGAAAGACCCACTCTCTTGCTGGACTACCTTTGGATAGATTTCTAGGGTCATCTAACCAGCACAAAGGGGATCCCTAATGTTCCAGAAACTCTTTTTAGCCAGGTTCCAGACATATTTAGCTAAGACTTTGGCCCAATGACCTTATGTAAACAACACTAACAGAACTGGTGTATAAGCATCTCGGAGAACTGCAGGTCATCCATGTGCCTGAGATGTTCTAGAGCCTGTTGGGGTCTAAGCACTAAGGAAGTATTCCGTGACTGTCTGTTAACCAAAATGGACAGACCAGTGTGATCTGATACACACAACAGTAATTCAGTGAGCTCACAGATGAATAGGTATTATATCAATACATGTTCAAATGAATGGTTGAAGATGCATAGTAGGTAATCAACAGATATTTGAATGAGCAAACATTGAATGAATGGACAAATGCATGAATGGCGTGTGTATCCTGTGTATGGCCACTGCTTTCTGTATGTTTTAAACTTCTCTTTGATTCACTGTCTGTGCTATAATTCAGTCCCAACCAGCTGACTCTCTATAGTTATGATTTGCTTTTATGTTCTGTTGGTGAAGTTTGAAAGAGATGTTGATACCCTATGGACTGAATCCCATTTTCAAACAGCCAAGAGATATTTCCAACCTCTCTGAATTGAGGTGGGATGGGCGGGATGGCTCTTACGTACTGACTCATCTCCGTTATGACGTATCTGCGTGACAGAGGCGTGAAGGCCGCCATGGGAGGAGTGCGTCCCTGGGCTGAGCAGATTGGCCGTAGATGTCGTGTGCATGGCGCCATTGTGCTCGTGTGTGTGCTTGGCAGACATGTGAACCCATCCAAATAGGCAGATTTCATCCTCTGCCATTTTTCATCTCACTTCCTTGAATTCTGTGGTATTTCCAACAAGTGACTGCTTTTCGTCTAGATTAAGTAGAAATCTTGGCTTAAATTAAAACCACTCACTTTAAATACATTAAGCAATATCAAGATCTTTTGACCTGGGAGTGTTTCTCATATTTTTGAAAGTCAGTTAATTGTCATTTGATTTTAATGGACACTTAAAGATTAGTGCATTAAGATTAAACTGAGTGGGGAAAAGAAAGTTTTATATAAAATTAAATGATTTATTGAGATATATTTGGGAAATCATAACAGTCACTGATTCAGTGTTGATCATTATGGCAAAGTACATAAAATTCAAAAGATTTGGGATACAATTCTTCTATCTAGAATTAGTTTCAGTCCCTTTTAAGGAGACGAGGAATATTTGAAAAGGAGAAAAATTATATCAGAATAACTCAAGTTGAAATCCAATAATATGTGAAATTGCTACGATAAGACAGAATATCTTGAATTGTTGAGGAAAAAAGCAGCTTCCTGGTTATTTTGTGTGCTGCTTGGTATCAGGAAAACCAACTAAATGATTCAATGGCTCAATTTGATCCTTTTCATTTAGTAATGTTACTATTTGTGGCTGTCTTAAAATTTTTTCCATCAGTAGCTTTGTGTTAACAATTAAGAATGACATCTGTTGAGGGGAATGTAAATTAGTACGGCAAATATTGAAAACAGTATGGCACTTCCTCAAAAGCTAAACAAAACTACCATAGGAAGTAGTGATTCCCCGTCTAGATATATTTCCCAAAGGAGATGAAACTGGCATATCGAAGAGATATCTATACTCTTGGAATCTAATGTTTATTGCAGCAAAAATAGTGTGTATATATATATATATAGAGAGAGAGTGGGATATATAGAGAGAAACAGAGAGAGAGGGGAGAGAGGCTGAGAGTCAGAGAGGAGGGTACAGGTAAGCCCTACGTGGAGGCCACAGGGAAATGAGGGCACATTTGGAGAACTAGGAAGACACATTCTAAGAAACAGTCTTGTCTTTCTCCATGGGTGGATGAAGCATAGCAGTTAAATGTCTATAACTTAGACCCTGACTTCTGAGATCCAAGCGCTTGCTTAGCAGTAACGCCCATGGCTAAGCCCATCCCTTGATGCCTTCTTTCAGAGCGTGTTCTCTGTGCCTGTCATAGGCAGTGACAGCTTTAAACAAGACAGAGGAGATCCCTGCCCCCCTGGAGCTTGCGCTCTAGAGAAGGAAAAGCAAAACCAGATAGACATGTGTGCAAGTTAAATGGGATCATTTGAGACCAGAATGAAGGAAGAAAAGCAGACTCAGCGCGGAGGTACAGAACCATGGGAGGGCATGGGGCTGTTTTAAGTGGGTGAGTACAAGGGTGAGGGTGCCGGGTGGGAAGGGACAGGGAAAGACACACACAGGGTGACACTGTGCACTGCAGAATAAGGGTAGCGTCATTCATGACAGAAGAGCCAAGTGAGTCCTGGCTTTGAAGCAACGCAGTTAAGGAAGAGCAACTCTCCGACAGTTCTGTTGAAGGGGACTTGGACTGGGTGTTCCAGGCATCAACTCCTGTCCACCGAGACAGCTCCTACTTACTGGAATTGTGACTACTTTGCATTTTCCCTTTTCTCCATGTAATGCACATAACAAGATCTACCTTGTGAAGGAGAAATAAACAAGATTAGACAGGGCTAGCACTGGGCACAGATACTGAGGGCACAATAACTGTTACCTGCAATCACTACTGTTCATTACTCACTGTTCATTACTCGGCATTTATGTGCCTCATCCCCACCGAATTCTTCCGTGGAGCCAGGGCAGGTGATTGTATAATTGCCGGCCACACTTTTTTCTCTTCCAGGGTCCCCCAAGTTGTCCTGCCCTCCTCAGGCTGTTTGTGTATTTTGGGATTTTACCCAGGAGCCCAGGGACAGACGCTTCTAGTGTTGTAGCCACCATTTATGGAGCTATCACCATAGACAGAGCCAGCCAGAGGCCTTTGTACATTGTTGATTGCTGGGCAGCATTGATACGTTTGGTTCTTTATTTTGCAGGTAAGGAGATTAGGGCCCAAAACTGCAACGGGTCACTCAGCGAGTAAGAGGCAGAGCGAAGATTCGATCTCATGCCTGCTGAGCCGTGATGGCCTTTAAAACCAAAAAAGGAAACCCAAACCGGAGCATCTGTGCAGGCCCTTCCAAAGGCACCTGAGTCTAAAAATCAGAGGGGCGTCCGTGTGAGGTCAAACTCAGCACGAGGAGGGCTGGCAGGGCTGAAGGAGCCTCCGGGAGTCAGCCCTGAATCCAAAATGTCCTCCAACCTCAAGGGACGCTTTGTCCCCCACAGGCCAGGGGCTGATGGCAGCATAAAGTCCTGGGATTACTTTGACTGTGGCCATGTGGTGTGAGGAAGCCCCCACCTCCTTCCGGCCTCTTTGTCCTATTTAATGCTCCATCTGTGAGCCCCTCACAAGGCCCTGCTGGTCTTGACTCTGAGGTGAAGGAGTAAACATCTTGGGGCTCTTTATTAGTTTATTTCAGAAGATGGAGCCTGTTTGTCCCTGGGGCCCATCCCTCTTTTATGGCCTCCAGCCCTTCTTGACAAATTCTAGTGACTGGAGAGAAAACCGCTTTCTACAGCAGATCATTAAAACACCACCATAAACCCAGGGGCCATAAAACATTATTTGCCGGGCATAAAAGAAGGGTAGATTTTCCCAGAATGACAACCCAGGCCCTGCTTTCTCCTGCTGGGAAAGGCGGCACAAGGATGCAGCCGTTCATAAATTCCTTATCTTGCGCTCTGCTTTGTGAAGCAACCCTGTTGGGACAGCAGCCAGAAATATTGATTTATTTGTTCCGCAGACTCCAAAGCATTTTTAATGAGAGGAGCACGGCGATGCCTTGCCAGTGTGTCTTGAGATGACTCAATCGGAGCACACACACCCTCTTGTACGTATAGTGTGCAGGAGAGATCTGGATTCCACCAACTGGAGCCATCCCGCAGGAGACCTTGCTGCTGCAGGGGCGGCTGCTTCCCTCTTCCGACTGTCTGGTCCCTCCTCAGCCAAGCCAGTCAACACCCACAGCGAGTGGGTCCTCACAACCCAGTCCAGCTTCCCAGGGTGGCTCAGTGGGGACTCCAGTTGGTTCCTCTACATCACCGTCTGAAATGATTCCTTCACCTATTCACCATTCATTCGTTCAGTCACTGCTGACTGCCTCCTGTGAGGGGTGGGGGCACTGTGCTGATTTCTGGGGTTACAGCCTTGGGAAACACAGATGAAGTCATGCTGACACGGAGCTTACTGCTCCTAAGGCATCATTTCAGCACACCTGTTGTTAATATCAGCAAATAAAACTCACATTGCTGTAGCTGAAGTCCTCGGGACCAGATAGGTTCACTGGACAGTTTGATTCTTTTTGAAAGTTAAAATGGCCTCAGTGAGGACTGCAGAAGCACCCAGTAATCAACTATGTTCATATTTCTTCAGAGAAAAGTATGAATATGCATGGCAAATGGAGTAAATCAAAACTACAAATGCTCTTTGACTTAGTTACTTTTTACTCGGTGTTGAGACAAAATACCTGACACCAAAATTAGGGAAGGAAAGGTTTATTTCTTACAGTTCTTGGAGGTTCCAGTCCATGCTCTGCTGGCTCCAAGGCAGCGTGGCATGGTGGGACAGCCATTCATGGCCACTACAAACAGCAAGGCGCAAACCAGCAAAAGAGTGACACATCTCCTTCCCACCTACATCATATCCTGGCTCCACCCCTGGGCGGGCAAAACACACACCAATCCAAGTGCTACACAGTGAACCCATCACAATGCTGGATTTGGTCCCATCCATAATTCCATGAGGCCTGGGGGCCACTGACACAAACCATGACATTCCACCCCGGCCCCCAAAGACTCATGCACATCCTTTATACAAGACATTTAGTCCATCTCCAAGAGTTGCCAGAGTCCTAATAGTTACAGCATCGCTGAAAAGTCCAAGTCCCAAGTCTCCTCAAGGTCTGTGCCAGGGATTTATCTCAGTGGCATAAGCGACTGCTTGGCAAACGTGAGATCCTGAGTTGGATCCCCGATACCAAAAAAAAAAAAAAAAAGAGAAAAAGAAAAAGATCTATGGCAAACTCTTAACTGTAACCCCCTGTACAAATGAAACAAGTTTAAACATTTCTGAAATGCAAAGGCACAAGAGAAACATTACCATTCCAAAAGTTACAAACGGGAACACAAAGGATTGGAAACAAAGCAAGTTCAACATCCAGCAGGGCGAACGTTAAGTCCTGGAGTTCCATGCTCAGCATTTGAAGCAATCTGGCTGCAAGCTCCAAAGGCTTGGGTGACTCCACCTCCACAGTGCTTTTAGCTCCCGCAGCTTCTCTCTTAAACCCCCTTTGCTTGGTTTTTGCAGCTTTCCATGGGTGATCCACATTCCGGGCTTTTCCAAACTTCTGGGGTTCCCACTGCACTTTTGGCTTCACCCTTAAATCTTTATGTACTGCGCTCTCAGGGGTATACTGCTTTGCCTCCCAGGCCTTTTGCAATCGGGGTAGAAGCCGTCTTTCCCTCAGAATTTATGCATTTTCCTTGCACCTAAAATCAGTGCCACATGGATGCCACCAAGCTTTGCTGCCAGCTGGAGCAGTAGCCAGGCTTTTCGCTCCCTTGGCTGTAGGGGTCGAATGCCTGGATCACTGGGCTCTGTGAACCTGATTATGAGGAAAAGCTTCTCTATGTCACCACCATTCTGGAACCTGGTGTGGCTGCTGCCATTTTGGAACCTCGTATGGCTGCCACCATTTTGGAACCTCGTATGGCTGCCACCATTTTGGAATCTCACTTGGCCTCTGTCACCATTCTGGAGCATGGTGCTCTGTAGCTTTCTCCTCTGAGCAAAGTCTTTCACTTTTGCAGTTTTGAAGCTAAAAAGGATGGAGACCCACTGCTTCCTGGGATGCCCCTGGCCATCTTTCTTATTTCTCTGTTCCTTCTGAGCAATCAAAGTCTCAGCTCTATCTTTATAATCAACAGCTTTACCGGAGTTTTCCTTCTGGCCAAACTCACAACATTTTAATCATCCTGCTGGGCTCTTTGCTCTTGATTTGCAACATATGCTAAACACTCCCAACAGTAGCCAGGCCACAACCTCAACATTAGACTGCCTTGAAATTTCCTTGGCCAGATTAATCAGTCCATTGCCCTTAATCTCAGTCTCAGGCAAAGTCTCTGGGCATGAGAAAAGTGCGAACAAACTTTCTGCCAAGCCATAACATACATCAACTGGAGTCAAACAACCAATGCAGTCCTTCTTCCCAGCAGAAACCTCCCAAGCCTGGTCTTTACTGGCAGGCTTTCTGTTAGCCTTCTGGTCTCCTGAGCTCTGACCAGAACCTCCCCTACAGAACAGCCTCAGCTGCTCCAGTGCCACTCTTTCAGATGACATCTCCAAACCTTTCTAGACTCTTCCTACAAGCCATTTCCAAAGGCTCTTGAACCACGTGGTCAGGTACAGTCACAGCAATGACCCCACTCCTCTGGTACCAAATTCTGTCTTAGTTTTTACTTGTTGAGACAAAATACTTGACGCCCTATATTAGGGAAGGGAAGGTTTATTTCTTACAGTTCTTGGAGGTTTCAGTCCATACTCAGCTAGCTGCAAGGCAGCGTGGCATGGCGGGACAGCCATTCATGGCTGCTGCAAACAGCAAGGCACAAACTAGCAGAGAGAGAGAGAGAGAGACAGAGAGAGAGAGAGAGGACTTCTTCCCATCTTTACATCATATACTGGCTCCACCCTGGCTGGGTGAAACACTCACACCACCAATCCAAGTGCTAGACAATGAACCAATCACAAACAAGATCTGGTCCCACCCATAATTCCATGAGGCTTGGGAGCCACTGACGTAAACCATGGCAGTCTTGAAAGTAGTTGGAAATCTCTGTTTTCAGAGCCGCTTTATCTAGAAGAGCCAGTGTCATTCGTAGTCATAGTGGTAGATTCTTACCACTCCCTAATTTTCAAGACCCTCCTACTTCATTCTCAGTGTACTCCTTCAAAGTGCATCATATGTTTGCTGATGGTCACATGCAGGCATTTAAGAGAACTCTGGGGTGCTGAGAGGTCATGTGATTTGTCCAAGATGTCACAGCTAGAAAGTGGCAGGGCAGGGACTGGAACTCGAAACTCCAGAACTGGCACTCTTCACCACTAGCCCATACCACGTTCCACTAGAAAAATGATTACAAAACACAATGCCAAGGACACCTCTTGGGGCTGTTTCTGACACAAAGGCAACTGAACAAGAGAAATTGGCAATTATCCACAAAACTCAGAAAACAGCATTTTAAAAAACGGCTTGCAGTTGAGTAGCTTGTGTTTCTAGACTAAGTGCGTAGATGGAGCCAATTCTCGGGCTACTGGACTTGCTCTTTATAGAGTAGGATCAGCTACCTGAATGCCTGTGGACTCTAGGGCCCTCTGGCACCAGATGCCAGGTGGCTCCTGTGCCCTGCTGGAGCACCATCCGTGCCAGTCACTGCTGGCCACACACACCACAGGATGTGAGGTGAGTCCTCTAGATCCATTGCCCCGTGGGACAGCTGGGGTGCTTACCCAGGGGGCAGTTGGGTTCCAATAGCCAGAGATCAATCTTAGGGGGCAGCCACTGGGCGAAATAGGCAAAACGGGGAGAGAAGAGAGAGAGAGTAATTCAGAGAGAATTTTGGGTAATTCATGGGGCGCAGAGACCCCACTTTTTTCGTATGTCAGCCTCCTGTTCCTGCCGTGGCACAATTGAAGCACATGGAAAAATTGTAAAATGCCCAAGGGCCACTATGTGGTCAAAGCCTAGAGAGGGTTAGAGGAAAGGAGACTCAGGAGGTGTGGGCTGGAGGAGGGCGGCAGTATCCCTGGGGGACTGAGAACCTGTGAGTTCTGCCCTAAGGCCCTATGTACCCTTGGAGAAAGAGGCAAGGCCAAATGAGCGGGAGAGTCCATCTTTTACATTTTGTGGGACGCTCCAAAGACCATTTTTGCACACCAAGCCAAGGAGGCCAGAGGCAGGGAGGCGCCCAGTGCTGGGGAGACATCCAGTCATCACCTAGGACTGTAAGGACTGGAAGAGGGGGCATAGCATGGGCAGAGTCGCCTGAGACTCCCCTGCAGGCCCAGAGGGTGGTCAGCCAGGGGGTGGGGGACAGAGCAGTGCCACCCCAAAGTATCAAGGCCACGAATTTTGCCCCTTGGGGTCGAGTGCATGACGATGGTTGACAGGAATGAAATACTCGTGTGTGGTGGTGGTGGTGGTGGTGTGTGTGGTGTGTGTGTGTGTTTGTGTGTGCAGTCTTTCACTTTGAACCGCTGGAGGACAGGAACAATGCAGAACACGAATTGCTCTGCAGTGAGGCACTGTTTGGGGTGCCGCCCCTAGCGTGCTGGAAGGAGAGCACATGTGCCCCTCCTCGTGCGCCGCCGGAATCCCAGCTACCCAGGGTATCTGGAAGCATGTGGAAGTTCCGGAGCCCGGAACCCGGTCTGACCAAACTTCGCAATCTTCTCACCTGAAAGCAGCCGCCTGGACCGCGCGGCAGGAACACTGGTCGCGCCTGGCGGGGCTGGGTCGCAACCAGTCGTTCAGTGCCGCCACCCCAACCCCTTGGCTTCGGGATCCGCAGGGTGTGCGCACCCACCCTGCCCTCCAGCCCCGGGGCTTTGGTGCCCGCCCTCGGCCGCACAAGTGAGGTCTCCCACGGGTTTCCCTGTCTGGACGCCGTCTCTGCGGAGTCTCACTGGGAGCAGTTTCGGATAAGCAAGCCCAGGGGTCCAGTCCGGAAAGTTGGGGTTCGGCCTCTCGCGGTTGGCGGGTTGGAAGAAGCGCAGCCAGCCCTGCAGCGGGCAGGCAGCGGCTGCGGAGTGGACCTTTCGCTTCCAACAGATGCCTGGGGGATGGGGAGCCAAGAGAAGGGGGCCCCAAGGGGGGGTACCCCGCCTCCAGCACCCCAGCCCGTAGTACGGCTTTAAAATCCTGCGGAGTTTGTCATAGGCCGGTCTTAGCACGCATGCGCAGAGCAAAGTTGAGGTTCCCCCCACCCCCGCCTTTCCAGCCGCTTTTGGTTCTGTGACTTTAAATTTTCTTTTTTCTTCTTCTTCTCCTAGTTCTTCTTCTTCTTTTTTTCCCTTCGCCCGGGAACACTGGGGGAAACAGGAGTCCGAAGAGAGGGAGGGAGGGGAGGTAGCCGGCCAGGAGGGCCGGGGGGCGGGAGGGGGGGACGCGGTCCCGCGGTCGGTCAGTCTGTCCGCGGGGCGCAGAATCGCGTGGAAGCTGCCGCGGGCTCCTCCGCCGCCGCCGCGGTGCCCGGACCGCCCGCCGCTCCCCGCCCCGCGGACCCGGCGCAGACCAGGAGCTGGGCGGCCTCGCCGGCCATGGACCGCCGGGGCTGAGCCGCCACGGGGCCCCGGGCTCCCGCCGCTCCCCAGCTCCGCGCCCGCGGAGTCCTCGCCCCCCGTGCTTCGCCCTGGACGGGGGCGAAAGAAAAGAGGGACCGTAACCCGAAGAGAGAACGGGTGAGGAGGAGAAAGCCAGCGTCTGCAGGGCGGTCACCGTCGCCTCCCCAGCGCGCCCCGGAGAAAGTTCGGGGCCGACTTTCACCGGTTTCGCGGCCACTTTTGCTAGACCCTAACATGAAACAGAGTTGGGCGCTGACCCTCGCAGCTCTGTGGGCGACCGGTGCGTTTTCAGAGGCATCGCCTGGAGAAAAAGCCCTGCGCGCCTGATTGTTCCGTGGCCCCCAAGCTGCAGCGTGTGCGAGTGTGTGCGTGTGCGTGTGCGTGAGTGTCTGTGCACACAGACGTCCACACCGACTCGCGGCCTCAGGATCGGTCCCCGGGAAGCAGAAGTTTCGGTCACAGACCCGGAGAGGAGGAGCCGGAGAGCAGGAGGCGTGAGCCGCCCGGAGTTTGCAGAGTCCGTGGTGTGAATGAACTGGGGGCACCTGGGCGCAGGGATCGCCCCTCCTCTCCCCGCCTCAGGCCAGAGTTAAGTAGTGGGGCATTTTTTTCACCCTCTTGTGAAGAATTTTTTTATTATTTGTTGTAAAGTCTTTTGCACAATCACGCCCACATTTGGGGTTGGAAAGCCCTAATTACGCCGTCGCTGATGGACGTTGGAGAGGGAGCGCCTCGCCGCGGAACAGTCGCCTGCGCGCCCTCGCCGGACCCGCGGCTCCTTCCTTGCGCCCCGGCGCGGCCCAGCCTTTGCTGCCCGCCCGCGCACCTCGGCGGCCGCTCGGCTCCCGGGCCCGGCTCGGCGCAGACCAGCGGGGAGGCCAAGCCCGGGCGCCAGTGCCCGCCTTGGCTCCGGTTCACCGCGCCCACCCGACGCGCCCGGGAGGACTCCGCCGCCCCGCTCCCCGTAGCCTCCCCCCGGCTTAGCCCGGCGCTCCGCTTGGATTCCTCGGCGCCCTCGCCGGGTGGCGACTTCCTCCCCGCGCCCCCTCCCCGCGCCATGAAGGTAGGTGCTCGGCGCGCGCCAGCGCCGGCCGCTTTCTTTCTTTCTTCTGGGAGTTAACCGAGCGCCCTTAACCTCTTCCTAGCCCTCCGTTTCTCAGATCCCTCGAGGGGCCGAGCCCCTGCGTGCTTGGCAGGGGCTCTTACATCTTCGCCCTCTCCCACCCGCACCCCACCCCGCGCTGCCTCCGCGTCGCGGGAGGCCGCCTCTCCTCACACAGCCGTTCTGCAAACTTTCTCGACCCTGGAGGAGAAGTGGGGAAAAGCGATGGCAGAAGCGGAGTGCGGTTCGTGGAAGACTTTCATTTTACCCCGAGAGCCTCGAGCGTAATTTACCATGTATTTTCAGTAACAGGATAATGATTCAATTCAGCAAATATTTATCAGGCGCCCACTGCGCGGGCACCCGGAGAGTGTGTGGCCGGGGCTCGGAAAGGGGTAGGAAGAATTCGTGGTTGGGAGAACCGGCCGCGAGGCGAGGGACCCCCGACCCCAGAGCGGCGCCCCCTCCCCTCCCACCCCCACGCCAGCCCCCGTGCCCACCCCCATCGCCTGACCCGGGCCGCGTTGCAAGCCCGTCGGGGCCCAAACCTGGGGCGATTTGGGCCCCTGTACCTTTAAGAGTGCCTGGCGGGGGGCCAGCGGGCACCCCGGCTCGGGGAGCGGGGTCGCGTTATTAGCATTATTAGCCGCCGCCGGGTGAACTCGGGCACTTTGCAGCGGTGGTGGTGGTGGGGGCGGGGAGTTGTGGTCCGAGCGGCTGAAATCCGGCCAGGGAGAGCGCGCCCCGACCCCGAGCCCAGCCTGCCGCGTTCTTCACACACTCGGGGACCTCGGCGTCGGGAGAGCGAGCGGGCGGAGAACAGTTTGTGAACCCGTGTTTGTTTTAAGTGTCAGTTGTATGTTAAAGTCGAGTCACACACCCAGAGGGTCACGGAGAGTTCACTTTTACGAAAAGTTAACTTTTTTCTTGCAGTGTAAGTTGCTATTTTTCAAACAATCTTTACTCTTTCCGCCTTATTTCCATTTTCCTTGGTCGTTTCCATTTTCTGATTCGTGGGGAGTAAGGTTAGCATTGGAATTAAGATGTTTCCTAAAGGCAGACGTAGCCCCTGCCCTTGGGGGGGAGGGGTTTTAAAAAGCCCCGCAGACCCCAAGCTGGGTTCCCTTTCCAGTCACTGTGCCTTTGGGGCTGCTTCTCTCCCGACTTGCTTTAAACGACAGCTCGGTGTTGGGAAGTGACTTGGGTCCTGCTTTGGGATTGCACCGCGTCCGCCCTGCGCTTGCACCATCGTGCCAACATGGGCTGCGGGACTAGCCGGAGATTTGGTGGCTAGATGGCCTCTTCCGGGGAGTTTCAAGGGGTCAGATGCTACTGGGAGCCCTCAGTGACCTGAGGCAGGGTGTGTGTGTGTGTGTGTGTGTGTGCGCGCGCGCGCGCAGAAGGGGCATGGTGGTGGGGTGTGTGTGTGTGTGTGTGTGTGTGTGTGTGTGTGTGTAGGGATAAATGGTCAGCAGTCCTCAGGTCGTGAACGTACTAGCCTTAGTCTTCCCCCACGTGTCCTCAGGGGAAGACCTTCCCCAGGAGGCCCAGCCTGCGTTCCTTGCAGTCTCCTCACTCCCCAGGGCGCTGCGGTGCACGAGGGGTTTGCGCCCCGAGCGCAGAACTCTGCGCGGTACCCTCTGCCGTTTCTCCCCCGCTGTGCGGTGCCGGCTGCCCCCTGTTGGCTGTTTGAGGTAGGACGCTGCCTAGCGGCGGGCCTTGGAGGGGCCGGCTGCTCTTCCTTCTTTGCGCCCCCTCCATCCTCTGGACCACCGCACCTCCGCTCCTAGTGTAGCCCCTGGGGGGCCCCTGGAGGACGAGTGAATTGCCCAGCCGCTGGAAGAAGGGGCTGCGGGTCTAACACAACAAAAGGGGCTCAGACCACTGGACGAAGAGGTGCCACCTCTTGTGGAAGTAGGAGAGATAAGCTCTTAGGAGGCCTCGGGTGTGGCCTCGGTTTATCTCAGTGGCTCTCTCTGCGGTCCCAGACAAGTGTTTCTTTCCTTCTCTTGGCCTTACTTTGTTATCTCGTAAAAAGTGGAGGTGAAACATTTCTAAACTTTTGCGATTGGGCTTATTTTTAATTTTCTTTCTTCACGCATCCTGCTCATCTCTTGACAGAGTTGCGCTTTGGGAGAGAGTCCGATCCCCTGCATGACACCGTGTAGGTGCGGTGGGTGTGCGCGCGCGTGCGTGCCGGGTCAAGGCCATGAGAACAGGAAGCAGGAGGACCACAGCGACCATACTTCCCGCAGAGCCTCGCTATTCCGGGTTCTGCCGACTGTTCTGAAGCCCAGACACCAGAAGCTGGCCGTGTATCTTGCGCTGATTTGGGCTCCAGCACCAGCCTCTGTCTTCTTTTGCGCGCTTCTCTGCCCCTAACCGGCTGTGCTCGCGCGCGCGCCCCACACACGTACACGCGGCACGGTGGACACATAGCCCGCGGCACCGTGCGCGGCACCAGGCATGGGGAGCAATGGATCCTTCGTCTGCTCCCCCAAGGTGGGTTTCCCACCACCCTGTTCTGGCCCGTTCTTTATCCCTTTCGCTTCTCGCTGCTTTTCCGGGTGTCCCGCCCGCGAGCTCCCCAAGGGTCTCCATCTCTCTCCCGCCCTAGGAAGAGATTAGACCGATGGAAGCAGTGTATTTTCCACGAACAGAGGAGATTTTTCTTGGAGTTTCCCATCCATTTTGTGCCCGAGAGCCCTGGTCAGATTGGCTTCTTCCGATTAGTTGACGTCCCTCATTCCATCTCCGGACTTGGGCTCCAGACGCGGCGTCTAGGAGAGAAGGGATGCCCAGACCGAGTGAGGCAGGGCCAGCGACCAAGAGCCCAAGGCTTTGGCCTTTCCGTCCTTTTCCTTAAGGGACCGCCTGTGCACTGCGTGCTGCGCCGGCTTCCCTGCGACCCAGAACATTCTCTGATCACCTTTCCTCAACAGATTTCCCTCACCCTTTCCCTGCCGCCCGGCCGCCTTGCAGCTCACGTCCGTCCTCCCACGCGAAGGCTCTCCGGGGACTTCAGGGAGGAGCCGGGCTGGGTTGGAGACGGGGCACCCAGTCGCCCTCCCTCCTCCTCACCCCAACCCTGCGCTGAACCCTCAGATGCCCCCTGCCCTCCTCTTGGGAGCACACGAGTAACAGATACCTGGGGGCCTTACAGAGTGGAACTCCTTGGGCCCCTGTTCAAAAACATTTCGTTCATTCTTTGGAAACTCAGCTTCTGACCAGAACTTTTGTTTTATCCTGGTGTGACAGTTCCCGAGAGGTCTCATTTCGTGCTGTCTTTTCGGATCAGATCTCTTGGTAAACAGATGGGGACGTTATACCCTACAGAGGGGATGTATTTATCACCGAGTTCGCTGTGGGGTTTTTGAGTCTCTCAAACACGTGGGGCCTTTTCTGGGTTGCAACGGGATTGGAGCGGGAAGAAGGCCAAGGTGTTTCCGGGCAAGCGCGCGAGGTTAAGTGGAGACGCTGCTCTCGGGGCTCTCCTGCCGGTGCCGTTGGGACGCCCCCGCCTCCCCTTCCCAGGAGCTGGGGAGTCTCCAGTCTCGGAAACCGGACGACTGGACTCCCAGTTGGGCCAGGTTCTGAGGATGGTGGACCCCCCCCCGCCCCCCGCCCAGGAGCGCCCGGCCGGGAGAGGCTTCGGTTTGTGTGGCTTCGGCTCTAACAAAGAGATCTGCTGTAATCCTCCGAATCTGTTATCAATTTCTCCGCGCCGGCCCCGCCCCGCGCCCCGCCCGCGGCAAAGCCCGGAAAGTGCCCGCGGTCGGCAGAGATCTGGGCCGCCGACTCTAAGCACGTCGGGACCTGTGGCGCTGTGCACGCCTGTGAGTGTGTAAATGTGCAGAAGGGCGTGTGTGACTGCGTGCGTGCTCGTGAGGCTGCGGCCGCCGTGGGGAGAGTCGACTCCTCCGCCGGGCTGCGCGCCGCTGCAGACCTCGCTGCCCACCCCGCCCCCGGACGAAACTTGACACTTCGGGCGGGGGTGGGGAGCCAGCCGAGCCTCCGCTCTCCGGGGCTGGGGAAGCCCCGGCTTCCCACTCCGCGGAGGCGCCCCTAGCTCTGCGGTGCTTTGCGGACTGCGGGGCCCGGTTCCGCCCGGCTGGCGGGCGCAGGGCCCCGCACGGCATGGCCTCCCCGAGGGCCCGAGGGCGTCCTGGCCCGAGGGCGGCGCGCACGGAGAAGCCGCGGCGCGCTCCGGAGCTCCGTGGCGCTTCCGCCGCCCGCTGCCTGAGACCCTCCATCCCTTGCGGCGCAGGTTCCCGGCAGGGCCCTTCCGCCGCCTGGAGGAGGCTCACCTTCCTCCCCTTTCCAGAGCGGGGGCTCCCGGGGGGCTGCGGGCGGCGCCGCGCCCCGAGCTGCGCTTACCGCTTACCCGGGTGTGAAAGGGGCATCGGGAAACCCGCTCTTCCGGCCCGCTCTTCCCGCCCGCCGCCGCCTGCAGGTGGAAAGTCACCGGTGGGGAGGGACGGCACGGAAGCTTCCAAGGCCGACTCGGGCCCCTGGACTTCTCCAAGAAGGGGCCCCTCGCCGCTGCCCCCTGCGCCCTGCGTCCCAGGGGTGCGGCTGCGGCTCCCGGGCCCGCGCATCTCGGGCCCCTTCGGGAAGCTCAGCCTGGTCTGGCCCGCGCCCCTGTCTTTTCGGAACTGAGCCAGCTGGGGCTGAGGGGGGCTGGAGAGGCGAGGCCCGAGGCGGGGTGGCCGGGTTCCAAGGCCGGGCTCCCCGCGCCGCGACCAAACAGTGGCTGACAGCTCCAGACGGGACCTGGAGAGAATCGAGTGCTTTGGGGCCTCCCCTCTCCGGGTCCGCGGCGGCTGCGGGGCTGGAGACCTGGAGGGTGAGAACCAGAGTCTGCGGGGAGGTTGTGGGAAGCGCAAGGAAAGGGTTTCCTCCTGGAGCGGACCCAGAGCCCCCTTTTCCTCCGGGGCTCCATCCCTTCCCTGGGTCCAGGGAGGCGAGGCCGCAGCAGCAGGAGGGCACTCTGCTCCGGTTTCCTCGGTTGGGAGCGCAGATCTCTCTTCCCGGTATCCCCAAACTCCTCCACTCCTCCCGCCCCGTGGTTGAAGAGTGTCCTAAAGGAAGCCGAGGCCGCTCTAACCCCATCTGGAAGTGGCTTTCCCCAAATCGGCCCGTAAACTGATTATGAAACATATGATGTTAATTCGGAGCTGCATTTCCCAGCTGGGCACTGGCGCGCACGTCCCGGCCTCGCCCCCACCCCCGGCCCTGCCCTGCCCTCCCTCGCGGTCCTGCCCCCACCCCCACCCGCGCGGCCACCCCGCCTCCTCCGCAGCCGGCGCGCTCCAGCTCCGCTCGCCTTCGCGCTCCTCTTGCCCTTGGAATTAATTCCGGCTCCACTTGTTGCTTGGCCCAGGTCGGGGAGAGGACGAGGGTGGCGGCGGGTTCCTGGAGTGAATTCCGGGGAGGGACCGAGTGCAGCCAGGGGGTACGGGGCTGCAGCGAGCTGGAAGGAGGCAGCGCCTGGCACCGGGGCTTTGACTCAACAGCGCTGAGACATGTTTGTAATCGCTGGCGCGCCCCGCGCGCGGGATCCCAGTGAAATCAGATTTCCTGGTGAGGTTGCGTGGGTGGATTAGTTTGGAAAAAGCAGCTGCCTATATCTTGCCATCAAAAAGCTCACGGAGAAGTGCAGTCAATCAACAGTAAACTTAAGAGACCCCGGATGCTTCTGTTGTTTAAACTTGTAGGCTTGAAAATTATGAGAGGCAATAAACATCTGGTCCTTTCTTCCCTCTCCAGAAGTCCACTGGAATATTAAGCCCAGGAGTGGCTTTGGGGACGGCTGGAAGTGCCATGTCTTCCAAACTCTTCCTAATGGCTTTAGCCGTATTCTTCTCCTTTGCCCAGGTTGTAATAGAAGCCAATTCTTGGTGGTAAGTTCATTTTATGTGCATATTCTTTTTTTTTAGAGTCGTTTGTATGATGTTGCAATATTTAAAAGTGGAGAGTGGGTCTGGGTGCATTTATCTGATATATATGTGTATAATGTATTTCTTTTATCTATGCATGTTTGAAGTCAGGATTTTCTTTTAACTTTTTAATGTTGTAAGGCTGATCTTCAGTGCCATAGAGAATCAGAACCTATGCATCTAGCCCTTTTTCTACGAGGTCCTTGTTCAGGAGTGTGCTTATAGTGCTTCATGTAATGAAAGGGAACAGAAATTCTAATAATTGTAAGCCTATCTACAAAGCTTACTTTTTGCCACCTCTGGATAGTAAAGGTGAGATTCACCTTTTATTTTCTGACACTGGAGGTTATTAACCTGCAGAATCTGAAGTGGCAGGGTCAGAGGAAGGCAGCTCAGCTCCAAGGGGAGAAATGTGTAGGCTTGAAATTTGATCAAAAGGAGGTGAACTTGAAGCAGTCAAATGTCCCTAAATGGGGCTTCTTTCTGGAAGGACCTTGTAGACAGGCTGCAGAATATGCAGAGGGTCATTTCGAACGGCGTTCTGGATATTTTTGCCCTGTAAATGAACAGCGTTTTTCTGACTGTCAAACGTGACTTCTGTTCACTGGACGCCCTGTCTTGGGTCCTTCACAGTCACAGAGGAGGCCTTTTTAAGTGTCTACTAAAGCAGTGAGTTTTCTTCACTCTGCTTGTCCCTCTGTTCTTTCAGCATTTGTATTTTCAATACAAATGCAATTTGTGGGCAAAGTAAGTCGTTTTATCTAATGTCAGTAGCTGGTCTCCCCCAAACCACCATTTCCCCCTTTTTGGGAATACTGTTCGGGTATTCGGGGCAGCCAGGGGCAAGGTAGAGAGGGAGAATGCAGAGGAGCCCAGGTGGTGGGTGAGGACTGCACAATACCTCCGTTTTCTGAGTGGAGTTTAAACAGAGGAGTTTTATAAGCCCTCCTCATACTTTGTCATGAGGACAAGCAGGAGAGAAAAAGCATCTGTGTGCCTGAACTACGTATTGCTGACATGCTTTCGGGGCCTACCTCAGGAGCTCCTGTAAATCTTGAATGCACCCCCCTTGCAGGTCGCTAGGTATGAATAACCCTGTTCAGATGTCAGAAGTATATATCATTGGAGCGCAGCCTCTCTGCAGCCAACTGGCAGGACTTTCTCAAGGACAGAAGAAACTGTGCCACTTGTACCAGGACCACATGCAGTACATCGGGGAAGGCGCGAAGACTGGCATCAAAGAATGCCAGTACCAATTCCGACATCGAAGGTGGAACTGCAGCACGGTGGATAACACCTCTGTCTTTGGCAGGGTTATGCAGATAGGTAGGAAGACACTTAAAATCTGTGGATTTTTTTTTTTTCCTAGAAAAAGTCTTCAGTGTTTGCTCGCGTGCTTCGTGGATAAGGTGCCTTCCAGCCTGGGGATGAGTTGGAAAATTCTGTCATTGTAGGGAATAGTGTTAATTCTAGTCCCCACGTGTGATTATACATTTTGGGCTTTTTTTTTTTTAAAAACAAATCAGGAGGAGCATCACAGACACCTTAGTTTTTCTGAACGCTTACTTTTTCTAAAATGTATTTTGTTTAAAGTAGCAGCAGAATACTTATTTTGGTTTCTCAAAAGTAGATGTGGAAAGCTGAGTCATTTAGATTCTTTTAGACTTAAACTCTGACTGTTATAAATTTCTTAAGGTACAATTCAAATAACCCAAGCATCCAGCTAAAAACTGTCATCTCTCAGAATGCTGGATATGTTGGCAGTGAACAAGATTTTAATTTTCTTAACTTAGGTACTTCCTGAGGCTGCAATGATAATATATGTCAAAAACTTTATTTTTAGTCCCAGAAAAATTTTAATTAGAAGTGATCTAATTTATGTGTGTGATTTTGACAATTGACAGAAAATCATATGCTTGTGTTCTCAACCTAGAAACTTAAAAAAAAGTTTTAAATGTACTGCTTACAGTCTAAGAGTTAATTTTAAATCTGTTGTTGAACTTGTTACTCCATTTGGGAAGGAGATAGCATGTAAATTACTGGGCTAAAGGAGAAAATTTTAAAAAACTCAATTAGCCTCTGGTTTGGTTTCATAGTTTAGAATTCTGTTGGACAGATGTAGTCTTATGTGTGTTTTCTAGTGTGAATATTTTAGATCTCTTTACTCTTATGCAAACAAGTCCTTATAATTAATATGACTGTAGTCATATTACAATAAAAAGTAATTTATCAAATCAATTCACTGTTTATATTGAATGACGATAAAAAATTGGCCTAGCGTCCAACACAGATGGATAAAATACTTTTTCTAGAAACACTGAAAAGTGCATTCATTGAGAACAAAAAAGAGTTGTCAGTGGATGTTGGAGCCAAGGGGCTTCATAAACTAAACTAATTCAGAATCTGAAGCCGTTAGTTCCCCTAACTGAGTGGGAAAATGGCCTGTGGCCCCAGCCTGCAAGTTTCCTAGAGCTTTGTCCTTTCTGTTAATGATTAAAATGTGCTGATGTATATACTGGGACGAGTGGAGGGCTAAGCTTCAGGAGCACAGGCCGCATGGACGCATGGACATCTGTCTTCTGCAGTTAACGGGGGTGTGATGGGGACTTAATTCTCCTCCATTCTGATATTGTTGGAAGAACTAAAGACTTGAAAAAAAGCTCTATCAGACTGGCTCATCAGCTCTTCCCCTCCTTCCTCAACCATGTGCCTCTCAAACTGTGGGGCCACTTTCTTACATGGACACACGTTAGCAAAACTCCTGCACCTCTGCTGTGAACCAGAAGGAAAAGGGCCGTGGGAGCTGTGTTTCTGTGTAGTCGTCTGAACACAGCTTTAATTTAACACTGTCTTCTCATCTTCATACATGGCCTGCTTAGGGTCAAAATGTTCAGAGTAAGCTATCATTTACTAAATGAATTTGAGTTCTGCCAGAGATTTATTTTAAATGCGGTCCAAGATCCAAAGCGCCTGCTTTCCCAGGAAAATTCTTGTGCAAAGGCCTGTATTTAATTGTCCCTGGAAAGTACTGGGTCCTGGGTTAGGTGGCACTTCCGTCTGCACTGATGGGCTGTGGGTAGGAGGTGGCCCCAACAGCCTCTGAGAGGCCTCCTGGAAGTTTGGGGTGAGTCATTTCTGCACTTCAGGGAGTGTTTGAAGAGAATGAGCTAAGGGACAGTTTTAAACCCCTTTGATACCCAAAGGTGTGTATGTGGCCACCCCAAGCACGCGGTACCCGTGAGACACTGAGAGTAATGCTCATCTGTCAGAACCTGACCCTGTGAGGGCCGGGGTCTGAGAAACCCAGCTGGCACCGCCTGCCCCCTCCTCGGCTCATTTTTCCAAGGTGCCAGTTGCCTCGGAGGCACCGTGCACAATTGTCTCAGGAGGGGCCTGTTCTGCATTTTGGAAACTTCCTCATTTTTCATCATGCTATCCTTTCCTTCTAGCTTTTGTGCCTGGCTTGTCTTTGTTTCCATACTGAAAAGATGTCAGAAGGCGCCAGTTTTAAGGGGCGTGAGGATGCAAGGAAATGTAGATTTACACAGAGGAAACCGAACTGAATCAGTGCTCTCCCAGCTGAGATGGCTGTATCCACAGGCTGGTGGCCAGAGGGCCCTTTGCAAACTGAGGTGTTTTCACTGCAGCAAACAGTTAGCTTAGACTTTTCCACCAGGTCTGTATTCTGTGGCAAAAAGGGAAATGCTCAACACAGATGTATGAAAGCAGCAGCATTATCTGTGTTTTGTTACGAAAGCCCTTTTATGCTCTGTGTACTCAAAGGACAGTGTCTTATTTCCCTCTGTCCTCAGAGGATCATTCTATCTCCTGTTTTTCTAGCCACAATCTCTTTATTCTATGAGTCTCCTGTCTAGGGCCACTGCATTTTCTGTGCTATCGGTGTTAATCCGCAGATAAGTCTAGGATCTTGCTTCTCTCCTCATGTGTTTCCATTCTCCTGACTCTAATTTGAGCTGTGTAGATGTCCTGCCCGGAAGGAACTTTGGGATCCTCCTGCCAACCACCAGTGTAGGCCTCGAGGTTCTCATTTTTAAAATGTGGGAGGGGAGGTCTGTGGTGAGTCAAAACCATCACCATTGCAGGAAGGGGGGCCACACGGAGGGCTGGACTCAAGTGTGGCCCAGAGGAGCCCGGGAAAGGCGGTCCCTGGGCTGCTGGCTTGGTGCGGCCACCTCCTGCAGGAAGCAGTCTTGTTGTCAGCTGTGTTTGTGTCCCCCTACCCATTGTTACAAGCTCTCCAAGTCAGTTGAGGAGAAACTGGTTCCAGTATAGGGATTTCAATGCTAGAAGGGACCTTTCTTCATAGGCATTTATCTCAATACCCTTATTTTACAGTTGAGGACACTGAGGGCCCCTTATTCCACCCCCGGCTCACCCTCGGCTGGCTATGGACTCCGTCCTGCTCATAGTGTGACACTTTTTATTAAGTGGCTTCTTATTACACGTGACAGAGTTCTATGTGCAAGTGGGATTTAAGGTAGTCTCTGACGATCACCTGCATTTTTCTGCCTACACATAGGGCTTCTATACCTGTGTTACAGGGAGATAATCTTTGTCAATACTGGGGAGGAAGAAAAAACTCTCCTCCCCGTCTCTAGATTATTATTGCTTCCTCCTCCTCCTCTTATCTTCCTCTTCTTCCTCTTCCTTCTCCTCCTCCTTCCTCTTCCTGTTCTTCCTTTTCTTGTTCCTCTTCCTCTCTTCCTCCTCCTCTTTCTTTATGTCATTTTAATACTAGAGGCAGAGTCTGTGGGTCAGGGTGCTGGTGGGCAGGGATAGATAGGGCAGAGGAGCAGGGTGGTGGCTGAAGGGGCATTAAAAAACAGAGGAGTGTCAGAAGAGTAGACACTCACATTCTTGAGTAAGAAGTACTAGTCCAGTCAGCTTGGGATTTAAAAAGCAAATTTCATGTAGGCCTCTCTATGAACCGGTTACAGCTGTCCCCAGGAAAGGGCAGGGCCTTGTGCAGTGACACTGTGCCACCTAACGGAAGAGGAAGGACAGTCACAGCAGCCAGAGGAGGAGGATGTGTGTGCCAGCCCCAGGGTGGCCGCTGCAGTGTGGGCAGCGTCTGGCTTCCTCTGCAACCTCCAGACTTTGGGAGTCTCTAAGCCTAAAGAATGCAGTGCGCCTCCTGCTCAGAAGGAAAATCATAGCAAATCTAAGAATAAGGATAAAGACTTCTACCCTGTCCTGAGCTTTCCTTCAGTGACTTCTTTCGTGTGCATTTTGGGATATATTTGTTTTGAGTGTCTTCAAAAGAGTCCTAGAGAAAATCAGTCCAGCACTGCTAGCGCTGCCTTGGGCCCAGGAATGTCACAGCAAAACACCAAGGGTCTGCTTCTCCTTTGTGAGCTGTTGCTCCACGTGGCTTCTGGCAGGGTGGGCTCAGGGCCTGGGTGTCGGTGTGAGGCATGGGGCCCACGGGTGGAGAGCGCTGGAGGCTTCTCTCCGCCTGCCCTCCTCTAGGGGCTGCGTGTGCTGGACTCTCCCTGTCCCCCTGCCCCAGGGGGACCCAGGGACACCCCAACAATGTCCTGTGCCTTCCCCAGTGAGGCGCAGGGCTGCCCTGTGGGGCTCACCCTGCTCACCAGCAGGGCCTAGGGACAGGACAGCGTGCGCAGCTCGGGCCAGGGCCTCCTCCAGCCCCTTCCTCCCAGTCCCCTGCCTTGGGGTGCAGACCGGAAGTGCCCGGGGCTCCCCGCTGGGCTCCCAGGCAGGGCCCGGCTGGCGCCTCGGCCTCCCGCACCCGCAGGCCGGTGACCCCCGTCCTTGCCCGCAGGCAGCCGCGAGACCGCCTTCACCTACGCCGTGAGCGCCGCGGGCGTGGTTAACGCCATGAGCCGCGCGTGCCGCGAGGGCGAGCTGTCCACCTGCGGCTGCAGCCGCGCCGCGCGCCCCAAGGACCTGCCGCGGGACTGGCTGTGGGGCGGCTGCGGCGACAACATCGACTACGGCTACCGCTTCGCCAAGGAGTTCGTGGACGCGCGCGAGCGGGAGCGCATCCACGCCAAGGGCTCCTACGAGAGCGCGCGCATCCTCATGAACCTGCACAACAACGAGGCGGGCCGCAGGGTGAGTGCGCCCCGCCCGCCGCCGCCCCGGCCCACAGTGTTCCTCCGCTCCGTGTCAGCTTCTTCCCCCTCCCAGTCCCCCCTGTCTTTCCCTCCTTCCTCCCCCCTTTGCTTCCCTCTGCCCTCATCTTCCCAGGGTCCTCTCTGGAGAGGGTGCGCCCCCAGGAAGCCCCCCGGGCCTGAGCTGCCTCCTGGAGCCCAGCCTGAGTGCCTGGGAAAGGCTTTCAGCCACTGGCCCAGCTATGGCTAACAGGGCCCAGAAATACAAATAGCAATGTTAACAACGCCCTGCTCTTCTATGGAACACTGGGGGACCCCCCCCCCATTTCTGAGAGAGAATTTAATCTTCATCCCAATGGGGCCCTGCTGAGAAAGACCTCACCCCAGCTTTGGACCTTTTCAGCTTCTCTTTGCCCTCCAGATGTCATTGTGTCTGAGAGAGTGGGAGTTTTCAAAAGGGATTTTCTAAGAAAACAACAGCGTTTTTAGTGGTGAGGACTCTTATAGGTCGGACCATCAGACCGCTGGCCAGGGGTCTCTGGAGAGGACGCCCCCAGCCCTGCTGAGGCTCCTGGGTGCCCTCTTGCTTCCCTTGGCAGGGATATGAAAAGTTACTCCTCAGTAGTTAAAAAAGACCCCCCCCCCCATGGTTCAACACATGGCACTTTATGGCCGCTTTAAAATGAAGGGGTGAAGACTTAACTTTGGCAGCGCGGAAAACCAGGGAG
Source organism: Dolichotis patagonum (assembly GCA_004027295.1). Classification (NCBI taxonomy): domain Eukaryota; kingdom Metazoa; phylum Chordata; class Mammalia; order Rodentia; family Caviidae; genus Dolichotis; species Dolichotis patagonum. Next base: position 71,151 of record PVJX010000226.1, read on the forward strand.
ATTATTTTTTCACAGAACCCAAGGTAGGTGCCAGGAATTTTCTGGTCAGGGATTTCAATCTTCTGTATTTTGGGGTGAGGGAAAAAGGAGGATAATCACAGAGTAGACCATAGAGCACTGGACAGAGCCGTAGACTCTTTGGCCTATATCCTCACGTCAGAGACTGGGAAACTGAGGCCCAGAGAACTATTCCGTGTCTGTGGAAGAAAATGCATGGATTGAAATACAAGCCCAGGGTCCCTCACATTCCATTCATGCCGCGCACGCTAGCAGCGAAGAGTTAGAGGTTTTGGATCAAGAGAAATGTGGCTTGCAGTCCACTTCTTTGTGCTCCTGTGGGTTTCTGGGCCTCAGTTTCTACATTTCCATGTGTCAGTGACCATGACAGGAACTCTTAGTTGGGGCTACCGGGAAGACCGAGTGAGATCATGCAGTGGTTTGAACTATACAAAATTGCCAATACTCGGCTCTAACCTAGAAAATAATACTTGAAGCAGTCTTAGGATTTGGTTTGGAGTTGGCCAGTAGTTAAGTGCTTGATAAATGATAACTTAATTATTAAACATGATGATGTAAAGGAGATAGAAAAGTCACAGATTGTGTAGATGATTCTGGCTCACTAATCCGCTCCTCAGGTTTGATGTGAAATACTTCGGGGGTGTCAGGAAGTATTAAACTGCAAAATTTTGCTTGCACTGCCCCGAGGGCTCAGATAGTGGCCAGGGGAGCCGTGGCTTCTCTCCCCCCAGGTTCCTCCTACTGGGCTGCTTGCAGCTGGGTTGGCTCTGGCGGGTGGCTGTCACTGGGCCACGTGGTGGCAGCTCAGCGGTCAGACGCAGGCTCTCCGGTCTCCTGCACGGTCAGGAGCGCAGGTCTAAGGTCAGAGGTGTCCGTGCACAGGCTTGCGCCCAGAGCCCTGCTCGTACTTTCTTCACGCTTCCACGCTTAACAAGTCATCAGGGGCTTGCCGGCCAAGGAGAGAGGGTGAAGGGACTCGAGTGGTGGGAGAGAACTGAGGACAAGTGGGGTAGCACTCCTATACCATCAGTTCACGGGGTGCCGCATGGGAGTGGGAGCTGACTGTGGCCTCTGGGGGCTGAGGTCACGCAGAAGACAGCTTTTCCCTGGGATGGCGGGGGTAGCAGTGGGAGCGGGCTCTCTGCCAGGAAAGCATATTAGAATTTCTTCAGAGGATTAGCTTTTTATTTTCCTCAAAGGGGAGCAGAGGTTAAATATGTTTACAGAACCTTCTTCAGACTAGCTGAGAGCATGGAAGTCTTTATGCCAAGCGAGTACACTTTGGCCTCTTTGAAAAGAAAGCTCTTAGGAATCCCGGAGGAAGAAGGTAACTGTTTGGGTGGATGCGGCCTCCAGGATCCCTACGGGCCCTGGTCAGCACACCGACCCAGGTGGACTCGGGAAAGGAACTGTGGGCAGTAGGAACTATAAATAGGCAACGCTCCCCCCCCCCCAGACTGCTGGGCCCAGTGCTGTGGGGCTAGACCCACTGGCACTGCTCCTAGGAGGCTGTTGCCACCGGGCAACAACCCAGACACCATGCCCCCATCACCCCGAAGAGAGCCGGACTTACTGATGTGCCTTCATGCCAAGCGCTTTCCACGCCTCCCCAAAGTTTATCCTTCTAACAGTCCCCTTTCCCGTGGAAAACAGAAACTTAGAAAGATGCAGCTGGTTCTCTAAGTTCAAGGGCAGAGGCAAGAGCAGACTCCGTGTCTGCCTGGTTTCGGGGCAGATGCTCTTGCAAGGCGGGGGCTGTAGGAAGCAGAAGTGAGGGCCCCTGAGATCCAGGTTCCCCACATTGTAGCTGCATGTCTTGTGCAGGCCACTTGCCCTCCCTGTGACACTGTTGCATCTTCTAACTTCCTTCCCACATTATGTGCTGAAGTAATTCAGTGAGATCGAACTGGAATGGTTTCAGGACGGCATCTAGCGTACAGCAGTAAGAGTAGGAGTGGAGAAAGATTTGAACCCTCATCCCACGGGGGCTGGACCCTTCCCAGCTCTGCACTTACCAGCTGGTTACCCAGGCTCAAGCCACTGAGCATGGACTTGGAGACCCAGCTACATGGGTTCAAATCCTGGTACCCCACTTTGCAGCGGTTACAGTAAGAACCCATCTCTCTGGGCTTCACTTTGTTTGTCTGTGAAATGGGGGTGATAATTTTATGACCTTTCTAGTCTGACCTCAGGAAAGGAAATGTGAACAATCTGTAGGATGCATGTTCATGCATTTCTGCCGTTTCCCTGCAAAAGAACAGGTAACTGGAATGATTTATTTTCTTCCTGTTCCCCTGAAAAACTGCATGGAGGTTAATGAGTGGCTAATAGCGTATTGATTTGTAGAGTTTTTAGTCTTTTTTTTTGTACCTGGAATCAAACACAGGACCTCACGCTTGCCAGGGAGGCCCTGCACTGCTGAGGTACATCCTCGGGGCGCTTTGTAGAGGTTTTGAAAGAAGGCAGTACAAGACTTTGGGTAGTAGAGAGTCAGGTAAAACAGCCCCAGCTGCAGCTCCGCTGTGGCAGAAGGAGGGCATGCCCGGGAGCCTTGGTAATGCGCTCCACACCTGCCCCTCGGGTCCTCCTTGAGTCTATCCTGACGCTATCTGTTTCCCCCGCAGACGGTGTACAATCTGGCCGACGTGGCCTGCAAGTGCCACGGGGTGTCCGGCTCCTGCAGCCTCAAGACGTGTTGGCTGCAGCTGGCGGACTTCCGCAAGGTGGGCGACGCGCTGAAGGAGAAATACGACAGCGCGGCAGCCATGCGGCTCAACAGCCGGGGCAAGCTGGTGCAGGTCAACAGCCGCTTCAACTCGCCCACCACGCAGGACCTGGTCTACATCGACCCCAGCCCCGACTACTGCGTGCGCAACGAGAGCACGGGCTCCCTGGGCACCCAGGGCCGCCTCTGCAACAAGACCTCGGAGGGCATGGACGGCTGCGAGCTCATGTGCTGTGGCCGCGGCTACGACCAGTTCAAGACGGTGCAGACCGAGCGCTGCCACTGCAAGTTCCACTGGTGCTGCTACGTCAAGTGCAAGAAGTGCACCGAGATTGTGGACCAGTTTGTGTGCAAATAGGGTGCCCGCCTGCCACCCAGCCCCGTGCCCAGGACCCACTTATTTATAGAAAGTACAGTGATTCTGGTTCTTCTGTTTAAAAATATTTTTATTTTTCCTCAAGAATTGCAACTGCAACCGTATTTTTTTGTTACCATCTAAGAACTCTGTGGTTTATTATTAATATTATAATTATTATTTGGCAATACTGGGGGTGGGAACCAAGACAAATATTTATTTTGCGGATCTTTGAAAAGGTAATAATACAAAGCTTCTTCTGCTAGTATAGGCTGGGAGAGAAATAACGCACACCCCACCCTGGCCGTGTGGTTGTAGCACGCATCCAGGAGGTAAAGGTAACACATACTTGTCTTAGCTGTGGAGTCATCCGAGACGGGTAAGGTCCAGCTGGAGCACAGTGGTACGAATGTGTGCGAGGTGCAGCTTCAGGACTAAAACGAACCCTAAATGCTGTGGTGCAAGATAAAAGGTCTTGAGAAAACAAAACAAAAACAGGGCAAGTGAGTGATCCAGTGTCCTAGGGGCTGTCAGCTTGCTTTTCGTACTTGCAAAATTATGATTGAAAAATATATAAGAACAAGCATCTCATCTCTTCAGAGAAAAACAGGTGTAGCATGGGTTGCGTTCTTCTTGAATAGCCCATCCGCAGGTTATCTGTGTTCTGGTAGCTTAGGAAACTTGGAGAGCAGTTGAGTAAAAATGGGGCAACAGGAAAGTGCCCAGAAATCAGAAAATTGGAAATCTAGATGGCGATTTGAAGGTGTTACCCCCAAATGATTCTGGAGACCAGACTTTTGTTTGGGAGGGATGTGTTGGGTTGAATATAATGAGCAATATCTTGTCATCGTGGTAGAGATAGCACTTGGTTCATAAATGCCGGTGGAAATAATACCTGAATTCCATTCTCAGATCTTCAGCCCAAACATCAAGATGATTGCATGCAGAGCAGAAAAACCCAACTGAGGAAAAAAGCGAAACCCACTTTCCTAACTGGCCCCACACCCTCCCTGGTCCCTCTGTGCCATGGTGTGATGCTGGCCACACTCTGCTGGGTCCCCTGTGATTGTAGGACAGGAAATGAAACAGGAGAAGTTCTGAAAAATAGTTTGCTACTTAGGGTTTTTTTCCCCCTGTAAATCTTTTGCTTTGAGACACAGCAGCTTCTACTTCTAATGGTTTGATGACATTACTTAGCTAACAGAGTCCGCAGAGGCATCATCACTGGTAGAGTCCTGTGTTTAGACTATCCATCCACTTGTGCTTTCCTAGTTACCCTGCAGGTGCGCCCTCAGGCTGTTCCTAATACGGGAACAGTTGCATTTATAAGGGAGTGACGTGTTTTAATGGTGCCTAATATCTCAAGTCTTTTGTACATATCTTATATATATATATATACATATATAAATATAAATATAATTATATCTCAGTGCAGCCAGGATTTATATTTACAGTTTACTCTGGGCGTGTTTCTATCTGGAGCATTGCCGTCCTCACTGCAGCCCAGTCGGGGTTTTTCCAAGTGTGTTTTGAGTCTCGTGTTTGGCCTGTGGCCCTGCTGGGCTCATACCCTGAGCACCAGGAAACTTACTTCTGAGGAAGCTCTGCAGTCCGATTCACTGACGTGCGTGTTGGTTTGAAGGTTGCTTTTCTTGGTCCTGCCCGCACCCTCGCCTCCAGCTTCCCTGTCTGTGTTCTCTGTGGAGGGGGCACTATGTGTTTGTCACCGTCATGGACATTAGATACAACTTAGAAGCATCTCGCTGGGCCTAGTACGTTGCACAGAGTGGAAACGGGGGCCTGTTGGATCTGGTGGTACTTACCTGAGTCCCTAAGGAGGACCTAGCTCACTGAAGAGATAGCTACTTTAACAGTTTTTTAAAACAAGGACACCTTTCCCCAAAGTGCTATCCAATGTGTTTTTATCTCAGATGGTCATTGTTTTAAGGGTTTGCAAAACTGCAGCTCTCCTGTACCCTTCAGGGGCTTGGTGGCCTTTGCATCACCTCAGCCAAGTAGCTCTTAATTTATTGCACAAGGGTGTTCACGTCCCCTCAGCTGCAGTGAATTGCAAGCAAAAGATCTTGAAATTAAAAAGCACTATTGAGTTTAAAATGTCACTTTTTTGGTTTTTATTCTACAAAAACCATGAAGTACTTTTTTTATTTGCTAAATCAGATTGTGTTCCTTTTTAGTGATTCATGTTTATGAACAGAGTTGAGTTTAACAATCCTAGCTTTTAAAAGAAACTATTTAATGTAAAATATTCTACGTGTCATTCAGATATTATGTATATCTTCTATGGCCTTTATTCTGTACTTTTAATGTACATATTTCTGTCTTGTGTGATTTGTATATTTCACTGGTTTAAAAAAAACATTGAGAGGCTTATGCCAATGGAAGATAGAATATAAAATAAAATGTTACTTGTATATTGGTAAGTGGTTTTAGTTGTCCTTTAGATAATTCACACAGGGATTTTTGGAAGAGTTGTGAAGGAAAGCTTAGGATAACTACATGTTAAAATAATGGAAGAGCGGAGAATTTTACAAAAACCAAACTGTTTGGAAGCTTCAAAGGATTTCTATATGTAGCAGAACAAAAGGAGAATTCCCTTTTCCTATATGTGATCCTTAAAAAAAATCAAGCAGATGGCTTTAAGCTGGTTGTAGGATTGCTCACATTCTTTTAGCATTATGCATGAAACTTAATTGTTTTAGAGCGTGTTGCTGATGGAACATCTCAAAGAGCTAGGAAGGCGCGTACTTATACTCAGGACCAGAGTACTGGTCGCCCCACCCGCCCCAAATGTGTCTTTGTGTTTACCACTGCAACAGTTGCACCTCTGCCTTTGAATTCACTGTGGACCACGCGTGATGCTCTTCTTGGAAAGCTGCTTTTAGGAAAAGAAAATCTCAGTCCACAGAGAATGAAGACTTTGGAACTAAAGGTTTGTTGTGTTAAGTGCAATCCGTGTGAGCGCTCGTGTTTTATGACAGTGTGCGCCGAGGCTGGCATCCGCTCGGACTGATCCTCTGGCCCTTTGCTTTTTTCTTTCCAGATGACCTTGTAACATATTGAAACCTCTAAAGGATGCCAAGAGTACATTATTTAAAAAAACCAGTAGATCAACATATACAGTGTTTAAAATAGCATTTCTGGGCAAATTCAAACGCTGTTGGTTCTAGGACTCACATCTGGTTCAGTTTTTCCTGAGTTGTATACTGACCCGTGTTCTTTATTGCAAAAACATATCCTAGATGTAGCAGTGTCAGCATACTTTTCTTCTCATCCTTGGGTACATTCAAAATCTCCCCAGTACGGAAAATTAACTAAAAAATGTATACACAGGCAATGACAAATAGAGCCATGTTCAAGATAACCATTGTGGGCTCAAGTAGAAGGAAGGTTTTCTGCTCCAGTCCCATTTCTCTGTCCAGTTCCTTGAGCCCCGTGGCCACCCGAGGCTGCTACCATGGAGTTGGAGCAGGACCCCAGCTCACCACGTCACCAAGACCAATTTTCAGGTGGTTTCTGCGAACTCATTCAAGCCACTGGCATGATCAGTTATGCTGTGGGAGTAGGGTGCTAGGTCCTCCAAATGGAAGACTGGTACCGGCTGAACGCCAGGAGATGACCAGCGAAAGCGGCCCCCAAAGACCGCAGGGCTCATGGGAACAATGAGTACATGGCTGGGACAGGCGCGTGTAACTTGGAGCATATTGAATGCAGAGGACCATCAAGGTGCAGGTCTGAAATACGGCCTTAGTACTGTAAATGTACACGACAATATTTATTTTTTAAAAAGTATTTCCTAGTCTTCCCCTCTATTGAATGGTAAAAATGCGATGTCATGTTTTGAAAGTAAGATGACAAAACAGATTTTTAATTCAGGAAACAGAGACATAGGAGTTGGAACTTAGAAATGAGCTCTTATGACTTGCCTATCGACAAAAACTTTATACTTAAATCTGGTGCTTTAATAGTGCTTTAGGGAAATATCTTGTTAACGGACTTTAAAACATGGATGTATAGTAATTAAAGATTGGTATGACTTTTTAAAAAAAAATGTATCACTTTGAATCCAGAAGGTTAAATGAAAATGCTGTCTCAGTATTTCAAAGGCAAAAAGCAATGGAGGAAATTGCATTTTAGACCATTTTTATATGCAGTGCGCAACTTGGGCTAGAAATGAGAGAAAGATTATTTATTTTTATTCATATCTTGTACTTTTCTATTAAAATAATTTTGTGAAATCCGGTGCAGTCACGTGTGTGTTTTAGCAGAGAAGTGTGTGCATGCAGGTCTGCTGGGAGCCTGGGTTACGGCTCAGTGGTGGCGAACCCGCTGCTGCAGGCTACTGGTATCGTTGAAAGCTCCAAGGGTTTGCCATCACTGGCTTACGGGATCCAGAAAACACGCTAATATTTTGGGCATGTGGACAATATTATGCTTGAATGTCAAGGATTTACTTTGCACTCCAATGCTCATTTTCTTCTACCGATGGCTGACTTTTCCGTTTCTTACTCTGCTGCGGTGGATGTGTAGGGGTGATATTGGAGGTATCATAGATCAGACAGCCTGTGCAGAGAAATGGGCTACCACAAACTCCAGGGCAAAGGGAGACAGTGCTCTGGGGGGAAAAGGAAGTGATGTTTGAGATGCAGAAGAGATCAGAGCACCTAGACTATTCTGCTCGTTGCCTTTTCATTTTGCCATGGTTGCCAGTGATCAGTTCTCCATTTGGTGCCACTGGCATTTTTGGTCAAACCACTCTTTGTTGCAGAGACTTGTCCTTTGTGGTGTTTAGCAATATCCTGGCATGGACTCACTAGATGCCAATGTCAGTGTTCTACTGTGATGGCACAAAATGTCTCTAGACATTACCCAATGTGCCTTGGGAACAAAATCCCCACCAGGAGAAAACCTGGGTTTCAGATGGAGGACACCAAGGTTTGGAGCACTTGGGGAGTCCAGGCTGACCCCAGGGGGGTACTGATTGCCTGACAAGGGACAGAACTGGCTTGTGAGTTTCACTGGGTAGGATTTGGCATGCTGGATGCCAGCATTGTCTCTGGAATGAGCTGGCTTAGTAGCGAAGAAGGTAAGTTCTGGGGCCACATGCTTTGGGGTCAGACACCAGTACTGCCACTCGCCGTCCACCTTGTACAGACTGTGTAAAGTCTCGGTCCCCTGAACGCTTTGTCTTTACAACGGGAACATCTGCTTGTCTTTCGAGGTTGTTGTGAGGTAGGTGAAGTAGCTGAGGTTGTTGTGAGGTAGGTATTTTGAGCAGGCATTACTGTGCTTGAAGAGTCCAACAAACTGGCTAGGAGAGGAAGAGGATAAGGGTAGGGGTTTAGGGCTGAGCCCGAAGGCTCTGCAGAGGCAGCGGGCTCAGCTGCTGGCTCCCCACAAGGACAGCACCCTGTGGAGGCTGCAGACTCTCCTGCCTTTTGTGTCACCCTTCCAAATCTTCCAGATGTGCTGTCCTTAATTCGCATAGCATTAAAAAAATACTTAAATTAGCTGCCAATGTTTAAATGAGGAGTACAGTATTTTCACATTAACATTTGTGTTTCTGGAATAAAACACAGGAAGAGCTGGTCGCTTAGCGATGTTTGTTCCAAGTCTCATGTAGCAACAACCGGCCAAATTCAACAGCCGCTGTTCCTTCTGCACAGGGCTGGGCATCTCTGCTTAGCTGGCCGTTTATGTCACTTGGCCCCTGTAAGCTTTTGTGACGGTTTCTAACAGTGTTCTTGTCAGTCAAGCTTTCTTCACTTTAGCACTCTTGATGTTTTGGGCCGAATGATTCTCTAATTTGGAGGCAGGCCTCCAGCTGAAGGATGTTTAGCCTCTACCCACTAAATGCCACGGTCACCTTCTCACCATGACACCCAAAATATGTCTATTGACATTGCCATATGTCCTCTGGGGAGCAAAGTCACCCCAGGTGAAAACCACTGGTCTAAACCCAAACTGTGTGCACTTACACACTAACCAGTGAGGCCAAAACAAAGAAATCGATCACCAAAAAAAAAAAAAAAAAAAATTTCAGAGCAAAGAAATGCCTAACATATTACAACAACTCAATAAATATTTAACGAGTGCATCAAAAGCATATCCTGCCCCAGTTTTGGCCCTTCCGCTCACCTGCAGTGTGGCCTTGAGCACATTCTTGGTCCTCTCTGATGTCACTGTCCTCAGGTGGGACCTGGGTACAAAAGCAGCCACTCAGCCAGGGTTGGTATTTACATAACGCAGCATAGCCCACGGAAGGCCCGCCCGGGCCGAACAACAGCAGCACTTTAATAAAAGGTAGAAATAGTTTATTTTCTTTTAAAAGGCAGTAAATCACCAGCTAAATTTTCCTAGCCACATGGCCAAATAAACACGAGCTTTTTGTGCTTTGTGTTGAGCCACAGCTTCTAAAGAGCCATCACTCACAGAGGCAGGGAAGCTCAACGAGAAGCATTTCATGGCCAAACAAGTTCGGGGATGGTGAGTGATGGATCAGGTCCTGCTGAGAGATGTAGGAAGTTCATTAGCATATTGGCAGCACTATAATCGAAGAGGGGCAGGAAGGAAACTGCTGTGGAACCTGGAGTTTGTGGCACCTGTTACCTCCTGCTGGGTGAGTTGGAAAGTGGTGCCGGGAGGACCCTCTGTCTGTGCCCTCTTGAGATCTAGCGTGATGTGGGCTGGTACTGGCAGGGAATGCTCCCTGGTGACAGGCTGGAGAGCCGGGCCTCCCCCAGGAAAGGGGTCCCCCGAGGGGAGGGGAAGAGCCTGCTCTGGGAGGCACTGAAGGGGGTCCTGAGACAGGAACCAAAGCATAGCAGGAGGAGGAAAGACAAGGAAGCAGGGCGAGGGTGGAAATAGGAGAAACAGAAAATATAAAATGCAGAGGTGGCAAATAAAGGGAAGAGAAGATCCAGCTGTCCTCTGCCCACCACCTGCAGACAAATCTAGGCTGTACTAACTAAACAAATGAAAATGCTACAGAAGGTAATATTTGACAAGCGCTTATTCCTACCTGGCCCTCGCTGAGGGTTTCATTTTTCATCCTACTGAAGAACGATTTGCAAGAACCTTCTGAGATGGTTCTTTGGCCCTCGTTTTGTAGGTGGCAAAATGGAAATTTGGGCAGCTGAAGTCTGACCGCAGAGCCCATCTGTGCACCAGAAGTTGGTGCTCGGGCGTTGTCCGTCTGGTGGTCATCCAGAACCGGCTTCGCGCTACATGAATTGGGCCAAAATCTGGGCAGCGGCCTGCTTGAGTGGAAGGAGGCTGGGAGATGCCCCAGCTACTGGAGTGACACGGCCTGTTGCTGATGAGCACGGACTGCCTGAGATGAGTCCAAGCTGCCCAGGCCTCCTTCACACACCCGTGGTTGGTTCTGGCCATTGGCTGGGCCTTTCTCACAGTGTGGTCACTCATGCTAGGGTGACCATCCTGGAATGTCTCCGATCACACATGACGCCACATGCCAGGGAGGGGAGGCTGGGAGTACGGAGGCCTAGACTAGGGGGTTACCATGCAAGGTACCCCACTTTCATCTACTCCGCTAGTCAAAACAAGGCTGAGCACAGCCCAGGGCCAGAGGGGTGAAATGACAACTCCACCTTTCAACAGGACAAGGTCTGGCAAAATCAGAGTGCAGAGGCACATCTGCCTGGGATGGGAGGCACTGCTGTGGCTACCTTGGCACACTGTACCTCTGGGCTAAGGCCCATGGTATGTCGTGGTGCTCAGCTCCCCTCTTTGGGATAGCGGCAGTAGTAGGGTCCCTTCTCCTACCCTACACACCCACCATATATAGGGTTCGGAAGGAAGGACAAAGTTATTTACAGTGTAAAACACCTAGCTCCAGGTCTGTGTCTTTGCCACTTACTTAACCTCTCTGGACTTTGAAGTCATGGTACTCTCATAGGGTTATGGTGAGGACTACTAATCCCACAAGCAAAGGGCCTGACACAGAGCATGTGGCCCGGCAGTAGTAGGGATGAAGACGGTAGTCTTCCCTGGTATTAGGGAAAAAACCAGTCAGCTTCTTATCACCATCTTTCAGTGACTCATGAGCTTCCCTATTCAGCAAATTGCAGGGTCCTTTCTACAAGGTGCTGGGAGGGGGATCCTAGAGGTTCCCAGCCAGGTTTCAGCTGGGGAAGCAGAGGGTGGAGAGGTGGAGAAGGGGTGCGGCCTCAGCCCAGACTTGTGGGCTCCTCCCCCTCCATGGGAAAGGCTGCAGGATGCTTTCCCAGGCATCGGGAGAGACCTCAATCAGAGTAGGGTTAGAGTGGGGACTCACCTCTGTCCAGAGCAGGCCTGTGGGGCCAAGAAGGGGTGAGGGACCTTGCTGCCAGGAGAAAAGGCCAATGCCCTTGCCTTGGCTTGGGCATCCCAGGCATGCCCGTTACTGGAGCCGTGAAATTCCTGGGGGCTGCAAGCTGTGTCCTTTTAGCAGCACTAAACTTTTTCTGGGCTGCTGTTTCCTCCTCTAAATGGAAATGATAAGGCCCCTTGACTGATCATTGACTCCCATTTACTGAACACTTATATCCACCCAGCTTGGTGTAAGATATTTCCACTCACAGTACTTTGTTTGATCCCACAGTGTCTGATAAAAGGAAATGTCCCTCTCCTCCTCACAGAGGAGGAAATAGAAGCCCCAGAAGAGGGAGTTTCTCTCTTCAAACTACAGAGCCAGGAGGAGGCCAGGCTGGGTATTGGGTGTGTCTGCTTACACTGTGTAGACCTTGCTTCACCCATGAGGTTGGGGTGCCTCAGGGACAAAGAGGGAGGCCAGAAACCTAAGATTGTACCCTGACTCGGAGGCCTGTGGCATGTGTCACCCAAGAGCTGCTCACCTGTGCCATGGGACACCCCAGTGGTGGCAGGCAAGGAAGTTTATCTTGTACACAAGCTGAGGCTGACAGAGTCCTGGACCCAGACTCTGTGACTGGCCCTAAAACAATTCACTGTCTGTATCTTGGTGCATACTAGCTACCACTTGGCTGTGTGGCTTTGGACAACTCCTTTGTCCTCTCTGGACCTTATTCCACAATACTTTCATGATAGTTTGGAAAGGGCACATAAGCAAGTTGTATATATTGTTCAGTACACTCACATCGCAGGGGCAGATCTTACATTGAGGTAGACAGTACCACCTCAAATCCCAATCTCTGGTTGTGAGATGAAACCTTTTGAAATTTAGCCTACATTGCTTTGGTCTAGAGGATGTAGGGAGAGTGTGTTGGTTACTTTTCTCTCATTGCCGAGACAAAATCCCTGACATCTAAGGTGAAAGAGGGAAAGGTTTATTTAGCTCATAGTTTGTGGAGGTTTCAGCCTATACTTAGCTGACTCCAAGGCAGGATGGCCTGGCAGAGGAGCGACTGTTCATGGTAGCAGAAGACAGTGAAGGCAACAAGAGCAAAAATGGAGAAGTTCAAGAGAAGACTTTCTGTCCCTTATATTGTACACAGGCTACCCACTCTAGGGTGAGTGTAGCATTCAAACCCATAATCCCAGCACTAGAAAGTGAATCAGTCACAAACTCCAGATTCAGCTGCCTCGGAAAAACAATGCCTCCATGACTACATAGGCTCTGGGGGGACATCCAGACACAAACTATAACCGAAAGCATCTACTCAGCATGTTCTCCGCCCTCCCTTCTGCACACACCCACCACACTGGACCCAGGTGCTTTATTCAGCTCGGAGCAGGGGCAGAGGAAAAAGGGCTTAGAAATCAGAAGCACCTGCAAAATCTTGGCCAAGATTCTTGACCTTCTGGACCTTTTCTTTCTTCTTTGTAAAGGGGACAACCATATCCTCCTGCAGGGGCTTTTGTGAGGATTACAAGGAAGTTGTTTGTGTAGTGATGACCATACATAGTCCCTCGGTAAATGGTATTATATTATTATCCTAATCTGTAATCCTCACTTCTGGAGAGAGCAGCTTTATGCATCGTTTAGTGGCAGATCATTTTCTAGTCCAATATGCTGCTCAGCTCATTGTCTCCTAGACTTGTGTTTGCAGAGAGCACAGACAGAAAGACAGAATTTTCCCTACCGCCTGGCCTGCAGGCGTCTTTGCCATGGGGATTTCCGGCATAGAGGTGGATCTCCCTTCCTAGGGCCTCTCTGACTTCCAGGCTACGGGCTGAGCCCGGCTGTCTCTGGGTGCATTATTTCACTCAAATATCTGGCGGGTACCCGTGTATGCCAGATATTTTGTTTGGTGCCTGGGGAGCTGGACACCCAGATCATGGTCTATGCCACGGTGCAATTTCAGGGCAAGCCAGGGAGATAGGGCTTCCCAGGGCAGCACCCCTCTGCTGGCAGTAAAGCCATACTCCATGAGTGTTTTCAAGGAGCAGTTTAAACCACTGGAAGTCGGGTCTTGAAAACCAAGAAACCAGTTTGGAGTGATTTTTACCTCTCCCACTGCTTCCTCCTAAATTTCATTAGGGCTGACAATTTGTAGATCCACTTACACTGTAATGTGATTTGAATGGCTGACTGTAACTGTTAGAAATGGAGGTTCCCCGGGGCGCCGCGAGCTGAGGAGGGGGCTGGAGATACTTCCCAGGCAGCGGGGCCCTCCCTGCAATGGGGCGTCCTCCCCAGGAGATGGGAGGGACAGCTTTTTGGCCTCCTTCCTCTTTGCCCTGCAATCATTTTTATTTTCAGAGGCTGAGCTATCTTGCAGTGTTCGGCATGCAATAAAACATGCTCAACCACAAGGTCTCTCTTGAGCCAGGACGCCAACCCCACTGGCCCCGCTGTCTCCACAGCTTGGTGGAATTGATAGCGTGTGTCCTGCTTTGGACTTTCTTTTTAGTTTGGCTTTGTAACTAAAACAGAGCTGATGCCTCAGAGATGGGATGTCCGGTTTCATTTTATCCCCTATCAAAGTTTGTGCACATAATGTTTGTATGTGTAGCTCTTACTGCATCGCAGATCGGGTCCCTGTCCTGCCTCACTTGGTGACTCCAGGATGTAAACTATCCTGCTCTGAGAACCAATTTCCTCATCTGTAAAACTCCCCAGGGGCTTCCTACCTTGCACAGTAGATTAGCTAAAGTACCTAGAACTGCACTGACCAATACGGACCCATTAGCCATTAGCCATTTCAGTTTAAAATACTGAGCTCTACAGTCAAGCCAGCCAAGTCTCAGTCTCAGGAGCCACTACCCTGGGAAGACAGGGTGGCTACAGGACTTCTCAGCGTCACAGAGAGTTTTGGGTGGGACTGGCCTAGAACCACACAGAGCACACTGCGTGCCCAGAGGATCTGAATGAGAACCGGGGTCCTCTGCTGCTTCTCCTTAGGACGAGAAGCCTGCATGTGTGGAAACAAGTAAAAAAATACATCCTGCGGTGAGCAAATCGTGAGGGATGAGATTGTGAACTCTCAGTCCCGCTGTCTTGCCTGCGGAGCGCTCTTGTGTGTGATGTCCAGACAAGGGAGCGTGCGGAGGGCAGCCTCCAGACTGGACGGCACAGGCCTTCAGAGGGCAGCGGCTCTGGCCTGCACCAGTTATGTTCTCTTCATCTCACCCATGCAGTCCATGTCCACCTGCACCCAGCGAGAAGAAGACCCTGAGGCGATGGGAGGACACCTCGAGGCTTCTCAGAAGTCGTGAATTAGAGCAGGAATCCCTGAGTCATCTTAGCTGGCTTTCAGATTGGATAAAACTTCAAAACTGTCCAAGATATCCATGAGGTGCCAATGCTAGAGCTGCTCTGGGACGTTCTGATCTGTTAGGCTGGGGTGGGGGGAGGGGTGTCTGTGTTTTCAGGGTCCTCAGGTGAGAGACAATTAACCTCCCTGAGACCTTGCTGCAGGTCGCACTCCTTAGTAATCTGGCTCATTGGCTCACAGATGGGTTTCTCCGTGGAGGTCTCTCATTGGTCCACCTGTCTGCCTATTGTCCAATCAGCACACTTTGACATGGGGAGGAGGCGGGGCATTGTGGCTCAAACCAGACTACTGGGGAATAAATTCTTACCATTGCCCTATGGTTGGCAACCCCTCACCTGGGGATGTAGTCAGAAGAATTGAAAGTAAGATAATGAAGAGATAGCTACCCTCTCACGTTTATTAAAGTATTATTGTTCACCACAGTGAAGAGCTAGAAGCAACCTAAGTGCCCAGTGGATAAATCAATGACAGAAACGTGGTATGTATGTACCATAAGATGTTATTTGGCCTTGCAAAAGAAATCCCGCCAAGTGGGACAACCCGAAGGATAGTTTGCTAAGTGAAATAGGACAGGCACAGGAAACTACTGCATATTTCCACTTATAAAAGATATCTGGAGAAAGAATCACAGGAGCCACAGAATGGTGGTTAGCAGGCCTGCAGGGAGAGAGGAGGGGGAAGCTCCAGCAACAGGTGAAGACTTTTCGTCCTGAAATGTGCAGGTTCTAGAGCCAGCTGGGACTCACTGTGTCTGTGATTACCACTACTGCGTGTGCTTTCAGTGTGTGGAGAGGGCGGATCTCATGTTGTGTTCTAGAGAAACAGGGAAGGAGAGAGAGGAGCGTAGAATTTTAATATTCAAAAGTGCTACGACTTGTTCTTTGGGGACTCAAGTCATGTTCTCTGCGTTATTAGTGAGACAGCTCATTATGTAGTAATAGTTTTTCTGAGAACTGTTTCTACTGCTGTTTAGTGTGCTGTTGATTTTGCATCATTCTAATGAACTTATAATTAATCCTGTGAACGTGTGCTATTTAAGAGGTGCTTCCAATGTGTCTCACTTCGTGGTCTCCAAGGGTCTCACTCTCTTTTTGTATCTAGACTGAACTGTCCTATTTCGTAATGGAAACGAGCATGTGAAACTGGTCATGTGTATGTATGGGGAAAGTGCAGCAACCAGTTCCTGCAAGCTAAGGGGCAGAGTTTTTAAGTTTATTCTAAGTTTTTACAAAGAACAGGAATTCTTTCTGCAGTAGTTGAAGATTGTTTTTAAATATAAAAATGGGTGAATGGCATGATTGGCAGGTTTGTAGTTACCCCTCCTGAACACTTTGTGAAAAAATCAATATTAATTAAGGGGCACCTTCATGCTTGAAGGTGGGAGAAGTTTTAGCTTCTAAGGGCCCAGGATCACTCAGCTGTTTGGTAATTTGAAACTCCACACCTCACCCCTAAGATCTCATAGGAGCTGTCTTCTGGGCCGGGAATCCAAAGGGAGATGTGCAAGGACATTTTCCTGTGCATCTAGGACAGTCCCTAGCTCCGAGTACATGTGCAAATATGTTGATTGGTAAAATGAATCAATAAGTGAAGAATGAACCTAAGAATCTAAGGGATCTAAGTCAGACTCACGCTTTCACCTGGCGAAGCTTGAACACAGAGGAGCCAGTGGTGGCATTTGGCACAGAACACCTGGGTTTCCTCAGGTGTCTACCGTGGGGCCTGCAGAGCACAGGACATTTGAGTAATCAGTGGGGGACCGAGGAGGGGGAAATCGTGCTAATAGAAGCATGAACCAGCCTACGTGGCCAGGCGTTGAGGGGAGTAGAGTGATGCCGAGCCCTGGGAGAGGTCTTTTTGCCGGAAGAAGGTGGTGAAGGAAGACTGCGTGCCTCTAGCTTGGAAATGCACCGTCAGCCAGTCCCTGAGGTTTCCCCAGGGTTTGGACAGAGTGGGCCCTTTCTGCGGATGTATTTTCCTAGTGACCTGAAGATATAAAATGGATTCATTGCAACTCACTCATTTGTCCACTTGACACCTTTTCCACAAAGAAAAACTTTTATTATTATACAGTGTCTCCCTTTCTATCTGATGTTTACACCACAAGCTCTCTGGGTTTGGTTGTAGTAGAAGATGGCTAATGACCATCTTCTTTTGGTTGGTATTCTATTGCTCTGTGTCTTAGGTTTCAGGTATTTTAAACAGCCAGAGTTTAAGCCTCACAGCCTTTTGATATTAACCGAGGAGTTGGGTTCATTATGCTGATTGTAATCTGTCATAGTTTGAGTTTTCTATGTTTCTACGTGGCCAAAAGCGTTAAAGTCAGATGTGCAATCCTCTGGCCATTCTTAGGCTTCCTTTCCTAAATGATCACCAGCACGTCCCTCTTCCGACCAGTGGAATCCTCCTTTCCATCTCCTGAAAGCAACTTTAAATTACACAAGTGTAACAGGTAGTTACAGACTTAAAGCACCAAATTATTTCAGATAATTAATTCTTATTTTCTCTGAGTGGTGTTTTATATGGTATATTGTATTTATATGGTATATTTGGTATTTTGTAACTAGTCTTATCCATGTTACATGTGGCATCTAGGAATTTTGCTTGTAAATCACATTTGACCCTAAAATACAGAATGTTGAGGGCTTTGGTTCTTTGTGAATAGAATTCCTCTTCAACATAGAGTTTTCCTTTGCTGAAAAATTTTTAAAATTTAATCTTCACATAAATTTGTAGAAATTTAGTACATGCAATTGTACAAGATTATTGTGATTTGTTATTATTTCAAGTAGATGATAATTTAGATAACTGCTAGGTGGGGGAAGTGTCAAAGAATCTAGCAAAATAAGCAGATGGTAGGGGCTGCTTTGCCCTGTATAAAAGGGTCCCTTTGTTCCCTTTGTACTGCAGCCTGGGCTAGTGGTGTTAGCCTTGGAGCAGGCGTGGGTTCAAATCCTGGGCTGCACAGGAACTGCTGGAGAGGTCTGGGTCAGTTACAGCACGGTCCTTCTGCTTCCTGCCTGCAGTTTGAGAAGCAACATTACTCCGTAAGATTGCAGAGTAAATGCGGTGTTGCATGTTAGCAGCAGGTTAGTTGGAACCACGCATGCCGGCGTTTGCCTCCCCTTCAGCTCACCAGCTCTACAAAGTGGCACTGGTCACGTGACTGTTTTGTTTTCTAGCCGCAAGTTAGTGTCAAAAGCCACAGTTAAGCATAATAACATTGCATTTCTTGAAAACCAGTATCTAATTTTAACAGGTATTGGATTCACTATTTTTTCTATTTTTTAAAGTTTCCCAAAGCCAGATAATCAAACCATGAGTGCGAATTGTTCCTCATGAATTCAAGGTAACAGCAAACAGTATCATAGCACTTCACCAAAAGATTAAAAAGAGATAAAACTCAATGCTGGTGAGCATGTGGTGAGAAGGGTATTCTTACACATATGGCACTCAGTATGGGCCATGGACCATTAAATGGCTCATGCAGTCTGTTCGCATATTCTTCCTGCTAGGAAGTCATCATAAGGAAATAATCAGGGATAGATGGGTGAATAAAAATTTATGTAGCAGTGTGTTCATTGAGGCATTATTTATGGTTGTGTGATATTAGAAACTACCTAAAGGTCTAACAATGGGGAAATGCTTAAATAAATTATGGCACAACCAGATGATAAAATATTATTTTGCCCTTCAAATGTGGTTTGCAAAGAATTTTAATGACATGGGAAAACAGTTCTGATATGATACTGAATGGGAAAGGCAGACCGCAGAAGAGCGTGTGCAGCATGGTCCTGGCTGTGGAAGGGGCTTAAAGGAGCTTTGTTCTTTCAGACAGGCCTTGAGCGGTGCTGGGAAAATGGACAGACCGTCCATGGCCCGCGGCCTCTGTGTGGCAGGATTAGCGTGCATTTTCTTCTTTAATGATTACTTTCTACAGCACCCTCTGTTCCCTTCCTGATCGGGAGGAGGAAGTGCGCTGCAGTGAGGGTTTCTTGGAGCATGGTCTGGGCTCTGGGCTGAGACGTCTTCAGGTACAAAACCCTGCCTGGCCGGAGTGTGGGGCAGGGTCCTGGGTGGTTTCTGTACGTGCCGGGGGCTGACAGGTGCGGGAGCACTGGGGAGGCCGCCTGGCTGCACTGACCAGGGGCCTCTGTGCCGAGGGACCCTAAGGCTGGCCCGCCCACCGCTCCTCACTGCAGAGCCTCTGTCCTCTTCTCACCGAAGGCCACCAGCTGGCGGCTCAGAGATTCTCCGGGCGCGGTTGGCAGTCTAAGAGCGAGGGGCTGCCCTGGCTCCTTCTCGGCAAGAGCTGTCTTGCGGGCTTCCAGGAGACAGCTGCCTTCTTCTGTGTCCCCAATGGTGTCTCTCTCTGTGCAGGTACTAATCCTGTCGTGGGGCCCCACCTTCACCACCTCATGTGACTCTAATCATCGCTCAAAGGCCCGTTTTTAAATACCGTCAGTGGGAGATGTGTTGGGGTCTCAACACAGGATCTTGGCGGCAGGGGCGTCAAACACGCTGTGCACAACACCCACGTGTATCTGCATCCTGCTGCTTTTGGTCTTCATCAGAGCAACCCGAAGTCCCGCAGACCGTCATGAGAGACCGCAGCAGGGTGCCCGGTAAGGGCCCAGTGTGTCTCCTCAGGGGTTCGCATCGGACAGTGAGTCTGGGTTCACCCCAGAATTCGTACCAGAAGCTGCTGCGGATCCATCACTGCTTTCGTGGCACCCCAGGCACCACTGTATGTGCCTCTTGCACAACTCATGGAATTTTTGTAACAGATAATTACTCCCTTTTACAAGTGAGGAAACTGAGGCATAGAGGAATTAACAAGTTTGAAATAAAGACACTTAGGAGACATCTGCCCTTTCATATTTGTTGTGCATTGTGCACCCTAGCTGGGCATGGAGTCGCTCTAAATGTCTACGCACGGACAGGTGTGGACATGTGCACACACGCCGTGGAATGCTGCCCAGCCATAGAACAGCATGAAATGCTGTCATTTGCAGCAGCAGAGATAGAACTGGAGGGCTTCGTGTTAGAGGAGGTAAGCCAGGCACAGGAAGACAAACACTGCGCTCTCACTCATGTGAGGCGCTTAAAAGGGTTGCTCTCGTAGAATTTGAGAGGAGGCGGTGGCTGCAGAGGATGGGGTGAGTAGGAGAAAGGGACGGGGAGCTGGTGACAGAGGTGACCTTCTGTTAGATGGAAGGAGTAAGTTTTGGGGTTCCGTGGGTAGCGGGGTGAGTATAACTAACAACACAGAACACAGTGGGTTGGAGGAGCGGATTTTGAATGGGTTCACGGTAGAGAAATGACGAAACTGAAGATGATGGACATGCAAATGACACTGTTGATCCCTACTCAGTGTGTCTGTGAATAAAACACAGGGTCACAGGTATATCATGTGTCAATTAAAAAAGGCACAGATAAAAGAAAAAGATGAAGTTTGCATAAAGCCACAGAACCAGAAAATGGTAATGCTGGGATTCTAAACGTTGCCCATTTGTGATGTTCTTCTGAGGCTAAAAGGCTTGTACGTGCGAGAGACCAGCTGCACAGGCCCTGAGCCTGGCTCGATGGGGTGAGAGGCCTGCCCTCTTCCTCCCAGGCCCCTGGCTTCTCCTCTGTGGAACAAGGCTAATTCTTGCCTTGGCGGGTTGCTGCAGAGATTCCGTCCTTCGGCGGGAATGCTTCGTGGGCATCAGATGGCCTCTGTCCCTGTGCTAGGTGCTGTTGGCGTCCCTCACAGTGCACGCCTGGGACCCGGCAGGTGGCAGGGGGAGAGGCCCAAGAGGCAGAGCCTGCACTCCGGAAGGCAGAACAGACGGGACTCAGGCAGCTGCAATGGTGCCCCTGGGGAGCGCTGGAGGGCAGGGGGCTTCGGTCCCTGTGCCTGGCCGGTGAGTGGCCGAGGAGAGAGGCTGGGAATGTGGGCCCCCCCGTCAGGCGTTAGCATTAGGGTGAAGTGCTGTGGCTGGATTGGGGGGCAAGTCTGGGCCCGGGTACCCCGTACTCAGGAGCCAAGTGCTTATTAAAGAGGAGGGGAAGGAACACTTACATGCAAACTTCTGAGGGTAAAGGCCAAAAGGGTGGGAGCTGGGAGGGCGGATATTCTCTGCCTGGGCCCTGGGGTGCTAGGAAGATGAGTGGGATGTAAGAAGATGGAGACTGCTCTTGAAGTCACTTGCTTGGGTCAGGACAGGGCCAGTGATTCAGCCAGGGTGGCCTGGGAGGCTGGGGGGAGCCTGGGTCTGAGCCTGGTGGAACCTGAGTTGGGAAGCCTTGGTGAGCCCTGGAGCAAGGGAGGGGCTGGTGACTGTGCCAGTCGCCATGCAGGGGGTGGAGGAGGAAACCTGAGGTGTGGTTGTGACCAGGGCCTGGCCCTTGGGGTGACCCTGTACTTTATCCAGAATGGTGGTGTCAAATAGGAAGACCATGGCTGCCGTATGTATAATTTAAAAATTTTCCCGTAGCCTGTTACAGAAGAAAACATTAATAATTTAACTCAACATATCAAAAACATTTTGTCATTTAGTAAGTGTGAAAATTACTTGGCCATTTCCTAGCTGCCTTCTACAAGAAGGCTTTGAGATTGGCGCTTGTACAGCGTAACTCCATTCAGCCTGGCGTAGCCACAGGAGGCCCTTGGCTACAGGACTGGACAGCCCAGGGCTACACCTAGAAGGCTGGTGGGTGGATGGGCACTGCCAGGGCTTTTCCTGGCTTTCAAGTCCATTTGCAGCATGACTGTTGCTGCGGGGTGGACATGGGCTGGCGGGAGGCCCCTGGCCTGCCACTTTCTGCCCTCAGTGCGCTGCCGAGCTCAGGGCTGGGCCATGCAGGCCACCTCTGCGTGCCCAGAGCTGAATATTAACACCAGATTTCTCAGGGACAATATCTAAGCATATAATGTTAAGCGAAATAAATCAGACACACAAGCTTAAACATTGCATGGTTTTGCTTAGATGAAAAACCCAAAGTATAAAGAGCAAAATAAGACAGATAATAGGAAGTAGGGAGTTAGATCTTTCTCAAAGAGGAAGAGGATGAAGAGATAGAAGGGAGAAACGAGATGACAAAAAGCATTAAGCTGTGTTACTGGTGTACCAGTTTCCCCCAACGAATGTGAACGGTGTGTACTACAAACAGGTACTAATGAAAATTTAAAAACAGAGTTTAAAACAAAACCTTAACTGCTTTCCATCTAGAAGGACCCCAGTCTCCTGGAGGGTAGGTGGGGCAAGGAGTCCGTCTGGTTTCTTCTGTCCCTTGTAGCTGTTGATGTGGCCGCAGCTTGTGGTGATTGTGCTGGAGACTTAATTTGCAAACTCCATTTGATTAGGGGCCTGCAGGTGACCGTGAGAGGAGACTTAGTCTAACAAACAGCGGGAACCGGAGTCAGCAGTGCCCTGGGCAAGCATGGCCTCCCGGAGTCAGACTGCTGGGTCTCCTTGGCTTGGGGAAAGAAAGGACTTGGTAGAAGCAGATTGTCAGGGTTTCTGCTAGGCCAGTGAAGTGGGTTGGAGTCAGGTAGTTCCGGGTTTGGGTGTAACATAGCAGGTGGGGTCTGGAGTGAGGCCTCTTCACCCGCAGAGTCTGGAGGGTTCTCTGAGGGATAAATGCAGCTCGAGGCCCCGGATGGTGCTCAGGCCCTGGGCAGCAGAGGTAGTGCCCTGGCCATAACGCTGTACTCTGTCAGGGGCTCCTGCTCTTCTCCCAGAGTCCCAGCTCTCTCTGCCTCCCATCTCTACACTCACCAAGACGTTTTCCAAACCAACCTGACCCCTTTCTGATGCGTTCTAGTTAGCTGCATGTACAAGAAATAACAGGGCAGGGCTAGGTGGGAAGTAGCATATTTTAGCACTGTGTTGGGCCCCAAAGTTCTGCTCCGTTTTGCTCCTTCTCCTTTTCTGGCCCCCAGAAGGGGCCTTCCATGGTTCTTTCCCAGTGGTGGCACTTAGAGCTCTCTGTGGTGTAAAGTAGACTTCCATGCCTGCCTGCCTGTTGGTCCCTGCATCTGTCAGTGTGACTCAGGCTTAGAATTTTTCTGGATGTTTATTGAGCACCTACTATCACTTGATTTGTATTTTCCTAATGCTTAGTAATTTATGAAAGTGGTCTTGATCTTGTGGATTTTCTGAAAGGATTTTGGGACCTCCCTCGGATTCAAGGATTAGACTCTGGGAACCGCTGTTTTAAAAGAAAGTCGTGGAGCTAGGAGACTTTAAAACAAAGCTGCCTGATTTAGGCTTGGGGACAGGACACTGTGTAATAAGGAGGGCATTAGAGTGTCTGAAGCATGAGTGAGCACGGTCAGAGGGGCAAGGTGAGGGCGAACATAGCGCTCCAGGAGAGCTCCGTAATTCCTCTTCCTGGGGCGCACAGGGCAGCTGTGACTCCATGGCGCCCTTAATTTCATGTGCTGGATACAGGGTGATCCCTCTCAGAGCTGGCAGTCTAGAAGGCAGTAGCATTTTCCTCTTCCTGTTCAGTGGGGCTATCAGCGCCCCGGTGGGGAGGTTAATCTCTGTGCACGCAGCACAGGGCTAGAAATCGGATTTGGGAGGTTGAGGCAGCAGGAGGGTTAAGGTCAGCCCTGAGGGTGAGGGTGCCGATCCAGACACGGGGAAGGTGTGCCTGTGCCAGGCTGAAGGTAGAGAGGGCTCAGAGGCCAGAAGCCAGACACAGCATGGGCCCTGGTGGGGCAGGGAGGGGCGCTGGGAAAGCTGGGGGCTGGACAGGGCCATGCCCACCCTCTCCTTGGGCCCAGTGTACTTGCTGCTAAACTCGCAAACTAGATTCTGAGCTGAGACTCTGGCAGTCGCTTCATCTTTTTGGACCACCTTAGAGACGCTGCTCTTCTTAATTAGAACAGATTCCGGGGCCTATCTGCCTGGTCTAGATCCTGGGCCTGCTATGAACCTCCCACGTGATCTTGGGTGTGTCACGCAAGCCCCACACTTGGGCAGGTGGTGCACACCTGTAATCCCAGCACTCTGGGAGACTGAGGCAGGAGGATCATGAGTTTGAGTTGAGCAGTTTAGGAAGGCCCTGTCCCAAAATGAATAATAAAGAGAGAGCTGGGATGTGGCTGGTCCCTTTGTGCCTCACCTCCTCATTCCCATGATAAGGCGGCTGGAGGGGTTCTGAGAGTGGTGGGTGATGTTAAGGAGCTTAACTGTTACTATGCACAGGGGATGCCCACCCACCCCCACTACCCACTTCAGAAGGCGCTTGGGGAGCAGAGCGCCTTGGCCCCGGAGCTACGCTGGGCCTCACCTGGCCCATGCCCATCTGTGTCCCTGCTCAGGAGTGTTGGGTGCTGCCTGCCTCTGCCCTGCGGCACTGACCAGTGCTAGCAGAAGAGCCCAGGGAGGGAACGGACCCGGGTGGATTCTCCTGAATTCTTGGTAAGGAGAGAGAGAGTCAGAAAAGTACCAGTTTTCGTCTGTAACCCTTTCCTCCAGTTCTGGGAAATGTGTTGCAAGAGTGTTTCGGCCGGGAGAGAAGAGCCTGCTGCAGTTCTCCACCTTCTCCCTACAGCCAATGGGGGAAGCCGGGAGCCTGAGGCAGGGGCAGCAGGGATGAAGTGGAGGTCAGCGTCCACCGCTCTCTCTGGAGGAGAAAGCCCAGGAAGACAACTAATCCTCCGGGCTAAAGCTCAGTTGCCCTTGGTAAGGCTGCTCCTTAGCTTCAGAGAGGACCCGCTGTCACTCACCATGAAAGATCAGACCTTGCTGACTCTGCCTCCTGTTGGGCAGAAGAGGCCAGCTGGGCACAGTCTTCCAACCCAGGAGAACTTGCTTTCCTGGGACCCACAGGAAAACAAAAGCCCAGCTCCCCTGACACCTAGGCCACACCCCAAAGCCCACCTGGCCATGGGCATGTGTTCTCCTGTAGGTTCAGCTGAAGATAGACCGTGAGGACGGGCATCCCAGCCTGATCTTGGGCGCCTTCCCAGCTGTTGAGTCTTCCCCAGGGTAGGGATGTAGTCAGCGCCTGGCATGAAGGTTTCCTGCTTCCATGGTTCTTTTTCCTGATCATCCTCAAAGCATGATTTTGAATAATGCCAGGTGGGGGAAAGAGTGCTGATAAAGACCACTCAAGACCTGTTCTACTGTACCACGCTGCAGACACAGAGCAGAGGGTAGCTCGGCAGGGCCAGATAGGTAGCTAGAGCCAGACTGCAGAGGTCTGAGTCCTGCTCCACTTGGGGGGCAGGGGTGAGTGAGTTTTGAAAAGTAGGACAGGATGACCCACTCCGAAGGTTGTAGAGAAGGGTAAATTGTGTCTGGCACTTAGTACCCTCGATGTTTGATACTTTGCCAGTGTTTATCAGTTGTGAAGCACCTGCTGTTTCCCAGGCAGTGTGCTCAGTCCTTTGTTGGTCGTCAGTGTCCTCACAATTGCCCAACAAAGGTACCACAGTGATTACTCCCAGTTTGTGGCTGTCAGGTCAGTTTCTTAGAGTCACATAGCCAGGAAGGTCCAACCTCAAGTGCAACTGATTCCAAGGTCCGTGGACTTAGTGGGTTTCCGTATTGCCTCCAGTAATAATGGTTCAATTTTCACTCTAATTTCTGTCTGGGGGGCCCTTGGGTAAGCCAGCTCCTTCATCTGAGCCCATTTTATCCCCCACTATCCTGCTGGGCCTCCTCTGC
The DNA here is from genome assembly GCA_004027295.1 of Dolichotis patagonum. Taxonomy (NCBI): domain Eukaryota; kingdom Metazoa; phylum Chordata; class Mammalia; order Rodentia; family Caviidae; genus Dolichotis; species Dolichotis patagonum. The sequence goes on from PVJX010000226.1 coordinate 96,633, forward strand.
CCAACAGGAGGCGCTCGACTGGAGGGTGAGACGCTGCTGTGGCTCTTGCTAAGTCCTGGAGAGACTCTGGCTCAGTCATCCACTGCTCCCTACCTCAGTTTCTCCCACCTGTAAGGATGAGAAATTTGCCTGAATAGCTTCTGGGGTTCCTCCAATGGTAGACACCCTGAGAGGCTGAGGGATGCTGAGGTCCAGAGAGGCCGAGAAAGCAGTAAAGCATGTAATTATAGAAAAAGCCGGAGGGTCTGCTGGTCATAGGTTTGCTGAGTGTCAGCACGGGAATCAGAGAGCTGCCCCCCCCCCCCGCAGGAAGCCAAGCTGCCCAGCGGCCCTTCCAGGGTAGAAGAATGAGGAGACCAGAATTTAGCCTTCCGGAGGCTGCGTTCCTGCTTTGCCTCTGGCTTGCTCTGTGACTTTATTGGCTGAGTCTCTTACTCTCTAAGCTTTAGTTGTTCCCTTGGTAAATCAGGGCAGTGACCGTGGAGTGAAATGAGGTCGTTCACAGATGGCACTGAGCACTAAGTGTATCCAGTGCAGGGACATCTCCGTCCATGCCACTTAAGCAGCATCTGATTCCTACTCCAGTCTCGTGGAGCATGGAGCCATGTCTAAGATGTCTATACCGTGAGGTCCAGCAAAGCAGCAGGCCATCCTCACAGACGTCTTCCGGAATAGTGCCCCTGCGTCTTCACGCCACAAGTGGGGAGCCTGTGTCAGGCAGCCAGCAGAAGGACCAGTGCAGAACTCATTTCCAGATCTGGGCCAGTGGTGTTTCCATGGCAATGCTAGTGATACTCCGGATGATTTCGTTCAGTCCCTGTGGGTGGGGGTGGGAATGTCGCGCATTGAGTCTGCACTCGGCATTGGGAGCTGGTGAGCAACTTCGTTCAGTAGAACTATTGTTTGGAGTTTGTCAAACTTGAAAGAACATGGAGAAGATCTCCGGGGTATGAACTGAGTAATTTTGTGTTTTCACACTTACCAGACAGGACCTGCCGGGAAGATGGGGAACCAGTGCCTGCGAGGTGACCTTCCTACTAGTTTTTCAGTGGTTCACACCAGTCGAAATGTTTACAGAAATCTGCGAAGTCCCCTCGCTGCCCTCCCTGCCTGGTCATTGCCGCACTGAGCTCTCTTGCTAAAACCGAGGAACCGTTTTTCTCTGTCCCGGGCTTGCTTCGGGTGATCCGGAAACGCTGCCCAGGAGCCCGTGTAATGAGATGTGGCGACCTCTTGTAATCGGAGCTCAGCCTCCCTCCAGGAACCCCCCCCCCCCGTGCAGCGCTTCACACCGAGGACAGTAGCAGTGACTGATTCGAGTCACTTGGGAAGATAAGGGGATGTTCGTGTGTGTCTGTCAGATGGCCAGATGGAGGTGGCCCGTGCATCTGCAGACGCTCTAAAGCATGTGGATCTGGAAACAGTGAGTCCGTGAGACTCTTCTTAACACGTGGCCTCAGAAGGCAGGCTTTTCTGATGTCCTGTTTCCATCCTATACCTATTACTGCAGTTCATACCCTTAGATCCACCCCTCTGACATCTTTCCTTGGATATCATGAAAACTCACTCCTGATTCCTCTCCCTGCTCTAAGCACACTGCAGCCCCCAGCGTCCCGCCGAGCCTAGGACCCTCCATGCTTCCGTTCCTCCATGTCCAGTCCAGCGTCAGCTTTAATGGCCTCTGTCTCCGAGATCTGTCTGGACTCTACCCACTGTCTGCCTTTCCGTGACACAGCTCTGCCAGGACCTCTTCCCATGTCCCTGGCCAGCCCTGACCTGCTCACGGTCCAAGCTCACTTCCCTCGTGTACTCCTGGCCGGTTGGCTGCCCTGCGCGTCCGATTTTTCTCATGGAGGCCGTATCATTAACACTTCGAGTAGAGGAGGCCAGGCCAGCCTGACCTCTTCTTGTCTTCCTGCTTCTCATTCTCCTCATCCCTGGAGTTGCTCGTTTCCTGGCTTCGCTCTGGCAGGGCTTAGTCCTGGCCGGCCCATTGCCTGGACTTTCCCCCCACGGCTTTTCTCAAGCTAATATGCTGTCTCTCTGCAGGTCAGCAGCCTGAGTCACATCAGCCCAGTGTCACCTTCCCTGACAGCCACCACCAGTGCCTCGTGTATCTCATCCCGGTGATGCCCCCCGAGGTGAGGTGTCTTCTCCGGCCTCCTCCCACCTTATTGTCCCACTTGGTCCGCCAGAGGCAGAGCTTTCGGTGAAGGGCCTGATAGGAAAAGTTCTAGTCCTTGAAACTGCACCGTCTCTGCTAGCTGCCCACACCTGCCACCTCAGGGTGAAAGAACCTAGTTCGATAACGTAGAATATGGGGGTTCTGACTGTAAAACTTGGTGAACGTGGAAATACGGCACTCATATTATTTTCTTGTCATGGAATAGGATTCTTTTGGTTTTTAAAAAATGTGTAAGAATGTACAAACGTGTGCTGGGTCTTACCTATGTAGTAGGGCAGGTTTGTCCTGCAGTCTGCAGTTGGGCAGCCCTCAGTTAGAAGGAAGCCAAGCAAGCCCAGGGCCTCCTCTTCCCAGTATCCCAGTGTACGAGGGTTCTTGGCAAATGCTGAGTGTTTGAGGAGTGGAAGAAAGGGGAAGATGATGGGCATCTCTCAAACTTCATACCATTGTTTCTGAAAATAAAGACAAAGGAGGCAGCTGTAGAGAGAGGACAGGGACCGCTGGTTTACAGGGATCTCTGGAACCCATGTCCATGCCTGTGCCTCTGCCCCTGACCCCACGATCTGTGTGTTCTAGGCCCAGTGGTGGCCCCAGGTTGACCAGAGTCGAGGCTTCTGTGAGGGTCCTGGGGGAGGGTTAGCCAGCCTTTTAAACTCCAGCCTCTACCAAGCTCCTGGATGTGTGGTGCTGGCACAGGGAGTTGACATCTGAATGGGTTGACATTTAAGTGTTCTTATGAGCAAAATTATTCCTGATCTTTAAAAATAAAGACCAACCTTTCCGTCCCACCTGTCAGTTGTATCAGTGCTGCTCTGACCAGTGATTCAGAGTCAGTATTTCTCTGATTTCTCTACTAGTGTTTGTTCCACTGAAATAGCTTTGACACAGAATGCTTTTAAAATTAATACTCTCAGAGGGGAAGTATTTGGCTCTCTCCTCCATAATTTATGATGAAACCTGTTTATTGCCTTGTGGTCATTCCATTGGCGGTCATTTGATGCTGTGGACTGCTGAGCGGGGCCCCTTTTGAGCTGTATCTCTGGACATCATTAGGAGCATTTGGAAAGTTTAGACACACTCAGGCCACTGGTGGAATAAGGGCAAAAATACAACTAGATCCTGCATCTGACATTGTGTCAAAATCTTGGATGAGTTAGAAGAAAAGCTTGATGAATATTTTAAAAAGTATAATTTGGGGGGATATGAATGCCTCTATAAATATTACCAAGGTGGAAAAATAAAGATCAAGTCAGTTGTATAAGAGTTAACAATAATTTCAATATAGCAAAAGTGAAAAAGAAAATCCAAGGGAAATAATGCAATTATGGAGAACCATAACTTTGGAGAATTATTTGCTGACAAAAAGTTAATTTCTTTAATGCATAAAATGCTCTAATCACTGAGGGCATTTCAGTTTAAAGCTGAACCAAACAATGTGGAGACACTATACAGTGCGGTATGTGCATGTAAATATACTAGTGTATATATATAGGACCTAAACAGGTAACTACAACATAAGCATAACTGCAACTAGCCAACAAATATTTGGAAAAATATTTAATCTTGTTAATAATAAAATTTCCCACAAATTAAAACAGCCTGAGACACCATCTTCTGCTTGTGACAAAGATAAAAACTGTGTTACCAGCTATTGGTGAGGGAGCATCACTGTGCACATCTGAAGCCCCAAACTCAACAGTTCTGGTTCTAGAAATTGAGAATCAGACAAAAATTGGAGATTTTCCAAGTTGTCATTCTCTTTAGGATGGGGCCTTGTCTGGCTTAGTCACCAGTTACACGTTCTAATAGGTACTTGATAAGAGATGGTTCAGTGGGTAGATGTGGGTATGAAGGACTGTAAAGAAATACACACCGAGGATGTTAGAGGGCTGTGAGTAGCAAACCAGAGACATTTGCCATGTTCTTGGATAGTATTTTGCTTACATATCAACAATCCAGGTTGCCAAATAGTAGTTTAGTGAATTGCCTTGCAGTTAGTTGGAAAAACTTGTTAATTCAGTCCAGGTGACACCGTGAGGGAGCGGTATGAGGTATCTATTATCTGTATTTCCTCAGGTAGTTAAGCAGGACATAATAGCTGCCCCTGTGTTGAACTGGGATAGAAGTGTGTCAGGTGCTTCCTCTGTTAAAGGGTCAAATACACTTAGGGTGAGCACAATTGCTGGATTTTTAAGACCTTGGGAGACTGATTACAAATACCAAATCAATTACAAAGTGCCTCTCCTCCAGTCTTCTCTGGGGTCGGCCCTTCACTTTAGCTGGCTCCATGCACACATACGTGGGGCCTCAGTCCTGTGGTCAGGCCCAGTACCCAGACTCTTGGGGAACAGCATTCTGCCTTGAAGCAACTAATTAAACCCTCTAGTGACTTGAGGTGGCCCCAGTGAACAGATACAACCTATTTTTAGGTCACATGTGTTCTAAGAAGAAATCTTTAATTAAAATGAGGGATGTTTAAAATGTCTTTCTCTCTTAATATTGGTGCCTGATGGCTTGTTTTCCCTAATGTCATTAATCACCAATGAAAGAATGTCAGAATTCACAGTCAGTTAAAATTCCTGTTGAAATCTTCCTTCTGTGGCCCATTAGTCACATGACTCAAAGTGTCAAATCTCTCTGGATTTTGGCACTGCCCTTCAGGGAGTGACACTGAGAGCTTCAGACAATTGAATTTAATCATTTCTTCAGAAAAGACCACCCAGGCAGAGCAAATCTCCCACAGTGTTCTCTAGATCTTGCTGTCAGTGGCGAGATGGTCACATCTAGGCTGAGGCAGCAGAGAATGTTCCCTGGCCAGGAGACTGAGAAGGGCTTGGTGCTGCTTACAGGCCTCATGGAGAGCTGGGTTAAGTAGCAAGTGATGGAAGAGATATAAAAACTCGAATTTGTGTAGTGTTCAGTCTAACCGTGATATACTTGCACAAATTTTCTGAAGCAACAAGTTACAATACCTTCGGACATAGAACTAGATTTACTTCCCTTTACCTACAAATTGTCTTGTGGAAAGCAATATAGTTTAGACTTCATTTTAAAAATGACATCAAGGGTACCTCAAACATAATGAGGTGCTATTCTATGTGCTTTGTGTTTTTACACCTAACTCCTGTAAACCACAGTAGCCCTTCACACTAGGTTCTGTTATTATCTTCTCTTCACAGATGAGGAAACTGAGGCATGGAAAGAATGTGCAACTTTCCCAAAACTTCCCGGTGGGGGTCAGAGCCAGCTCTGGAACCCAGTCAGCCTGGTTCTGGAGTTGGTTGTTCAGTTGTATCTTGTTTTACTTTATGACTAACCTAGCAGGGTTTTCTTCTAAGATTCCTGGTAGATTTTAGGTAGCGCATACCTCCAAGCGTGTGTCCCCTTCTAAACTCACATGCTGTTAGAAAGTCATTATTTATGAGATGCAAGGCTACTTTTTTACAGTATTTGTGGGAGTGTAAATGAAATTTGTGTGACCCTTTTGCACATTGTTTTCACTTTTACAAGCATATTTTAAGGGTTTGCACAAAGATGTTTATCTGCGTTCTCTGATCATCAGAACTGATAGCAGTTCCAGGCCTACACTCGACATTCCACAAAGAAATAGTAAGTGGACAAATTGTAAATTACATACAAACCAAAAGTAAAAATACACAAAACCTCAGGGTCCACTCAGGGTATAAAATCATTTTATAGCCACTGGTGTATGGTTTGCAAACTTTATAAATCATGTTTGTAGAGGAGTTTTCATTGAAAGTAGCTTTTAAATAATCTAGTAACTGAATAAATTGGGCTCCAAAAATTATGGACATTATTTTATTTAATGTAATAATTGTAACTCCTATCAGCAAAAGGTATGGTTATGATTTTAACCAGTCTGGTAGAATTAACTTTAGAATGTCAGTGGTAGTTACCAATGGTTGATATTTTTGGATAATTTTTATCTTATACTTTGGTTTTGGAGTGTTTCCTACCTTTTATAAAATCATTGCAAAGTGAAATAAATATGATTACTTTTGTAAGCATAAGAAGTAAATATTTAAAATTGTATTTTCTGTGGGAGTCATGAGTATTTACAAAAGTGAGGAATGGAGATATAAAATGAGGAGATAAAATTTGTTGATAAGAAAACACTGAAAAGGTAATAGTGGTTGTACTTACCCAGTCTGATTGAGATACTATTTCAACGTTTTTAACTAACTGATATTTTCCAATTTTTTTCTTTCTTTCTTCGAACTCACGACCTCATGCTTGTCAGGCAGGTGCTTATGCCATTGAGCTAAATCCCCGGCCTTCCAATTTTCAAATAATAAAAATACACTATTTAAACAATATAATGTTTACTTTTTAAATGCAAGAGGAAGCACCTGGGGGGAAGTTTGAGGACTGGCTGCAGTCTGTGCGCTGCTTTGGGATTTCAGTGCGGTCCCCGCCTCCTCTCAATTCTGCCTGAGGTTCCAGCTGTCTTGTGTGGATGGTTTGGGGCATCGTGAACCAAGTATCTGGAACACAATTGGCTCTTTTTATGTTTGTTTAATGAATGGCCTGGTTTGGGGCTAAGTTGTTAGTTTAATATTTTAAATGTTTTTGCTCTGTAAGGTGTGATTTTTATTCCAGTGCCCATCACTTCTAATAATATCCTGTCTCCAGGCACCATAGTCCCATACTAAAAATGGAGAATTCCGAGTCAGTGCCACCTACCAACATAACCATTTTTATCTTGTGGAATTTGCTTCACAAGTAATAAGGCTGATCCTTTTTAACCCCCACTTTTTCTTGGTTGTTTCTTGTAATCTTCACACCAGAGTTTCTTCCTCAGAAAGTGGCCATCAGAATAGTCTTTGAGCCAACCTGAGGAGGCCCAATGGCTAGGAAATGCCATCTTGCCATTCCTCTCCAAGGGACAGTTGTCATTCTCCAAGAGCTCCTGGCTAGGCTAAACTGGATGACTTATAAGAAAGTCCAGGGCCAAGGATTTAGCTCAGGGGCATAAGTGCCTGCCTGGTAAGTGTGAGGTCATGAGTTTGATCCCTGGTACCAAAAAACAAAACAAAACACCCAGCAAGTTCAGAGCACTCACAGATGCCTGTGTTGTTGTCTTTTCAACGTGGATAAAAATGCAGTAAATGCTGCTGTCCTACTGCCGTCCAACAGAAAGGCAGACTCATAAAATACAGGGGGCCTCATGTACTTTATTCACTGGATTTTGTGCCATGACATTCTGGTTTTTTCCCAACACCAAGATGACCATGAAAAGTAAATGTTTTAAATCCATTTGGGGCATCAGGTCAGGCACAAGAGTGTAACTAAGACACTGCTAAAGGAGGACTTCCAGAAGTGTTCCTAGAGTGGCAGGAACGATGGGATAAGTGTGTTTGAGGTAGGAGGAAGTAGTCTGAGGGCGATCGATGGCACTGTGTCTTTTACTATAATACATTTTTAAAAAAATTTAAACATTAGCTATATTTTTCTATCACATACCACACACACAAAAGAAAACCGAATTCCAGGTCCTGTGAAGATGGTAGTGGATATAGCCTGCTAAAATTATTCTAGCTTCCTGCATACAACAAGAACAGCTAGAGAGAAATGAAGCCAGAAAAACAATGGTCAGCATTTACTTAAGCACTTCAGGCCCCTCCCTATGAAGTGAGGTGTCCCGCAGACTCCTGAGAGGAAGGGCAGGGATGAATCGCTGAGAGCTGTGGTCTCGTCTGCAGTTACAGTGTTCTTAATGTTCTCATCTGCATTCTCCAGCCTCTTGATTCTTGCATTTTACACCAGCTATTATATTAGGGTTTGGGTCAGTGATGGGCAGCATTGCTAAAACAAGCAGGCTTATGACACAGATTTCCACAAAAAGCATAACTACCACCACTGTAATTCTTGCTTCAAAGTACTAGGTTCACTTGCCTTTCTGCTAATTTAAAATACTATGCCTCTTAAAAAATTCTTTGGGACTGAGGATGTACCTCAGGGGTAGAGTGCTTGCCTAGTATATGCAAGTTTCTAAGTTTGATCCCCAGTCAAAACACACACACACACACACACACACTCACACTCTTTGATCTTGTGAAAAAAGAGTTTTGATCTCTAAAGGCATTTTCTTGATGTTTGAAATGCTGATAGAGCATTTCCTTTTGCTCTGAGAGTGCTGGCCAAATTCTAGGTCACTATGGGTCACAAACAACTTTAGTGATGCTAAGGCCCTGTTCTCATGGGTCTTAGAGATTCCGCTAGGATATGAACATCTGTGCAGGAGGCTCTGGGCAGCAAATGTGAAGGTGACTCTGCCTGCCTCCTTTTCCCTGCCCCTGTAGTACGTGGACAGGGATCCCCTCTTCAGTCAGGGCCTGAAGGCGGCCTTTCCTTTTTCCCCCACTGAACGTATGTTGATTTCATGGTGGGATGGAGATTTTGATATGCAGAATCTTACCACATCCTTGATCTGAGAAACAGATGGACCATATGATTTTGAGTGTGGCACCCAGGATTTGGGTGTAGTTCAAGCACACAGCTCATAAAAGTCCAGACAATAAAAAGTGAAGATGTAAAAGATAAAAGGGTTTCTTTCAGATATCATAAAATATTGTTTGAAAATCATTCTTAACCATAGTGTTCTAGCCTTTATATTTCCATTTTTATGCTGGACAAAAAAAAAAAAAAAAAAAAAAGACTGCTCAGCGTATGAACCCAGCCTCAGGAAATGAACATCTTCTGGCCATTAAAAGCAGGTTGCCCCAGTGCAGTAATAGCCTCTGAGTCACTCTGCTGCGATGTGGGGTTTGCCGTCATACTTTGGAATGCATTCATTTCCTCATCTCGGGACCCTGCTAATGCTTTAATTCTTGCAGGTAAATCCTGTGGCAAAAAGTAATACTGCATCTGAAATCCCTGACAAAAAGTTAGCCATGTTTTTCTAGAACTCAAAGGGAGGTTTGCTGTAACAATTGTGGAGCCCTCTTGAACATAATTATGGTTAGATAACGAACTTCTAAACATTAGGCAAATGCATTTACCAGGTGTCATTTCAACTAATAGCAAAAGAACAGCTCACATAGATTATGCCTACTGTGGAGTCCTGTGCTCACCGCACTGTCATCTTCTCGTATCTCCCCAGCACATTCCAGACAGGTGCCACTGGGCAGCTCCATTGTATCAGGAGAAGTAAGATTTAGAGGTGAACCCACAATCCTGCCCAAGATCAAACAGTAGAATTTTATTCCAAATCTGACTGTCCCAAGAGCCTTCTTTCTTAGTTTTGATATACTGATTTTGCTAACTTACAGTTTTTATAAAATGTCACCTGAAGCTTTGTAAAACCAGAAACCATGTAAATGTAAAAACAGCCCCATTTTGACCCTGAAATTCCAGGACCCCATTGCCCTCTCTGTGTAAATGTGATGTGGCCACAAATAGTTTAAAGTCACTAGGATCCTGTGTTCTCATTTGCAAAATGGAGGGATGGATGGAGCTCAGCTCCACCTAAGAACACTTTCCTTTCATTCATGTGTCATTTCGACAAGTGTTCATTTGAATTTCTGCTACGAGGAAACTATTGGGTGATATCATAAAGTGTGATCCCAGAGGGTGAAAAGCTCACACAAGGTCTTACGGAAAAGGAAAATTCATGAACAAAAGTGTGTATAGGTGTGCATGTGTCTGTCCATAGGTACACACACATACATGTATAGAGTATACATGTGTAACACCTACACACACACACACACATACACACACGGATGAGCCTGTGGGGACAGAACAGAGGCAGAAGCTCAGGAGTTGGGTGGTGGGGTGAATGTGACATGCGCTCCAAAATGATGGGCTGGTGTATTTCCAGTCCCTATGCGTCCTGGGCCTGACAGGTTGGTAAATATCTTCTGAATGATTCCATGTTTGAACACGAGAGAAAAATCCTAGTTAAGAATCAATGAGGAAGAGAAGCCAGGTGGAGAAGAGAGGGTAGGACGCGCACTCCAGACAGCAGAAACAGCAGGGAGTGCAAACAGTTTCATGATGGGTTGGGTAAGGCACTGGGGCCTGGGCCAGGAAGGGCAGGCACATAGGTTGGTGGCAGACTAGGTGGCAAAAGTTAGACTTGGGCCAGGTTCAGATAAGCATAGGTTTCGCTGACCTGTGGCTGCAGATTGTTGTTATTAAGGATTTTCAACTCAAGAAAGACTTGTAGGTCTACTTGTTCAGGAAAGTTCTGGATGCTTTACTTAACATCTGTGCAACCCAAAATAATTTATGTGGCTGCTTACAATTAATAGAGGAAGCCCTGCTAGAAAAGTACATTGTAGGTGAATCTCTAATTTTAAGAAACAGAAAACCATGCCACATGTTACCAACCTAAGTTAGAGGAGACTTATTGACATCACACAACAAGTAGCCAGGATGAACTTTATGGAAACCTGTTTGGATACGGGAAGCCACTTTACTGTGGAGTTCTGTGAGCAATTCAAGAACAGTGAATGAGGGTAAATGGGCTGTATCCCTGGAAAGGTGAGTTTTCAGTTGTCACTACAACTGTCTTTTTCCACTCTGGGCTGGCCTTAGGACTCTCAGGAGGGGAATGGAATGCAAGTGACTGCAATGTTAATTCTTTCCTGAAGCCACAGGAGGCCTTGCTTAACTTCCATCCACTCTCCGCACAGTGCAGCCACCCTGCCAAGCAGCCCTGGCTGGCTTGCTGATAATCACCACCCCAGCTTTGCTCTGTGTATGTTAAGGTCGACCAAAGGAACAGATTTCACATAATATTACACACACACACACACACACACTCACACACACACACACACAATCGATAAGGTAGGCTTATATGGCCACCTGCAGAGTCAGGTGTGGAAAAGTGCAGGACTGTCTGAGCCCCGGAGAGCCTGAGAATCCAGCCAAAGTTTGAGGACCTGCAGCTCACTGTGGGGTCTGTGGGAGCCTGTGTCTCAAAACTGGAGCCTGCACTGCAGGGCTGGAGCTCCTCTGAAGAAGCAGCAGTGAGAATGCCTCCCTTTGTTCTATCCAGGCTGTAAGCCTATTGGTCAGGGCCACACCCACCCAGGGCGGGGCTTGGTCAGTAAACGAATCAATGCGGCCCTGTGTCACACCAATCTGCTAGGTGTTTCTTATTCAAACTGACACTCCAGATAGGTGACTGAAGCCCTCCCAGACCAGTCAGTCCCCAGCCAACCTGCCAGCTGACTGCAGGTGTGTGGGAGCAGCAGCTGGTTTAAGCTGAGAAAGAAGAGATGAAGGAAAGAGGGAGGGAGGAAGGAGAAGAGGCCAGAGAGAAGGAGGGAGGGAGAGGGAGGAGTAGAGAGACGGTGAGGAGGGGAGGAAGGGAAAGGGAGATAGGGAGAGGAGAGGAAAGGGAGACAGGAGAAGTGATAGAAGAGAAGAAAATAAAGAGGAATAGAAATGGCGGCTTACCAGACATCTAGTACTTACTTCTGGACTACTCAATGTACATACTTTATTTCATTCCATTAGTTCTTGATTGCATCAAATTGGTTCATAAATGTATCAAATCCTTCAAAGAAGAGTTTGATTCTGAAGACTTCCCAATTGATTTGCAAAGAGGGTTTTATTCAAAGGTTTTGGAGTTGGAACAATACGTCAAACTGCAGCGTGTGGGGGACAGGCCTGCACTGCAGCCTGAGTGGGGAGGAATTGTCTTGCCCTGTATAAAGCACGCAATATGGTTACTGTGTGTGGGTAACACACTGCCTTTTCAGTTTGTTTACTGTACAGAGGCAGGTCCAGCCCAGCGACCACCAGCTGGACGCACCTGGTTATTTGATGCCCGCACCTCTGATCGAGGTGAGGCCTGGGTGACTAACTTGCACCAAGCACGCACCACCTGCAGAGCCTGCACAGACCAGTGCCAGCATCCAGGCTGCCACCGTCAGCACCACCTGTGAACTCAGATGGGCATCAACTGCGGGGATCTTTTTAGTTCTCTAGTCTGCACCCTCATGCCCTTCAGCGTGAGACACCCACTCCCGCGTACCCAGGTTCCTGTTTAATGTCTTCCTGTACCTCATTTATTTTTCAGTTCAACAACATATTAGAGTGAAAGTGCTGTCATAGAGACTCAAACTTCAAGCTACTCTCAATTACAAAGAGAGGCTGAAGGGGTGCAATTTGGATAGTTGACGCCTACACCTTCCTGACAGCAGTGCCACACCTGTTGGGACACAACCAGAAGCCAGCTTCAGGGCCCTGTGGTTCAGCCAGGAGCTGACGGTCACCCGTCTTCCTGCTCCTGACTGTGTGCTTGCGTCGCAGAGCTGTGTGGAGTCTTCTGTTCCTGGCACGGGCCTGCTGTCTGGCACATAAACAATAATTGATAAATATTTGCTGAATGGACAGTTGTATTTCTGTACTCCCAGGGACTGGTCCAGCATAGCTCCCCCTCTACCCCAGTGAATCAGGGAGCCCACTGGAATCGGGAGGGAAGAGTTGGGTAGAATGTCCTGGATGGATGGATAAACAGCAGCCTCTCTTAGCAGCTTACCTATCACTCTGGCCTTCTCCAGCCAGGCAGAATGAAAGAGACTTTGTTACCAAGTGAACCATCACCAGCAGGGCGTAGTTTCCACTCTCAAGCTGGGGAGGCAGGAGTGAGTGTGTTTTCAAGTTCTTGTCTAAACTATCTCTTAAATTTTAAGTTGTGGAGTCTGCTTTTCTCACTGAAAAGTCTGCTGGCAAAAAGAGGAGGAACAAGTCAGAATCAGGTAACTAGATGAATATAAAATATGAGGTAGTGATAAATACTGAGCAAAAACTAAAGCATGGAGCAGAGCTTGGGAAGGCTGAGAGGAGTGAGCCCGGGTGTCAAATGTGGAGAGGCCCAGGCAGAGGAACAGCAAGTACAAAGGCTCTGGGCCACTCTGAAAGGCCTGTTCAGTGTGGCTTAAGTGATCAGTAAGACCTCAGTGGCTGGTGCAGTGTGAACTGGGCAAGTGATGTCCTGTAGGTAATGGGCTGTCGGGTCAGAGTGGCCTGGGCCACCATGTCAGGGCACTGCTTTGCTCTGCATGAGTGGCAAGTGTTTTGAGCAGAGGAATAAAGCAGTCTCTTTGGTCCTCTGTTGAGGAATAACTGAAAGAACGTAGGTGAGGGATGGTGGTGACTTGAAAGATGGCAAGAAGTGGATTCTGGACGTGTTTTGGAAGTAGATCTGGTAGGCTTTGCTATAGTTGGATGTGGGACAGGGAAGGAAGCCCATTAACATGGAATTCCTGTCTCTAAGGTTAGGGCTGTGATACACAGAGAGGGTGGTCATTTTTATCATCAAGGGCGTTTCTAAGATGCCTACCTGTTTTCATTAGTTCTACAAGCCATGGATTTAATTCTCCTTTTGGAAACCATTTCCAAGTTGGGAACAATTTGCAGCTTTTATTGAGTGTGAAGAGCCCTCTGTGAGCAAATGGCAGGTGGTCGGCTGGGGGCGGGGCTAGAGATGCGGCAGGTCAGTACCTCTGCCCTGCGTGTGAGGGAGGGGCTGGTGCTCAGCCAAGGGCTGCAGGTGAGCGTGGCAAGCAGTGGATGTTATGCTACATTTTGAGAACACGACTTAGTTTTCAGTCCTGTTTGCGATATCAGGAAGCAACCTCAATTTAGTGGTAAATTTCCCCAAACACTTCTCTTTTTCCCTTTTTAATCAGGAGGGCTCAGAGCTATGTCCGCCAACAAGATCTCCCTAGAATTTAATAATGTGGTTTTAATGTCACTAAATACACATACGAAGTATATTTGTTTTTTCCAAAAGAATGTTTATTTGTAGAATCATACTTATTTTTTAGACTTACATTAGTGGAATATACCAAGGACTGAACACTTTATATAAATTAATTTTCTGTAAGCATTTGCATAATTGCAGATATTCTCATTTGATTTTTTTTTAAAAAAAACATTGGAGCGTAGACATTCTTGTAGAATTGTACTAACAAGTATAGTCTGATAATTCCATGCAAAGCAAATATGTGCATAACCACTACTCTGATAAAACCTGTAGCACTAAAGTATCTGCAAAGTTCTTTTCTCTGAAACCAGTGTGCTTCCTGAGCCCTGACTCCTCAAGCAAAACCACCATGCTTATCTCTACTCCTTCAGTAAGGTGTTTTGTTTTGTGGTACTGGGGATGGAACTCATGACCTCGCGCTTGCCAGGCAGGCACTTCTGCCGCTGAACTAAACCCCCAGCCCTCGTCCAGTAAGTTTTCCCAGTTTTTAATATACATAAGAATCATCCAGTGAGGATGTTTTTATATTTGGCTTCTTGTGGATTATGTTATAGGGGTTTCTCTGTGTTGCTTATATAAAAGTAGTTTATTATTTTCTTATTGCTGCTTATTATTCCACTATATTAATACACGACAATTTGTTTACCATTTCTATAGTGAGTGGACTTTATATCCAGTCAGTGTTTGTTGAGTAGTTAGATGTAGCTACAAACATTATTTTGCACATCTTTGATCATAATGTAGCAATGTAGCTGTTAGCTACATAGTTTTTAATCATTCTTGTGGGAATATAGTTATAGTTTCTGGATTTGATTTACATTTTCATGTGATTAATGGAAAAGGTCATTATTCTTCTGTTCGTTGGTCATTTAGATATCCCATTTTCCTGGAAATATCTGATCAGAGCTTTTTATCTATCATTTTAATTGGGTCATTAGTCTCACTTTTAGGAAACTGACTTGTAAGGTTTTAATATAGTCAGTTTATCAGGTTTTTTGATTAATTGCATTTATAAATACCTCTTTTATGCCATGGCTTCTTTTTGGTGTTACTGTGGCCCAATTCGTCAATCTGTTTCCTTATATTCAGCTCTAGATGTTTCTAGGTTATTTTCTAGGCTATTTTGTTCTGTACTCTTACTGTCCAGCCTTTTACCAGTATTACATGATTTTAATAAATAATAATGAATTAATTTAATAAATAATAAATAAGGATGTTGGATGTCATTTCAAGTGTATTACCAGACATTTGTCCATTTTCTTCGAAGAAATGTCTATTTAAATCTTTTGCGCATTTTTAAATGGGTCTTTCATATTTTTAGTGTTTAGTTGTAAGAGTCTTTTATATATTATGGAACCAGATTCTTATCAGACATATGATTTGCAAATATTTTCTACCATCCTGTTTTTTGTCTTTTGATTTTCTTGATAATAATGTCCTTTAGTGCACAGAATTTTTTTTAAAGTATGAGGTTAAACTTACTTGTTTTCCTTGTGTTGCTGATGCTTTTGGTGTTATATCAAAATGCTCTTACATAATACAAAGTCAGGAAGAATTACACTTGTTTTCATCAAAGAGTTTTAAAGATGTAGGTTTTATATTTGTGTCTTTTGAGCTCCATTTTGAGCTAAATGTCAGGTACAGATACTGTTCCAAGTCACCCTTTCACAGATGGGTGCTTATTTGTCACAGCATAGTTGCTTGATTTTGAGCACTGAGCAGTCTTGATAACTTTGTTGAAACTTGTTTGTCATAGATGTTTGGGTTTATTTCTGAACTCTCAACTCTATTTCTTTGGTCTATATGTGTATCCTTATACATGTACCATACTGTTTTGATTCATGTAACTTTGTAGTAAGTTCTGAAATTAAAATATATCAGTCTTCCAATCGTCTACTCTTTCAAGATTTTTTTGTCTATTTGAGTTCTTTTTACTTTTTTAATACAAATTCTAAGATCAGCTTGTTCATCTTTACAAGAGGCAGTTGGAATTTTAGCAAGGATTATGCTGAATCTGAAGATCAAATTGGGAAGCATGGTTGTCTTAACAATAATGAATCTTCCAGTACATGAACACTGATGCCTTTTCATTTGTTTGGATCTTCTTTATCTTCTAAAAATATGTTGTAGTTTTCAGTGTACAACTTTTACATATCTTGGTTACATTTGTCCCTAATCATTTTGTGATATTATAAATAGAATTTTAGAGACCTAGAAAACTGTAAGATAATATATTTGTGTTTGTTTAGCCACTAAATTTGTGACAATTTGTTACAGTGGCAGGAGGAAACCAATATATGCTGCATGATATCAATTATTTACCATTTGTTTTGATATGGTTCAGGTCAGTTTTAGTAAACGTTTCAGATGTAGTATAGCAGTATATTTTCATAGTTTTTGAGTCAAGTGTGTATTTAGCTGTACACTGCTGAAACATGAACATGCACTCTGAGCAATGCTTTATGCGGTGATTTTTTTCATTATGCAAATGTCACAGAGTGTACTTTCAAACACTGAGATGGCTACGATGTCACTAAGTGATATTATCCTATGGCGTCACTGAGGTATGGGTACTGCATCATTGATTGAAAAATCACTATGTAATGTGTGATTCCATATATAGATACATATGTATGCATGTGCATATATATATATAAATCCATATTTGTTGCTTATGTTTATATCTTCAATATCGTTATTGAGTTTTTCTAGTTACTGATTATTTCTTTTTTATCTTTCTTACATTATAAATGTTTACTGAATTTTAAAAAATTTATTTAGAGAAAAAAAGCAAAACAGAAAAAAGGGTAGAAATAATACAGAATTACAATAAACAGTAAGAAATCACTAGTTGATAAATTACATATTGTTACCTTGGAAGTAGTTGCTTAAGACGCAAAAAGCATAAAAAGTGGACAATCAAACAATGACAATACAAACCATTCTGTTTGATGAACTAGCAAAAACTTAGTAGTATGGTTATCTATCTTGCACACGTAAACACACATATAGTTATATCCTTTAGAGCACTTTCCTTCCCTTTTGTTAGTACAGTATCTATTATACATTTTGGATCTTATTATGCTTTCAGTAAACATGCTTCTCCAAAGTATTCTCCTTAGTGTTTCTCTTCGTGTATGTCTGATGGATGTTAATTCTTTCAGGTTTTATTTGTTGGAAAATTTTTTACTTCATGTACAGTTTTGAAGGCTATTTTCACTACTCAGCATGGTGAGGACATCATGTCTTTGTTCTTTGGCTTCCTTCATTTGTGTGGAAAAGTAAGCTTCCATCATTCCTGTTTGTTTTTTTTTTAAGGTAACGTGTTTCTTTTCTTTGGCTGGTTTTAAGATTTTTGTCTTTGCTCTTAAGTAGTCTGACTATGATAAGTCTAGTTGTTTTTCTTTGTCTTGTTTGGGGTTGTAAGCATTTTTTTGCACTTTTAGCTTGATGTCTTTGGTCAGTTTGGGGAAAAATACAGCTAATATCTATTCAAGTAGTAAATGTTCTCTATTCTTTCTTAATTCTCCTACAGGATTTCCAAACATGAATGTATTAGAATTTCCTCCAAGATCCCTGTCCTTTTATTCATTTTCTACATTGTTATTTTTGTTCCTTGTCTCCATGCTCAGTCTTACGTGATCTATATGACAGTTTACAACTCCTTTCTGGACTGCTTAATCTGGCATAAACCTTATCAATTATTGTCCGTTCGGTTCCAGACTTTTCATTTTTTGTTTGTGAAGATTCTAGTTCTCATGAAGTTCTTCATTTTGTTGTCTGCTTTCTTGAGCTCATAAGTCATGGATATTTTTAAGTTTGTACTTGAGAACTCAAACAACTGGATTGCACAGAGTCTAAATTTTTTTGTGGTTTTGCTTATCTCATTAGGTCTCTTGGACTATCTGGTAGTATTTGATTGACGCTTGATAAATTGTACAGCCGGTTTGAAGCTCTCTTTTGTGTTATCGTTTAGAGAAAAATTACATTTGCATTGGCTTCTGTAAGGTGATTTGTGTACTTATAGATCACTTTGTCTTATTTGTGTTTGAGCTAGTTTAAAAATTGGGTTTTAGTCCTTGTCAGAATTGAACTGTCTCCACTTCATTCTCATTTACGATGTGCAGTCCTTTCATGGCCCCAGTTGGAAGTTGGAAGTCTTCCTGGGACCCACTTCCTTGGTACACACCAATCCTCAACTGTTACTGTTGTGAGACTTGATGTTTGAGCCTCTGAATCCTATGAAGTTTACAAGTCAGCAGTGTCTGAAGGAAAACACTGCTATTAAATGCTGGATTTATCTCAGTGTGCTTTACTTCTCTCTTGGCTCTTGACTCTTTAGGTCCCAGTTGCCTTAGTATCTTTCAGATGTCTTCATACAGAGGTTCTTTGTTTTTTATTTTTATATTTTTATATTTAATCCAGCTTTTAAGTTGTTCTTGGCAAAGGACTTAGTCTGAAGCAAACTAGTCTGCCATGACTAAAAGCAGGCATCCATTGTACTTATTTTTGGCCGTTGCCTTCTATTTTAAGAACAGTGATTCTGGCTTTCCTTTTATATTAATGAGATAGTTTCCTTTCTAAGTAAATGTATTTATTATGAGAGATGTACAAGTTCCAGCAAATAAAACAAAGAGTGCAATAAGTGCCCGTTTCCTTTCACCCAGTGTGTAGCATGCTCAAATAAAGAAGAGTTGACTTAAAGGAAAATAGTAAATAAATAGCAGTACAGATGGTGCTTGGAGATGGTTAAAACAGTAATAGTGGTTTCAGACAACTTGTTTGAGATAAACAGAAGCTTACAAAAGTCATGATCTTGCCTATGGCTACACAGAATATGCATGGTAGGGCTGATATGATGATTTAGGTCTCCTGGTTCCCAAGTCAGTACCCAACTGCTCTAATCTATGGCTGTTCCTAGGGCTCTTATCTCTCTCTTTGTCTGGCTCTCAAATAAATTTCTGTAGTTTATTTTCCATTTTGGTCTAAATGCTTCCATGTGTATACTAAGCCTTTTTAAAATAATATCTTTTATTTATTGGGTTGTAAGAAAAAGAAAATGTCTCTGCCTAACACAAGTGCACGTGCGTGTATCTGCATGTATGTGCATGTGTATATATGTTTCAAATTTTCATCAGCTCTTAGTAGCAATTTCTATATAGTGCTCGAGCCTGTGAGATTCAGGGTGATCAATCCTTCAAAATGCTCAGCTCCTTTTAAAAATTCATGCAAAAGAATGACCAGTTCTGTGGAATTTATTATTAACTAAAGCTCCTCTCCATTTGTTTAATTGTATTATTTGCCTGGGGGATGCTGTTTAAATGTGGAGCCAAGTCAGCTAAATGAAACATGATTCTGGCACAAGAAAATAATGATGTGTCTCTTCCTAAATAGCAGCAGCCTCCCCCCAAGCTCCAGATGCTTGGAACCACACCCTCACTTTTTTGGGAGCAAAGGAGGGTGGTGCCCAGCTTGGTTTTGGCTTTTAAGGGCCTACTCAGGAGCAGACAGACCACGGGAAGGGGAGGTGGAACTTGGAGGTGGGGACGGGGCTGCTGCAGAGGACCTGATGACTGTAGAGGGACTGTCACAGGCTCTCTGAGATAGGAACATAAGCCATGCCTCCCCTCTGGGATTTAGATGTGTGTCTGTCCCCCATGTCTGACCAAACAGATGAAAACTGACTCTACAGGTTAGTCATTTAGCTGAGATAATTACCAAGGTTAGATGGGCACTGGAGGGAATCATGCACTTCCTTCTTATCTTAAAAGGTCACTGAGACTCAGTACTTAGAATTTCTAGATTAGTGTTTTTTCAACCTATCATTACATAACCCACCACAAACTGGTACCTTTCTCATCTCTGACCTTCCCTTTGGAGGTCCTCTGGGGCAAAATGAGACCAGGAGGTGCACCATTCTGAAAATGTGTCCTGAGTGCCCACTGGATGGGTGCCAGGCACTGCGAAGCACACGCTGCGGATTTGTTACCTGGGATGGGTTGGGGACAGATGAGAGAAGTGAGTCAAATATATGGAGGAAAGGATGAATGAGAGGGCTGAAATCTGGAGAGACAGAAAAGTCACATTAACCAGTGGAGGCCTCCCCAACAAGGTTGGGTGGGCGAGCCTTCTGCACAGAGCTTATGTGCCTTTAAACTGGTGACCCGGAATGTTCCCGGGCATCAGGCCTGACCCAGAGGGACTCTGGTGCCTTTGGTCTGCTTTGGGGCCTGGCAGTCTGCTTTCCTAGGAGGTGTCCCATGCAATTCTTACAGAGGTCAAAGACTAACTTTTAAAAATCTTCCTCTTAACTTTATGTGTTTTGCAAGGCTGAAAGAGAATTATTCCAAAGATGAGCAGAGAGAAGGATCTTCCTGCAGACTCCCATTTTGTTGACAAATACTCTCCCCAGTGTAGGAAGGAGGAAACAAGCAGTTTTGTCTGCTGTGTGTGAGTAGTTCTCTTTTGCTGTCTTCTCTGACTGCTCTAATTCTCTTTGGTGCTAATGTCCTATAAGCACAAGAAGACTCAGAAAGGCCAGGAGACCCCAGATTAGAAGAGTGGACTCCACATCCAATGCTCATTCCATCTCACTGTGAGTTTTCAGCATGGAGAAGGAAGCATAGAGGTCTTCCAGGCCTTTCCCCCTTGCCATCTTTATTTGATGCCCGTCTGTGCCAGAAAGCTGGACTCCAAGTGAAAAAATTCACTTAAGAAAAATTTCTACAAACGAGACAGACATTTTGCAAATCAGCTGTCTTTCTGAATTAAAGGGGATCTCAGAGGTCACAAAATTGCCCAGGTGCAGGAAAGACATGTGTCAGCCACCATTCTTTGCCCTTCCCTTTTGACCCAAGGGAAATAGCTAGAACACAGGGCAGTGTGCTTTCCTAAAGACCCCAGAGACAACCTCAGAATCTTTAACTAGCACTCTTGCTCACAGCTACTCATTTGCTGAGTGTGGCTCACACCAACGAAGCTCCCTTTCCATCCATTATCTGGAGGATTCATTCTTTAACAGGTCAGCAAGCCGGGGATCACTGGGGTCGCAGGTTATCGAGGGCACACAGCTGCTCAGCAGAGCTGTCCGATCCAGTTCTCTAACTTGCCACTTCAGCCGTCTGCAGCCTCGCTCTTGCCCTTCGGGTGTGTTTGGTGGGTCTCTAGAACAGCCAGCAGTCGCGCTGTTTCTCAATCAAGCTGCCTTCCCCTAGGGACAGCAGCGCAGCTTCGGCTCCTCCTGGGGAGGCTACGCCACACTCTCGGAAGCAGCGGACGACCCAGGCGTGAGTTGTCCTACATGGCTCTTCTTTCTTCATGTCCCTCGGTACCACTGATTGTCTTCCGCCGCTCTGCTGGCACCGGCATCCACCTACCGTTTGTGTCCCTCCCATCATCTAATCACTGATCCTGGTTTTTACCCTCGCTGCTGAGTTCTCCTGCTGTGGTGGGCAAGGTCCCTTCATGTCCCCCCAGTCCCTCCTTCAGACACTGACTGTGAGTCTTTGCTGCGCTGTAAGGACGCCAGGCCTTTCTGCTGTGTTTTGTCTTTCTAGGGTGGAGGGTATTCTGTTAATTTTGCTTTGCCCAGTCCACCAAGGAGTCCTCTTTTTTCAGGGTCCTCTTATTTTTCTGGGCCTCAGTTTGGGACCAAGACTCCATTTCTTTTCAGATTGTGCACATCAGTGGGGACCTGGGGTTTTCCCTGCTTGCTGGTGCCCTGCCTGGGGTAGGGCAGCAGGACTGGTGCTGGGCTTCCTTTCTGATGGTGCATGAAAGTTCTCTCAGCCACGTATCCAAGCTTAGGTTCACCATCCACCAACTAAGGCCTTTAGCAGAGCCTCAGGTAGGAAGCTTTGCCAGCGTGAGTCCATTTCTTGTTCTCTCACATTTATACTCATAGAGGGGTCCCTGGCTCTTTTATCTCACTTTGAGGAGAAATAAAGGTAGAGATATTTAGACTTCTAGATATGGGAAAAGCTTGTATCTTTCTCTGTTTATTTGTCTTGAAGCAAAAACTCTGGGTAACTGGATAAAAGGCCGAAAGACTGGTGGAGAAGAGAAAGAATTAAGTGTACAACCACCCTGGGAGGCTGAGCCAGGAAGACTGAAAATGTGAGCCCAGCCCAGATAACTTACTGACTTAGACTCTGTCTCAAAATACAGAAACAAAAAAGGCCGAGGATGTAACTCAGTGTGAAGGTCCTGGGTTCAATACCCAGTACCCTCTCCCACCAGAAAAGGATCAAGCATTATTACAACACCTTATAGAAGTCTAGATTCCAAAATATGCCTATTAATTTTAACTTTAGCATTGGGAAACCATGGCTCATAGGTCATATATGCCGTGCTGCTTGTTTTTGTGTGGCCTGTATACTAAGAATGGTTTTTGTATTTTAAATGATTATTGATTGCAAAGCAACTATGTGATATCCTTCATTTCATTTTGACCCACAGTGTAAAATACTACCCCTTTTTTTCATGGAAAGTTTAGTGACCCTGCTTTAGATTACTAGTGGTTGAACACATTTTTCCTGTCACTTACCTAAAACTACTAGAGAAACAATGTGATTGCTTAGATCCGCGATATCTCCCAAAGTCTCCCATGTATAGAGGTAGGACTTTCTGAGGGTGATTAGATCATGGGGCCACTTTGCTCATCAGTGGGTTGATCCATTAATGAGTTCAAAGCTGAATGTGCTATTAGGTGGTAAGTCCTGGTCGGAGGTAAGTAGCTGGGGTGTAACCTGGAGGAGTATATTTATGTCCCCAGCTCTTCCTTTTTTCCTGTCCAACTCTGTCTGCTTCCTGGCTACCACGAGTGGAGCAGTTTTTCTCCACCAGTCCCTTCTAACATGCCTTAGGGCCTGTCGACCATACGTAGACTGAACCCTTGGAAACTGTGAGCCAGAGTAAGCCTGTCCTTTAAATTACAAGCGTTGAGTATTTTGTCCCAGTGGAAGGAAAAGGACAAATACAAAGGGATTCATACTTTAATTTTTATTACCCATAGTCCACTTCATTAGAATAAAGTACCACTGCTGTCTCTGGCTCTTACCTGCTGGTCTCAGTTCCACGACACAGGAAAGGTGAAAACTTCAGGAAAGTCAATTAAGGAAAACCCTTCCTAACAAAAACCCCCTTCATCATTACTGTGGCCCCTAGTGATCCCTACAGCAAATGTTGCTTCTTTTGGGAGCTTTCAACTAACTGACATGTGGGAAATCTACTATGGATATGAAGTTTCCTGCCCTTGAGCTTGCGTTTTGGCATTGTCCCATAAAGTACATTGAGAAACAAATGTAATTCTCACAATGTGGTTCTCCCAGTAGGAAAATATGTTACTTGAGTCAATGAATAATATATGTTGCTATACATTTTTTAATAAAATGAGCAAATTGTTTGAGTTTTTTGAAGACTTAATTCTTCATTTGCTAGTTCATTTTGAAGCCATTACAGTTCTCCATACGAAGATGTGAAATTAACCGTCATATTTTTTGCTGTGGCCTGGAAGTTGAACAGGTTAATGTTTCGCCCAAATTAGCTTCTTTCCCTTCACATTTACTCTGTCATTAACCTTCCCTATTTGAGCCTGTAATAAAAATTACTTCATGATCAATTCAAGGCAAGGTTTTATGTAAGCCATGCCTAATGTAGATATTTATTACTGGGCTTGACAGGCAGGAGTCAGATTTATTTGGATAATTTGTTCACAATTTATGCTGCGACTATTTTAGACTCTTGAACACACAAACGCATGTTCTCATGTCAACCTATTGCCATAGTGATGGGCACAGGGACTACACTCAGAAAGTTGGGTTTTGCTGACATCTGTAAACTGAGCTCTTGCAGTAAATCTCTTTTGGTATGGCCAATCTTTTTTAGGAACTGAAAAAATTCTTGTTTTGTCAAGCTATCTTAGCAAATTAATTAGTTCTACTTATTGTAGAGTTCTAGTGTTGATAATGGTAGAATCAACCCTTTATATTTCAACAGGACTTTAGATATATTATCTATTTTGATCTGTGTTCATCCTTACAGAATAAAAACATATGTGTTGTCTTTATTCAAAGCAAGGGAATACCAAGGCTCAGAGAGGAATAATATTATAATATAATGTAATAATTGATAGGTTTTTAGCCATATAAATCTGCCAGTCATTATGGCGAAAGTCCAACAGGGTGAGGAGACCTTGAAAATACAGCTTATCAGTCTTCTTCCTCCAGTGCTCCAGACCCAGAATAGACTTCCTGCCTTTACTCCCCGCGCCCACTAAAGGCACTCCAATCTCTAGATAAAACGTCACTCCCACTCCACCGTCACCACCCAATGAGAGTTAATGTAAGCAACCCCATCCCTTAGTCTGGGGGGAGCCTCTGTGTCCTCCACAGCCTCTCTGTGCCCCTCATTAAAGGCCTCTTCATTCTCGATCTCCTTCTTTTCGCCCCTGAGCAGTTTGAGCTTGAGTGCCAACAGTAACCAATAAAAACCAGTGGAGACCACACAGCAAGCGAGAGGCAAGTTCTCCTGTCTTTGAGCTTTAATGTCCCCCTCTTTTTATTATTTTAAAATAACTTTTAAAAAACCATAATTACTAACACTTTTAATTGTACAAACCAATGGGATTCACTGTGAAATTTTCATCCGTGTGTACCTCGTGTATTGGTCATGCCCATCTATTTTACTTCTGCCCTCATTCTCTTTCCCTAGCCCTTCACAATTCTTACTAAACCCTCTTCTATTTTTGGTTGACTTTATTATTTTATTCTCATTTCCACATATAAGCGGGAGCATGAAGCATTTGTCTTTCTATGTCTGACTTTTTGTTCATTATGATATCCTTCAGTTGTATCCATTTTCCTACAAATGACAAGGTTGCATTCTTTATGTCTGAATAATACTTTATTAAATGTAGAAATAAAGTATTTCAATGAATAATATAATGAATATATATATATCACATACATACATGTATATATATATTATAATGGATATATATCTCTCTCTCACATTTTCTTATCCATCCATCCATTGATGAGTGCCTAGGCTTACTCCATATCCTGACTATTTTGAATAGTACCATAATAAACATGGGCATGCAGGAATCTCTATGGTATGCCAATGTTGGTTTCTTTAGCTAGATCATATGCCTGTCTATTTTTAACTTTTTGAAGAACTTCCATATTGATTCTCATAAAGACTAATTTATATTTCCAGGAACAGTGTGCAAGGGTTCCATTTCCCCTGCCTTCTCACCAGCATTTATTATTATTATTTTTTTTATTCTTGATGACCATTTTGACTGGAATGAGGATAGTTTTGATTTGCATTTCCCTGGTGGTAAAAGATGATACATACCTTTTCACCTAATTGTTGGTCATTTGTACTTTTACAAAGTGTCTGTTCAGTTCATCTACCCATTTACTGACTGGATTAGCTATTGTTTTGGTAGTGAATCTGTTGAGTTCCTTGTAATTTCTGGACCTCTGTCAGAGACTAAGCGTTAAAAACTTTCCTCAGTATTTAGGACAGTGTTGGTGAACCTATGACAGGGGTTAATTGCTTTTCTTTTGAGACAAAAGATGTTAATGTATGAGTTATGTTTTCTAAATGGAAGTCTCAGTATTTGAGTTTCATCTCAGAGCTGGTAATTTGTAAAAAATACATGGGTTTCAGTTGAGTTTGGGTACTCATCTCTAAAAAGTTCACCATTACTGATGTAGGATATCGTCTCTCTATCAATTATTTCCTTTGCTTTGCCCAAGATTTTTAGTTTGATGCAATCCCATTTTTTGATTCTTGCTATAACTTTGAGTTACTTGTTCCATTTTTTTTCAGTAAATTGTTGCTTTTGCTTATATCTTGAAGTGTTTTCTCTATGCTTTCTTCTAGAAGTTTCAAAGCTTCAGGTTTTACACATAAGTCTTTGATCTATCTCGTGTTGATTTTTTAAAAGAATGAGACAAAGATTTATTTTTAGTCATCTTCTTGTGGCTGTTATCCAATTTCTCTCAGCACTATTTGTTAAAGAGTCTGTCTTTTCTCCAAAGTACTTTATTGACCCATGAACATGGACATTCATTCCACCTTCTAGTGTCTTCTTCAGTTTTTTTCTCCAGTGTTTTATAATTGTCCTTATTGAAGTATTTCATCACTCTAT
Organism: Dolichotis patagonum; assembly: GCA_004027295.1. Taxonomy (NCBI): domain Eukaryota; kingdom Metazoa; phylum Chordata; class Mammalia; order Rodentia; family Caviidae; genus Dolichotis; species Dolichotis patagonum. The sequence goes on from PVJX010000226.1 coordinate 122,727, forward strand.
CAGGTTTATTCCCAGATGTTTTATTTATTCTTAAAACTGTTTTGAAATGAATTGTTTTCCTAAACTTTTTCCTATAGGTTTGTTATTGTTGTATAGAAACATTACTGATATTAATTTCATGTTCTGCTACTTAGCTGAATTTATCAGATCTAAAATTCTTCTAGTGGTATTTTTAGGGGCTAAATATCAAACAGGGATAGTCTGACTGCTTACTTTCCTATTCCTTACTCTCTGTTTTATTTCTTTTTCTTGTCTAATTGTTCCAGCTTAAATTTCAAGTATCATGAAAAGGAGTGGCGAGAATGGATACTTTCTTTGTATTACTGATTTTAGGGGAAATGCTTTCAGTTTTTCTCCATTCAGTACGATGTTGGCTAAGAATATGTTATATAGATGTTATATCCTGAGCTAAGATACTTCTGTACTTTGTTTCTTCAGGGTTTTTATCATGAAGAAATGTTGGATTTTGTTGCTTTTTCTGCATTATTGAGATGATAATGTGATTGATGACCTTGATTCTCTTTATAGAGTGTATTTAGTTTACAGATTTATGTATGTTAATTTATCATTGCATCTCTGGATGAAATCCACTTGATCATGGCATATGAAATTTACAAGTGCTGAATTCAACTTGCAAGTATTTTATAGAGGATTTTTGCATCTATGTTCATAGAGTAATGTATATTGGTCTATAGTTTCCCTTTTTATTGTTTCATTATATGGTTTTGGTAGCAGGAAAAAATCCTTCCTTTTCTATTTCATCTAATAGTTTAAGGAACATTGGTATTAGCTCTCCTTCTTTGGGTTTGTAAAATCCAGTAGTTTTTCCATCCAGTCCTGAATTTTTATTGTTTGAAAGATTATTTTTAATTGCTACTTCAATCTCATTGCTTGTTATCCATTTAGGGTTTTTGTTTTCTCTTGATTCAGTGTTGGGAGGTCATATGTGTGTAGAATTTTACCCATGTCTTCTAGATTTGTCAATTTACTGCAGTGCAAGTTTTCAACAATATTCCTGAATTATATGCTGGGTTTATGTGATATTTACTGTAATATTTCATTTTATTTCTCATTGTGTTAATTTGGGTCTTTTCTCTCTTTTTGTTAGTTTGGCTAAGTGCACATCAATCTGGCCTATTTTTCAAAGCACCCACTCTTGGTTTCATTAACCTTTTCTGTTTGTATAGTCTCAATTAATTTCAGGTTTTTATTAATTCATTTCTTCTACTGGTTTGGGGTCTGGTTTGTTCTTGTTTTTCTAAGACTTCTAAGTCACTTTGATATTTTTCTGTGTAGGCACTCATAGCTCTTAGAACTGCCTTTGCTGTACCCTACTGATTCTAGTATGTTATATTACCCTTTTTATTTGGTTATAGGAATTCTAATATTTCTAACTTGATTTCTTCAGAGATCCCTTGATTGCTCAAAGTGTATTTCTCAGTCTCCATGTGTTATATATTTTTGTAGTTTATGCTGCTACAAAGTTCCAATCCATTATAATTTTGGAAAAAGTCTTGTGAGTTGCTGAAAAGAAGGTGTATCCTGCAGTTTTTGGTTGGAATATTCAGTAGATGTCTAGGTCCTTTAGATCTGTAGTGTAGTTTAACTCTGATATTCTTTGTTAATTGTGTATGTAAATGTATGTGTATAAGCTATGTCTTGATGACAGCTTATTAGAGACATTCATTCTTATCATACAGGGCCTATCTGTCCCTTTATGTCTAGAAGTGTCTGTTTTATGGAATTAAATACACCAATATTTGGTGCATATATACTTATTATATGTTATCTTTGAGAAGTGTTTCCTTTGCCAGTATGTAATACCCTTCTTTGTGTCTTCTAATTTTGGTTTAAAGACTACTTTCTTGGATATGAGTATAATCACTTCTACTTGTTTCCAGATTCCGCTTACTTTGAATAGTTTTCTATACTTTCATTTGAATTCTATGTGTGTCTTCTCTGGTAAGGCATGTTTTTTGCAGGCAACTATAAGCTGGATCCTGGTTTTTAATCTAGTATTCCAGTAGGTGTCTTTTGCTTGGAGAATTAAAACCAGTTACATTAAGGGTTATTATTGAAAGATCTGTATTCCCATCATTTTCTTTTTTAAATGTATGATTTTTTTAATTATTTTCTTATTCCCATTTACTTATCTACTTTTCTGTGCCTGGCATTCCTTTTTTTTTTAAATCATTACCAGGGATAGCATTCCTTTAAATATCTTCTCCTATGCTGGCTAAGTGACCCTGAATTATTTTATGCTTATCTTGGAAGGTCTTTTACTTCTTTTTGGATTCTGAAGTATAACTTTGCTGGACATAGAAATTTTTTTATTTTAAAGAGGGTAAAACTATACATAACAAAACAGAACAAAGCAGATCAGAAGAAAACAATGTAAGTGACCTGAATTTCAAAGCCAGACAACAGGATATCTACATGGCTACCATAATGTCTTTGTTTTCTTCCAAATGGTTGTCCATATCGTCACACACAATGAATTCATACAAAACAGAATAGTATAAAACTGATCAGAACAGAGTGATGAGGGCATTACAGGCCTTCAAAACCAGACAATAGGAAAATCAACAATGGTTACTGTAATATCTCTTATTGTCTTCAAAATAGCTGTCCATACCTTCATGTATGTTGAAATTAAACAATACAAAACAGACTAAAACCACTCTACACAAAGAATAATAGTATTTCTGGATTTCACAGTATGATGATATGGTAACAGTAATTGGTACCATAATGTCTCTTTTTCTTGAAAGTAGCTGTTCATTTCATCACGCATAATATAATCAATTTTAATAAACTGTTTAGGGGAAGTTCTACATATGTATAAGCTTATACATATACACCTATCCTTTCTGTATTAGAAGGAAAAGCAAACCAAAACAAAACAAATTACTAGAAAAACACAAAACAAAAAAGGCAAATAAGTAACAACAGCAAAGTGCCCAAAACAATGACAATATAGGCCTTCAAAACAAGGTGGTAGGAGCATAACTAGGGTGGTTGTTTTATATAATGATCTTAAAGAGTTCCTCAGATCACCAGACACAAACATGCAAAACTGTTCCAATCCTATGAATGCTAGCTGTTTTGTTCCAAGAAATTATGGAATTTGTAGCACAATCATTTTAGCTATCCTAACTGTGTTTATACAATTTTAGATACTTTGTCTTTTTTCTTCCTTTTTCTTTTTCCTCCTTTCCCCTGAGATATTATTATTTTTTCCCTTTTGAGCAGATTCTTATCCTTTCACTGTATTTATTGAGGATTTTGTATCTTATGTACTCTTACCATTTTTTACACTAGGGAGACAATATGGTATTTACACATGTGAGTTTGATTTATTTCACTTATTAATATGGTCTCAAGTTGCATCCATTTATTTATAAATATCTCAATGTGATCATTCTTTATAGCTGATTAGTACTCCATTGTATAAAAATACCACATCCTTTTTATTCATTCCTGAGCTGATGGGCATTTAGGTTGTTTCCAAGATCTGGTTATAGCAACACATTGTGCTGCTATAAACATGGGTGCACACATATCGCTGTGATATGATGTTTTCAGTACTTCTGGGAATACACCCAGAAGTGCAATCGCTGGGTCAAATGGGGCTTCCAATCCCAGCTTTTGAAGAACCTCCAGGCTGACCTCCATGGTGTTTGCACCAGTCTGCACTCCCACCAACAGTGCAGAAGAGTTTCTCCCCCCCCCACCCCAGCTTCTCCAGCATTTGCTGTTGGTAGTTTTCTTGATCCAGGCCATTCTTTCTGGAGTGAGATGGAATCTCAGTGTGGTTTTAATTTGCATTTCTCTAATGACCAATGATGCTGAACATTTTTTCATGTATTTATTTGCCATTTGTGTTGCTTCATCTGAGAACTGCGTATTCATCTCAGATGCCCATTTTTGGAATGGGTCTTTGAATTTCAGGGGTCTGATTTTTTTTTAATTCTTTATATATTCTAGACAGAAGTCCTTTGTCTGAGGGACCAGTCACTAAGATTTTTTTTTTCCCACTTTGTGGGTTTTCTTTTTGCTATGCTGAGATTTCTTTCGACATGCAAAACTTTAATAAGATTTGATCCTAGTTATCGATTTTGGGAAGTATTTCCTGCTAGGTTTGATTTATGTTCATGAATTCTCTACCTACCCCTATGTCTTCAAGATTTCTACTTACTTTGTCTTCCAAAAGATTTAGTGTTTCTGTTTTAATATTTAGATCTTTGATCCACTTTGACTTTAGTTTAGTACATGGTGATATGCATGGGTCTAGTTTTAGTTCTCGGCATATGGAGAGCCAATTTTTCTAGCACCATTTATTAAAGAGACTATCTTTCTTCCAGTGAATGTGTTTGGCCCCTTTATCAAAGATAAGGTGGCTGAATGTGTTTATAGTTGTGGTTGTATCTTCTAATCTATTGCATTGATCTTCAGGTCTGTTTTTATTCCAGTACCGTGTTGATTTTATTACTGTAGCTTTGTAGTATAAATTCAAGTAAGGGATTGTGATACCTCCAGCCTTGTCTTTGTTGCTTAGAATTGCCTTTGCTATTCTAGGTCTCTTCTGGTTCTATATGAATTTTAGGATCTCTAGATCTGTGAGTTATATTAGTGGTATTTTTTATTGGAATTGCATTAAATTTGTATAACAATTTTGGGAGAATGGCCATTTTCACAATGTTTGTTCTTCCTATCCATGAACAAGGGATGCCTTTCCATTTTCTGAGGTCTTCTTCAACTTTTTTCCGGGTATTGTAATTTTCCCTGAATAGATCTTTTACTTCTTTTGTTAGATTGATTTCTAAGTATTTCATTTTTTGGATTCTGTTGTGAAAGGTGTGGCTTCTTTTATTTCTCTCTCAATGAGTTTGTTATTTGTGTATAGGAATGCTATTGATTTTTTAGTGTTAACTTTGTATCCAGCTACCATACTGAATTTATTTATTATACCTAGGAGTCTTTCACTGGAGTGATACTCTATGTAGAGTATCATGTAATCTTCAAATAATGATTATTTAACTTCTTTTCCTACCCTACTCTTTTTATTTCTCTCTCTTGTCTAATTGCTCTGGCTAATATTTCCAGCACCATATTGAATAGGAGTGGCGATAATGAACATCCTTGTCTTGTTCCTGATTTTTAGGGTAAAGCTTTCAGTTTTTGGCCATTTAATATGCTGCTGGCTGTTGGTTTGTTATAGATGGCTTTTATCATATTGAGGTAAAGACCATCTATGCCAATTTTCTGTAAGGTTCTTTTTTTTTTTTTTTTTTTTTTGGTACAGGGGATTGAACTCATGACCTCGCACTTGCCAGGCAGGCGCTTAAGCCACTGAGCTAAATCCCCAGCTCTGTAAAGTTCTTATGAATAAGTGTTGGACCTTATCAAAAGATTTTTCTGCATTTATAGAAATGATCATGTGATTCTTATTTTTGGTTCTATTGTTATGGTGGATTACATTTATTGATTTGCATATGTTGAACCATCCCTGCGTGCCTGGGATCCCACTTGGTCATGGTGTATAATGTTCTTAATGATTTGCTGCATCCTGTTTGCCAAAGTTTTATTGAGAATTTTTGCATCTATGTTCATTAGGGAGATTGGCCTGTAGTTCTTCTTTGGTTTGCGTCTTTCTCAGGTTTTGGTATTAGAGTAATGTTTGCTTTTAGGAATGAATTAGGGAGAATTGCTTCCCTTTTAGTTTCATTGAAGAGTTTGAGGAGTGTTGGCATTAAGTCTTCTTTGAATTTCTTGTAGGATTCCTCAGTGAATCCATCAGGGCCTGGGCTTTACTTTGTTGGTAAGGTTTTAATTACATTTTCAATTTCATTAATTGAAATTGGATTGTTCAGCAGATTTACATCTTTTGCTTCAGCTTTGATAATTCCTATGTTTCTAAGAATCTGTTCATTTTTTTGTGTGTGTTATCAAACTATGAGAGTAGAGATTTTCGAAGTAGATATTGATGATCTTTTGTATTTTCACAGGGTCTTTAGTGATTTCACCCTTTTCATTCCTTATTGCATGAATTTGAATTTTTCTTTCCTTTTTTAAAATAAGGTTGGCTAGGGGCTTATCAATTTTATTTATTCTTTCAAAGAACCAACTCTTTGATTCATTGATTCTTTGTTTTGTTTTCTTAGTCTCTATTGCATTGAATGAATTCTGCTCTGATTTTTATAATTTCTGTCCTTCTTTTGGCTTTGGGCTTGACTTGTTCTTCTCTTTCTAGATGTTTGAGGTATAGCATCAGGTTGTTTATTTGTATTCGTTCTGTTTTCCTGTTATGGGAATTCACTGCAATAAATTTTCCTCTGATGACTGCTTTCATTGCATCCCACAAGTTCCAGTAAGTTGTATTTGTATTTTCATTTGCTTGTAGATATTGTTTAATTTCTTTAATTTCCTCTGTGACCCACTGATTGCCCAAGAGTGTATTATTGAATTTCCATGTGTTGGTGGGGCTTTTGCAGTTTCTTTTGACATTAATTTCTAGTTTCATGGTGCTATGATATGATAACATGCATGGGATAATTTCAATTCTTTTGCATTTACTTAAGCATGTTCTGTGGGCTAGAATATGGTCTATTTTAGAGAATATCCCATGTAATGCTGAGAAGAATGTATATTCTGATGTTGGTGGGTGGAACACTCTGTATATGTCCACCAAGTCCATTTGTTCACAAGTGTGATTCAGTTCTGTTATTTCTTTGCTGATTTTCTGTCTAGTTGATCTGTCCCTTTGTGTCAATGGTGTGTTAAGGTCTCCTGTTACAATTGTGTTATTGCTTATTTGATTTTTCATTTATGTTTATATTTGTTTTGTATAGCAGGGTACTCCCAAATTTGGTGCATAGATATTTAAGATTCTTATGTCTTCCTCTTGGCATTTTCCCCTAACTAGTATGTGACCTTCTTTGTCTCTTTCGATCATTCTTGGTTTGAAGTTCACATTGTCTGCAGACAGAATAACTACCCCTGCTTTTTTGGGGGGGTTCCTGTTGCATGAAGTATTGTTTTCCATCCTTTGACTTTCAGTCTATGAGTTTCCTTTTGGGTTAGATGGGTTTCTTGTTTACAGCATATGATTGGATGTTGTTTCTTGATCCATTCTGCCAATCTGTTTCTTTTAATTGGTGAATTGAGGCCATTTACATTAATGGTTATAACTGATATATATTGGTTTATCTTTGTTATGTTCTTTCTACTGTTGATTCTTTACCTTTCTAGTCTGTTTAATTGTTTGCCTTGCTTAGTGGTTTTTTTCCTATGTCTATCTAGAATGTCTTTAAGTATTCTTTGCAGGGTTGGTTTGGTGGTCAGGAAGTTCTTCAGCTGTTCTTTGTCGTGGAAGTATCTTATTTCTCCATCCATTTTGAAGGACAGTTTTGCAGGGTGCATCATTCTGTATTGGAAGTCGTTTTCCTTTAGGATCTGAAATACTTCACTACATGCTCTTCTTAACCTCATTGTTTGTGCTGTGATTCTGATAGGTTTTCCTTTATAGGTGATCTGTCTCTTCTCTTTAACAGCTTTTAATAGTCTGTTTTTATGTTGGATTTCTGGGATGTTGATTATTATATGTCTGGGTGTAGTTTTATTTTGGTTATGGCTGTTTGAAGTTCTATATGCTTCACTGATCTGTATGTCAGTTTCCATTCTCATGTTTCAGAAATTTTCAGTTATTACTTCTGTAAATAGCCTCTTGATATCATTTTTGATGTCACCTCCTTTTTTGTTTATACCTATTAGTCTTATCTTGCAGCTGTTGAATTGTTATTTCCTGATTCCTTGTTATTTTTAAAAGATGTTTCTTTTCCTGTTCACTAACTGCAATCTTGTCTTCGAGGTCTGAAAGTCTATCTTCACTTTCATTGAGGCAGTTTTGCCAACTTTCGATGGAATTTTTGATTTCCTGTATATCTCCTTGAATCTGTTTCACGCATTCTCTTTGTTCCTTATATTGTTCATTCAAGGTTTCCATATTTTTGCATTGTTCTTCTAATTTTTAAAGTATGTCTTCTTTAGATGTGTTCAGCATTTATTTTATTGCATTTATTATTTCTTTTTTTACCTGGGAGATTATTTCTGATCCGAGTTCTTTTATAGCTGCCTGGAGTTGTTTCTTTACTTCAGTTGCTATCATTTCAGGAGTTTCAGGTGTATGGCTTACACTTTATTCTATGTCCATGTCTCCTAGGCTTGCTTGGGATGGCTGATAGTTTGAGATTGCATTTTACTCTTTAGCTTTGTCATTTTCCTATATTGCTGGACTCTGAGCAATGTTTCAAGGCTTCTCTGTGCTCTGGAAATCACCTCATGCACTTTCAGCTCATGAGGTGGGATGCAGGCAGGTGTCTGCTGTCTGGGGATCACTGGGCATAGCCCAGTTAGGCCCACAGGGACCTCTGGTACAGCCTCTGGTGATTGGGGAGCTGGGTGGGGTATTACAGGCTTGGAGCTGTGTTCCAACACTTCCCTGTGCACTGGAAATCACCTCTCACAGGGGTCTCATACAGGCAGCTGTCCATGCCCAAGGGTCACTGGGCATGGCCCAGGTAGGCCCACCTGGACTTCCAGTGTGGCCTCTGATGATTTGGGAGGCTGTATGGGGTCTTACCAGCTCGGAGCGATGTTCCAAAGCTTCCCTGTGCTCTGGAAATCACCTTACATGCAAGTCAGAATGCAGGCAGCTCTGGGTATAGTGGTGCACGTATGTAATCCCAGAACATGGGAGGTTGAGGCATGAGGATCAGTGTTAAGTTGAGGCCAGCCTGGGCTATATAAGTAGTTCCTGGCCAGCCTGAACTACACAGTGATGCAGTGAGATCCTACAAAGTGCCAGAGTCCACAGTGAGCTCCCCTGGTGCGGTTGCAAGTCAGCACCACAAGCAGCGAGGGCAGGCACTAACCTGGACATAGTAATTCAAACTGGCAGTTACTTTCTTTTAAAGTTTGAAGTGTATTATACCATACACTGTTGATCTTTAGAGCTTTTACTGACTTGGTGCCTCTGTCTTGTAGCACTGGTAACTTTTTATTGTTGTTGTTCTGTACTTTTGGCAATTTAAATGTCAAATTAATTTTTGGAGAGATTCTTTTGCTGGTCATATCTATTTGGAGTTCTGAGCCTCTCTTCTTACCTGATGCCCAAGATATTTTTAAGACTGGAAATCTTTCTGCTGTTGTTTCACCAAATAGAGTTACTGTTTCTTTAGTCTCTACCTTGGCATCCTCTTCTGTAATGAAAATTCTTTAATTTGGTCTTTTAAAAAGTATGTTTTGCAGGTCATACATGTTTTGCTTGTAACTTGTTTTTTCCTTATTACTGTCTAAATGTGATGATTCATCAACTTTGTCTTGAATCCTTGAAATACTTGCTTTTTGTTTCTTTATCTCATATACTGGTGAGGCAGCACTTTTGATTTGACTTATCAAGATTTTAATTTAAAGGAAATAAGTTATTTATAGTCTGAAGAAACAGACCTATAATGTTTTTCGGGATTCTGCTCTGACCCATAGTGTTGCAATAAATTAAATATAAGTGGATTAGAAACAGATAGATTTCATTTCCATAACACATACCCAGGTCAGACCCAAATGAGAAACACTTAGAAAAATGTGGTTTCTGTGGATATGGCAGTCACATATCTTGGCTGCACTTACCTTTCTGGTATCAGAAGAGATGGATTCCGTGTGAAGGTGTTTGACTATTTTCATCCTCCTTGACATTCAAGCCTAGAGAAATTACGGTATATGGAGTACTGGTAATAGGCAATGGTGGCAGGTTTTGGTAGGTTGTAGGTAGAATGGCCAAGAGTGTGTGATTTAAAGTGAAATCATTCTCATTTCAACCCTCCAACTCACCTGTTACGTAAGCAAGCTGCATATTTCTCAATTTCAGTTTCCTCAGCTGTCCTATGGATGTGATCATAGTACAGTCTACACAATTATAAGTGGGGCTTTCTAAATCAGGGTGCATATTTTAAAGTTATTATTAAGTAAGGCAATCTATACAAACATGTGTATTTAATAGGGAATATAGCATATAGCAGTTACTCAAAATTGGATGTTTTCATTCTGGTGAATGTTGGTTGTTTTTAATTCTTTGCATCCCTAGCACTTTCTTTTATTAATAGCACTGAGTTTTCCTTTGGGGAGCACCCTCTTCCTTACCAGATGTACTCATGGGGAGATTGTCAGCTGTCTTAGTTACTTTTCTGGTTTATAAGATAAAACACTCAAGACTCACAAGTTAGGGAGGCTTCAGCCTGTAATTGGCTGGCTCCAAGGCAGACTGGCAAATGGTAGAGGGGCAACTGTTCATGGTGGTAAAGATAGCAAAAGCAACCAGAGAGAGACAAAAATCTTTGTGTACCTTATATTGTATACAGGCTTTACACCCTAAGGGCAGGTATAGCACTTACACCTGGAGTCCCAGCATTGGACCATGAGTCAGTCACAAAATCTAGATTCAGCCACCTAGTAAAAGCCTACCCCCATGACTGTATGAGGCTTTAGAGGGACCTCTAAACACAAACCATAACATTCTGCTCCTGGCCCCCAACCACCAATGTATATTCCTTTAACAAAAAGGCAACTAGTCCATCTCTAAGAGTTGCCAAAGTCCTAAGAGTTTCAGCATTGATGAAAAGTCTAAGTTCCAAGGCTTCTATGAGATTTAAGGCAAACTCTTTAGTTGTGAGCCCCTGTAGAAATAAAAAAGCAAGTTAAAGACATCCAGCATTCAATAACATAAGATACACATTACAAGCTGAGATACAAAGAAATGGAACCAAAGAAGATCCAAAATTCAGCAGAGCAGACATTAAGTCTGGCAGTTCCATGTGTGGTATCTGAGGCAATCTGTGGTTAGATGTGAACTGCAAAGGGCTTGGGTGGTTCTATCCCTATGGCACTTCCAGTGGTTGTAGCTTCCGTGCCTTCTCTCTTGGACCCACTGCATTCCCTCCTGGCAGTTTCCCTCAGGTGATCCACTTCCTTGATGTCTCAAAACTTCCACTGCACCTTTGACTTCATGCTCACAACTTCACACACTGCCCTCTCAGAGGCACATGGCCTGGCCTCCCAGGCATCTTGAAATCTGGGTAGAAGCCTTCCTGAACTCACCTCTCTCCCATTTTTCATACACCTAAAACCAGTGCCACGTGGATGATACCAAGGTCTGCTGCCCATTGGAGCAGTGGCCAGCCTTCCTCCTATCTTGGTTATAGTGGTCAAGTGTCTGAATCACTTACTTCTTTGAATCCAATTCTGAGGAACAAATTCTCTACGCTGCCACCATTCTGGAGCATGGTGTGAACTCCTCCATTCTGGTATTGGTGCTCCATAGCTTTCTCCTCAAAGCAGTCTTTCACTTTCACAATTTTGAGCCTGCAATGAGTAGAGACCTGCCCCTTGTTAGGATGCCCTCAGGACCTCTGTACTATTCTCCTGTTCCTTCTCAATGGTCAAGATCTCCTCTGCTATATCTTTACAGAGCTTTTCTTTCACTGTTTTCTGGTCAAACTTACAGTGTTTTAAATCATTCTGCTGAGCTCTTTGTTCTTGATTCTCAACATAAACCTGGCTAAAGGCCCCCAATAATAGCCACACCAGAGTCTCAACATTTGACTGCCTTAAAATTTCTTCTACCAGATTAATTAGTTCACCACTCTTAATCTTACTCTCAGATAGTCTCTGGCCATGAGCAAAATGCAGACAAACTTTCTGCCAAGGTGTAACACACATCATCTGAAGTACAGCAGCAGACGCAGTCTTTTTCTCAGCAGAAACCTCTGGAGCTTGGTCTTTACTGGCATAATTTCTATCAGCCTTCTGGTCTGCTGGGCTCTGACCTGAATCTTCCAGACAGTATAGCTTAAGGTACTCCAGCTCTACTTCTTCAGCTGGCACCTCTGACTCATCTCAAACTGTTCTCACAATCATTCCCAAATGCTTCTGAACCACATGGTCAGGTACTGTCACAGCAATAAACCGCTAACATGTCCTTCCCTCACAGTGAAGGCAGTGCACGTTGCAGATAGTGACCCAAGGTGGACTAATAAATTATTTCCCTATTGTCTGAGATTAGAATCAAGAGATACAAGGCCTGTTAGTCACTGTATCTTTCATGGTTTCTACTGCATGGACCCTCAGGCTGCTTCAGTGATTGGCTTTCTTGAGGTCTGCTTGCTCAGCTTTTCCTTAGATCCAATGAGCTTCCACACATGTATGTATATATGTGTGTATTTATAAAGCACTGTCATAACTCAAGATTTGTATCAATTTTTTTACTTTAAATGAAAAAAGAATAAAAATGACAATACAGAATTTCAAAACAAAATAATAGATTAACAATGATTAATATATTGTGTATTGTTATCTTCAAAGTAGTTGCTCAGATTACAAGACATAGACATGAAAAAAACAAGCAAATGATGAAATCCCAAAATTTTTGATGAACTAATAGAGATTAATTATATATATGTATAGTCTTTTCCCTTCTTTCTTTTCTCCTTCCCCCATCCCAGTTCTTTCCTTTTGAGCAATTTCTTCCTCTTTCACTTACACAATAGCTATTGTACCTTCTGGGTCTTATTTACTCTAAGTTTTTTACACTAGGGAGAAAATATGATGTGCATACATGTGAGTCTGATTTATTTCACTTATGAGTATAGTTTCAAGTTGCATCCATTTACCTATAAAAACCTTGAGTTTATCCTTTTTCATAGCTGAGCAAAGCTCCATTGTGTAAAAATACTACATCTTTTTGTATCCATTCCATGGTTGATGGGCATTTGAGTTGTTTCCAAGACTTATCTATCAGAAATTGTGCTGCTGTAAACATGGGTGCACATATATCACTGTGGTATGATGTTTTTCATTCTTCTGGGAGAATACACAGAAGGGGAATAGCTGGGTTGAATGAGAACTCAAGTACTAAGTTTTTGAAGAATCTCCACACTGATTTCCACAGTGGTTGTACACCAGTCTATATTCCCACCAACAGTCAAGAAGGGATCCTTTTCCCCCCACAGCCCTGCCAGCATTTTGTTATTGGTTGATTTCTTGATTGTAATTATTCTTTCTGGAGTGAGATGGAATCTCAGTGTTCTTTTAATTTGCATTTCTCAAATGACTGAAGGTGTTGGGCGTTTTTTCACATATTTATTTGCCATTTGTAGTTCTTCTGAGAAGTGTGTATTCATCTCAGATGCCCATTTTTGGATTGGATCTTTGAATTTGGGGGCCTGATTTTTCCCAATTCTTTATATGTTCTTTTGTCTGAGAGACAGTTGGTTAAAAATTTTTTCCCATTCTGTGGGTTACTTTTCAGTGTGTTGGTGATTTCTTTTGATGTGCAAAACTTTTTAATCAGATGGTATCCCAGTTGTTTATTCTTTAAAGTACTTCCTGTGCAGTTTGGATTTTGTTCATGAACCCTCTGCCTACCGTTATGTCTTCAAGATTTGTCTACCTACCTTTTCTTCTAGTAGATTTAGTGTTTATGTTTTAATATTTAGATTTTTGATTCAATTGAACTTTAGTGCATGGTGATAGACAGATGTCTAGTTTTAATTTTTGGCATGTGGAAATCTAGTTTTTCCAGCAGCATTTATTAAAGAGGCTATATTTCTTTTTTTTTTTTTTAATCGGTACCAGGGATCGAACTCATGACTGCCTGCTTGCAAGGCAGGCGCTTATGCCGCTGAGCTAAATCCCCAGCCCCTAAAGAGGCTATATTTCTTTCAGTGAATATATTTGGCCCCTTTGTCCAAGATAAGGTGGCTGAGTGTTCTTGTAGGTGAGTCTGTGTCCTCTAATCTTCCACTGATACTCAGGTCTGGTTTTTTGTCAGTACGATGCTGATTTTATTACAGTAATTTTGTAGTATAATTTCAGGTCGGGGATTGTGATGCCTCCTGCCTTGCCTTTGTTACTATTGCCTTTGCTATTCTAGGTCTTTTCTGTTTCCATATGCATTTTAGGAATATTTAATCTAGATCTATAAGATGTGTTAATGGTATTTTGATGGTCAGTATATTAAATCTGGGGAGTTTGGGGAGTATGGCCATTTTCACAATGTTGATTCTTCCTATTCATAAGCAAGGGATGGCTTTCCATTTTCTGATATGTTCTTTAATCTCTGTTTTTTTTAGAATGCTGTAATTTTCGATGTATAGATCTTTTACTTCCTTTGTTAGATTGATTGTTAAGTATTTCATTTTTTGGATGCTATTGTGAAAGGTGTTGTTTCCCTAATTTCTTTCTCCGTGAGTTTGTTGTTTGTGTACAGGAATGCTATTGATTTTTGAATGTTGAATTTGTAGTTAGTTACACTGATGAATTTGCTTATTAACTCTAGTTCTTTGTGTGGCATTTTGGGCTTCTATGTAGAATATCACATCATCTGCACATAATGATAATTTAATTTCTTCCTTTCCAATCTTTATTCCTTTTACTTCTTTCTCATCTACTTGCTCTGGCTAACATTTCCAAAACTATATTGAAAGGAGTGGTGATAGTGGACATCCTTGTCTTTTTCCTGATGTTAGTGTGAAAGCTAAATTTAGTCCATTTAGTATGATATTGGCTGTTGGTTTTTCAGAGATGGGTTTCATTAGATTGAGGAAAGATCATCAATTCTGATTTTCTGTAGGGTTTTTATCATGGAGTGTTGGATTGTATCAAAATCTATCAAGATGATCTTGTGTTTTTTTATCTTTGGTTGATATGGTATATTATATTTATTGATTTGTCTATGTTAAACCATCCCTGCATTCCTGGGATGAATCTTACTCAGTCATGGTCTATAATCTTCTTGCTGATTTGCTGCATTCTGTTTACTGTATTTTATTAAGAATTTTTGCATCTACATTCATTAAGAAGATTGGTCTGTAGTTCAGTTTTTTTGGTTGGGTCTTTCTATGGATTTGGTACTAGGTTAATACTTGCTTTCAGAAAAGAATTAGGGGGAATTTCTTCCCTTTCAATTTCATTAAACTGTAGAAGATTATTGGTATTAAACCTTCTCTAAATTTCTTGTAGAATTCAGCTGTGAATCAATCAGGACCTGGGCTTTTCTTTGTTGGTAAATTTTTAATTATGTTTTCAGTTACATTAAGTGATATTGGTTATTCAAAATTTTTATATTTTCTTAATTCAGCTTTGGTGATTGATACATTTCTAGGAATCTGTTGATTTCTTCTGTGTTGTGTCCTATGCAAGTAAAGATTTTCAAAGTAAGTATTGATGATCTAAATTTCCATACAATCTGTACTAATTTTACCCTTTTCATTCCTCATTGCATGAATTTGAGTTTTATCTTTCTTTTTCTTGACAAGGTTGGCTAGGCATTTAGCATTTCTTTTATTCTTTCAAATAAATATATTATTTGATATATAAATGTATTATATATAATATAAATATATAATAAATATATATGGCAAATCAAATAGCTATTTGATTCATTAATTCTTTGTATTGTTTTCTTAGTCTCAATTGCATTAATTTCTGCTCTGATATTTATAATTTTCTCCTTTCTATGAGCTTTGGGCTTGGCTTGCTCTTCTTTTTCTAGAAGCTTGAGGTGCAACATTGGGTTGTTTATTTGTGCTCATTCTGTTTTCCTGATATGAGAATTCACTGCTATAAATTTTCCTCTTAGGACTGCTTTCATTGCAGCCCATAGGTTCTGGTATATTGTATTTGCATTTGCAGTTAATTGTAGATATTGTTAATTTCTTCTATAATTTCATTTGTTAGTGATTGGTTGTTCAGGAGAGTATTATTTAATTTACAATTTCTTTTGTCATTAATTTACAATTTTGTTGCGTTATGGTCAGATAATATACATGGGATAATTTCACTTCCTTTGCAATTACTTAAGCGTATTGTCTGTTTTAGAGGCCATCCCATGTGCAGTTGAAAAGAATATATATTCTGATATTGTTGGGTGGAACACTCTGTAAATGTCTACTAAATCTATTTGCTCACAGGTTTCATTCAGTTTTTTAAAAATTTTATTTAAAGAAAACAAAACAAAACAGAAAAAGGGTAGAAATAATACATAATTTCAAAAACATAAACAGTAAGAAATCACTGGTTGATAAATTACATATTGTCCTTTTAGAAATAGTTGTTCAAGTTACAAAAGTAAAGCATACAAAATGGACATATAAATAGCGAGACTGCAAACAGTTCTGTTCAACTATCCAACAAAAACTTAGTAATATGGTTATTAATCCTACACACTTAAACATACATGCATTTATATCCTTTAGTGCACTTTCTTTTCCTCTCTTTTTTACAATAGCAATTACACATTTTGGGTTTTATTACTCCTACATTTCTTATTATTTTTACACTAGAGACACAATGTGATATTTATAAATCTGATTCTTACTTATTTCACTAATGAGGATAGTCTCAAGTTGTCTCCATTTCATTCAGTTTTGTTATTTGTTTGCTGACTTTTTGTCTAGTTGATTTGTCTCTTTGTGATAATGAGATATTAACGACCTCATTACAATTGTATTACTGCTTATTTGATTTTTTCATGTCTATTAATATTTGTCTTATATAGTTGGGTGTTGCTGTATTTAGTGCACATATATTTACAATTTTTATCTCTTTCTCTTGAAAATTTCCCCTACAAGTATGTAGTGACCTTCATTATCTCTTTTGATCATTTTTGGTTTGAAGTGCACATTAGCTACAGATTAGCTACCTTTGCTTTTTTCTGGGGTCCTATTCCATGGAATATTGCTTTCTAGCCTTTGACTCAGTCTGTGAGTTTCTTTTTGCATTAAATGTGTTTCTTGTACAGCATATAATGTTGGATCTTGTTTCTTGATCCATTCTGACCATCTGTTTCTTTTGATAGATGAATTGAGACCAGTTACACTGATGCTTATAACTGATATGTATTGGCTTATCTTTGTCATGTTATTTTACTGTTGGTTCCCTGACTTCCTCCTCTGTTTATTTGCTTGCTCTTCCTGGTGGTTTCTTTCTTTTGTTGTTGTTGTACTTGTGGTCATTTTCATGTCTATCCAGAATATTTTTCAGTACTCTTTGTAGGGTTGGTTTGATGGTCATGAATTTTTTTCAGTTGTTCTTTGTCATTGAAGTATTTTAATTCTTCATTAATTTTGAAAGATAGTTTTGGAGGGTTGTCAACATGGTTTGGCACTTCCTTTCTTTCAGAGCTGGAGACATTTTATTTGAAGCTCTTCTTGACTTGAGGATTGGTCTTGAGAAATCAGTGAGTGTAATTGGCTTTCCCTTATAGGGGATCCATTTCTTTTCTCTGACAGCTTTTAATATTATGTTTCTGTGCTAAATTTCTGGGATCTTGATTATTATATGTCTGGATATAGGTTTATTTGGTTTATGGCTATTTGGTGTTCTATATGCCCTCACTTTTCTGTATATCAGACTTTGTTTCTATGCTCTGGAAATTTTCTACTATTGCTTCAGCAAATAGCTTTTTTATGTCATTTGTGTTGGCTCCCACTTTTTCATTGACACTGATCAATCTTATATTGTTTTTCTTTGCCCCTTGTCTTGGAGCTGTGGAATATTATTTCCAAAATGTCTTCAAAACTAACTTCATCCAACCCTTAGAAATTAATTGTGGTATCAGTCTTAGCAGTTATGAGCTACTTACATGACAGATGTCTAGTGAGGGAAATCTGCCTGGTTTCCAGGGACCTGGGCACAGCAGCACATTGTTGGGAGGCTGTGTTGCTTGAAAGACCCCAGCATGGGGTATCTTGAGGAGTGTCTTGAGGCCATGGTGTCAAGGCTCAGGTCTCACTCTGCCTCTTCTTGTAAACTTACAGAAATCACTTTATGTTTCTGAGCTTTGTTTTTATTTACATAATTGAATTAACCTCATGAATTTGTAGCAAAATGAACCAAGATATTGTGCAAAGTATTTATATACCAGAAGCATTCAATGAATGTCATCTGTTTGTTACAGCTGGCATTGTTATGGTAGTGATTCTTGTTAAAAACCATGAAAGGGTATGGAAACAGTAATAAAATTGATTGCTTTGATCTCTTTAATTTTGATTACACATATCATTCCCTTGGGTCTGCAAGCTCATTTTTATCAACTTCATTAGTCAATTAATTAAATACATTTTATTTCAAGGAACTGAGTTAGGCTCTATATTAGTTACCTGTTCTCATTACTGAGACAAAATACTTGACACCAAAAGTTAAAGGAAGAAAGGTTTATTTAACTTACAGTTTATAGGGGTTTCATTCCATAAGTAGCTGGCTCCAAGGGAGTGTAGCATGTCAGAGGGGCATTGCAGAGGAGAACAGTTCATAGTGGGCAGAAGGTGGCAAGCCAGCAGTTAACAAACTGTAAGTAACTAACAGCAAGTGTCTTTCTGTCCCTTGTATCTAGGCTATGCACCCTTAGGGCAAATGACACTCACACCCTTGACTCTAGCACCCTTAATCCTAGCATTACACTGTGAGCTAATCACATACCAGCTACTGCTGGGAAAAGCCCCACTTGTGGTCACATGAGGCTTGGGGGGGCATCTACACACAAGCCATAACAGGTTTTATGAGAGGCTTTGTGCTCCACATCCTCTAGTCTAGCTGAGGGTGAATCATGAGTATACTACACATCTTCTGACTAGTCCTGTGGTATGGCTCTGCCACTCAGTGCTCGGTAGCCTACAGGAAAGTGCTCAAATCATGTGTAGACTTTCTTAAGAGAGGAACCTGTGTCTTAATAGGCAGATGTGGAAGAATAATGAAGACACTCCAGAGAGAAAATTCTGTAAGATGGAGGAGGTGGCCTAGTTACAGTTGATGTGTGAGGAAGGGGCATATTTAACAGCACGTGTAACTGTGTTCACTGAGAATGTATGACTTCGGGTATGGGTAAATCTACATACTCTAAATATGGTGCCAGGAGCAGGTGTCTCCTTTCTTCTTATCATCTCCTTTCTCTGACAAAGAAAATGTGGCCTCTCAAAAAGTATTGCAAAATGACTGCAAAAACCTAATTTTCATCCTTTCTCATTCCAGTGGTGAGGGAAAAGGACTTCCCATCTCTATTGCAGCCATGGTGACCAAGTTTTCATTGGCTCCCACTGACCTTGATTGGACCTTGTGCCTATCCCTGAGCCAACTGCTCTGGGGAGGAGTGACCTGAGCTAGGGAGCTGGGGAGAGGCACTACTGACCCTGACATCAGGGGTGTAGACAGGATTCCTATGGAGGGAGGATATGATTCTTCACCAGAGGTGAGATTTCTTTTCTTTGTTCAAGTTTATTGTTCTGAATTTAGTATATGGTTTATAATTACCTGAAAATTGGGAAATCTATTTCATACTCTGGAAATACTGACTTTGAATTTCTATTCCTCTGTTCTTTCTACAAATTTTTTTTTTTAAATGTACAATTATGAATGGTCGCCTTGGTCATAATGAGTAATACTAGGTTTACTTCATGGCAAAACATAGCCCCTCAGTCCCCTAATAGTACTTTGTTCTTCTAGTACAAGGGACAGGATATGATGGAACAGGCCATAATTGCTGCTTTAAAGTTTTCTCAGGACTGCAGCTAACTTATTTTCTCTGATTCCCTTGGTTCTTTGAGTCATTTTGGGATTGGCTTTTTGTGTGTTAGTGGCACTTGGCTTCCTCAAAGTTGAAGAAGTCGAATTTGACTGTTAGAAAGACAGGCACTAATGAGAGGGATTGGACTGCATATTTAGAATCACTGCTGTTATGCCAGCAGTGGCTTTGTCCAGCTTCTTGTGTGGAGAGTTCTGAAGTCACCCTGTGTAAGACAGCTCAGTGGTCCTGTTCCACTCTACCCAGCTCCTTGAATGACGTGATGATAATGATGACAATGATGAATACAGCTGGGAAAGAAGCTGCCATCTACGTCTTACTCTGTTGGAACTTCTATGGCATAGCATCATAGATAAGATAGTTTACAAGCAACATAAATGCATTTCTCACAGCTCTGGAGGCTAGGAGGTCCAAGATCAAGGCTCTGGTAGATTTGGTGTCTACTGAGGGCCTTTTCCTCCTGCCTTTAGGGTGGCAGGGGTGCAGGATATCCCTGGAATCTTTTATAAAGCCCCAGTCCCATTTATGAGGGCACAGTTCGCATGGCATAATCACGTCTGCATGACCTGACCTTTGATATCACTGCATTAGACATTAAATTTCAGCAGATACAACCTCCAGTATGTGGTAATCTATTAAGCACTTGTGTCAAAAAATTTTACATTTACTATTTAACTTAATCTTCACAATAACTTCGTTAGGGTCACCTGGTTATTGTAGTCTTACAGATGAAATGGCGGGGCTTGGAGAAGCTATGTAAGTTTTCCAAAGTGACACAGCTATGACAAGATACATCTGCAAACCAAACCCAGACCAGCTTTCAAACACACCAGTCAACCTGGACCTATGCATCTGTAGCTCCTGTAAAATGCCAATTATGGTTACTGTTTTGGTTGGTAGCAATTTCACTTAAAGTCACATCAATAATATTTCATCATGAAGTTTTCAGCTGAGGATCCTCATACATAAGATTTGTTTTGGCATCATAAAGCATGTTAGCCAAAAGTTGGGCACTTGGTATTCTGTTAATGGTAGTTAAGCTCATTGTTTCTGCCCTGCACATTCCCACCGGAAGTACCTTGGCTCCACAAGGTAGCTCTGTTAGAGGTGCAGCCTACATAATCTGGGTAACGTTCTCCCCGTATCTCTGTAGTGCTCTTGCTGGTCCACATCTTGGCTGCAACTACAGTGCTGTCCTCAGGAGATTCTGGCATCAATCCCATGCTGAGCTAAACCAGCTCTCCTTCAGGGGATCTTAGATCCCTACCCCAATTCCATGATTTCCCTTCTTTGGTGTGTGTGTCTGCCACTCTGTTTGGGTGGCATTTTGTCTGTCTTTCTGTATTTGAGATGGATAGCTAAAGCACAATTTAATGGTAGTGTGCTAAAGTATAAAAAGGAGGCATACAGAATCGCTGAATGAATCAATGAGTGTATAAATTATCGCTTGCATATAATAATCCTTTAGGGGGGCTGTGGATACAGTGGAGAAGAGCCCTTAAATTCTTGCCAACCTTGTCCAAACCTCATCACTGCCATTTACAGCCATCATGATGTGGTGCAAATATTTTCATTTCTGGGCCCAAGATTTTCTCATTTGTAAATATTTACCTTTTTATGAGTTGGTTGTGTTAATAGACTGAGCTAATTTGCATAAGACCTTAGTAATTCTCCTTCAGTGATAACTGTTATTAATTAATCCCTCTGAGCTGCTAGAATTTTATGCATTTAGTTCTGCTGTAACATTTATTATGTAAACTCAGATTTGTTCCAATGTGATTGGTATATTAAGAAACAATTTAGAACATAACACGAATTTCATGTTTGGGTGTGATCACTTTTATTCTGGAGAAGCACTAGATACAGATAACAGCACCCAGCTAAATAAAGACATACAGTAATACAAAAACCACACATTTACATGCCCCTCAAACATCTCCAGGTACTTTAGTTTACTGTATGTGTCATGAGCCACACCAACATATCTGTCTGATTTCAACCTCCTGTCTGATTCTCAATCACCTTCCCTTCTTTAACGTACTGTGACTTGCTATTTCATCCCTTGTGACAGCCATTACCACATGTAATTCTTTGCAATGTGAAGGGCCTTACTTCTTACAGCACTTATGGATTTCTCAACCATTTGGCATGTGTACAGATATGTTACCATTTTATGAGATTCTCTTTATTTTATTGTATCACTAATGAAGTGTCTTTCAGTGTTGCTGGGGATTAAACCTAGGACATTTTCACTGAGCTGTATCCCTGTTCTGTCCATCCATCTATCCATCATCTATCTATCTATCTTTTTTAGACAGAATGTTGCTAAGTTACAAAGTTGTCCTGGCTAGGCTTGAACTTGCTATCTCCCTGCCTGGAGTTCCCAGAGTGCTAAGATTACAGGTGTGTCCCACCATGGCCAGCACTAGTGAAGATTTTGAGGATGTGCCATAAGTCCTGGGATTTTTTTTGCAAGGTGCACTGATAATTTTAGGGGCATGGTTGCTATGTTACATCAGAATTGATGATGCTTGTCATTTGCTGATGACACACTGTACCTGCTCTCAAAGGCACTTGCAGTGAGGTGGGAGCACTTGTGTCATTGAGTTTTGATTTCCATCTCAGATATCCAGATCCAAAATGCTAAGGGGTTTAACAGAATGGCTGTGCTCCACACAAAATGTCCAGCTTTCTTGCCTGGTAGATCTTTCCTTGGTTTCTTAGGGAACCAAATGGAAACTGTTCTTGGCACAGTGTAGTAGGTGCTGACATTTCTCACAGGAAATGGTCAGAATGAAAGCTCGCCAGCATGCCCATTGTGCTCTTTTCACCCGCCTTTCATCTCTCAAGTGCTTGTGTCCCCCAAGATGGCATCTGGTACAACCTTTCTGCTTGACCTGGCAGCTGCTTCTGGCAGGAAGGATGCCTAAATTGGCTGAGTAATTTTAGAATTTTTCCATTGTATTTTCGCAGTTGGTCTACTTCATTACAGAAAATATTTGCAAAGGTTGGTAAAGATTGTCTTCTTTGTGGCAAATTAGGTCTGAAGGTAGTGCGTAAATATGCATGACTGTTTTCTCTTCCATACTGTCTTGAATATTACTGATCACCCTAAATTTCTTTTCTTGCTGGACTTGGATTCTCTCTGAGACTGTGCTCCATGCGACTCTTGCCAGCGGATCGGCAATAAGAGATTATGCTTACTTGACTTCTAAGATGTAAACTTTTGAGCTCTATAGGTCAGGACATATCTCTAGGCACCATCACACTGCACGCGCAACAGATGAGGGAACTGAATGAGAAGCAGGCAGGGCAAGTTAGCCAGTGTTCTCACTCCGGGTGAGGATGTCTGTAACCCAGAGGCAGTGACTGACATTCCAATGAGCAGACTCTGTCAGCTCCTCAGTTCTTTTATACACTCATAGGCTCGGGGGATTTGCTTCATGGAATGCTGGGAAATTTTCCTGGGTGATAAATGACTTGTCCACTGGCAAAATGAGTGCTCACGATACATGCTGACTGTGGACATTAGTCACTCCATGTGGCTTGGTTAAATGCAGTAGAAACAACTTCCTGTCTTCAAGTTAAACTTGTAGCCTGATTGTTTGTGGCCAGATCCTAAAGCATGGCCCACAATGAGACTGTGCCCAGTCACTGTACACAGGATTGTTTGTCTAATGCCGAGGACACAGCAACACAAACTTGACACTGGACTGTTGACCATCTGCTCTGAGTCAACATTTTTTGCAAGCTGTGGTCAGGGCACCTGAGAAGTTGCAAAGCAGGAATTTCATCAACTCTATAGCACAGCTTGTGTGAGCTGTTTTGTGTATCCTTGCTAATTAATGCTTGTTTAGGAAAGGTCTCCCGGTAGGATGGATTTGGGCTGAAATTTATTTTCAGTAGGAAGGCTGTAGGGTAGGGTAGCTCTCATCTACCATTAACCAGTGCTGCTTGTTTGTCAAAAGTAACTAATACTTAGGCGTGATGGACTTAAATCAATACCATGCCAGGGTCACATCAGAGCCTTCCCCGTACAATTATGATTTTTTCCACAGGGTCACAAAGTGTGGTCATGCAGGTGGCACACTGAACAAGAGTTTCACTTTAATCAATGCCATTTATAGCACAAATACTGTAATTTATGATGTCTACTTCCCAGCAGGTATCGAAGGAGTACTGGTGTCTCATAAAGGTGGTACCTGATGTCAACTTCCCAACAGTAGTAAATGAAGGGGCCCCAGGGAGGAGTGCCTTCCTCTAATTGTCGCTCGTGAAAGGCTAGTGGTTTGGGTTCAGGTTCCTAGAGCAGTTTATTTTGTGTTTCTCTGGTGAAGTAGGAGGTGGGCTCATGTCTCAGGAGGTGTTTGGTACATACTAGGAACTTTGTAATTTGTTGAGTGAAAGTAATCAAAAGAGGTAAATGTTTAGTATTCCTTAACACTGTGAGAGCCTGATCTTTATAAGTAAAGAGCTCAGTCCAGTAATATAAAGCTCTGGATAGCTGGATTATTAGGCAGTTTGGAAACTAGGTGATAAAAGAAGGGGAGAAATGTGAAATGCCTTAATATGCTTGACCCAGGAGAAGCGCTCTACCAGAGATAATTTGTTTTATATTGTATCCATATCACCTATAGTGGTGACCTGCTGATTTTTGGAATTAATGAAGGCAGGTTTCCAGAGGAACAGAGATGGAAAGAAAAGCCCAGAGGTTCCCGTTTAAGCTGTAGTTCTGAGGATGGTTAACTGAGGTTTCAGTTGGGGATGGCTAAACACACTTTGCGCCCTTCATTTGCAGTTTCTGAGCTAGAAGGATAGTGTGCCAGAACAAGTGGGTAAGTGTTATGCCTCTGACCCACTGTGCACGTATGGTAGCCAAGACTTAGACCTCGCAAACTCACCATCTTCCTACTATCAGGGTACAGGAACTGAAGCAACAAGAGGTAAATTGAACAAGAATCATTTGGTCCCTACAAGAAACAGGAAATGGAGCCTCGAGGGGTGAGTTTTATCTCAAGCATTTGTCACCCACTGCCTCCCCTTGCAGTCCTGTTTTTTAGGTGGAAACTTAGCCACATAGAACCTCCCTGCAAGACATCTCAGCAGGATATACATCGGGCTTTCCAACCGCAAGCACCTCTATGCTAGCTCCCTGCCATAGCAGGGCCCAGTGAGATCAGCAACAGCAAACAGCAGGGTGCACACATGTGGAAGACTTTTTCACATGGATTTCCTGCGCTTAACACTGCATTTCACCGGTAAGATGAAAGAAGGGTGATGTCAGTTATCTGTGTGCTTGAGAGTTATCTGCAAGGCCACCATGCTGTACAGGGCCTTTGGGGAAGCGATTTGGGACAGGCCTTGCTATTAATGGTGGTTGGGAGGTCTCTGAAACTCAGGCTGCATAGGGCCACCCAGAGGAAAGCTCTTAGTATGGGACATATAATTTATAGCATTATTTTATAATAGTCACCCAAAGAGTCAAACACAAAAGTGCAGGAAATCTGTCCACACACTAAACACCCCAGTGAAGCCATCTGAGGGCCTGGATCCCGTGACAATGTCTCATGTAAGTCTGTTTCATGGATCTGTGCTGGGAAGGCCAAAGGTCAGTGGTAGAAGCTAGAAAAGTCCGCCAGCGGGATGAAGGATCTTTGCCATTAGGCTAAGGGTTCTGTGCTGGAGCCAGGAAGCAACACTCCAAGGAGCAGAGCTCCCCACAAAAGCACCACAGCCATCCTCAGAGACCACGAGGTCCCAGACTGCTCTGATGGTGAGAACAGCCAGGTTCCTATCAGGAAGCCTGCATGACAGGCTTCTCCAGGAGACTGAACGGCGCACCATCTTCCCCCTGGAGCCAGAAAGCGATGATCAAAGAAAGGACTAGAGCTCCCCCAAAGTGAACCTCAGCCCTGCTCAGTGACAACGAAGTCCTGAGCTCCTCTGATGATGAGAACGGCCAAGCTCATATCAGGAAAGAAGCTCAGTCAGCTCCTCCAGGAGAACCCACGGCAACAGAATCAACAACACTTCTTTCTCTCCAGTTCTCCTTTTTATGTTGTTGGCAACAATCCTCAGGTGGGCCCTCCACACCCACCACCATGCTGACTCAGTTCAGCTGGATGTTACGAGTTGACCAGCTGTCACTCCACTACAGCACCTCAGACTTAGCATCTCTACCTCAGTACATGTCACCACTGGCCACCAGTTACTCAGCCTGAGAGTTACCCTGGGTGACTTTCTTCACTCTCTTCATCATACTATTAGCCATTTGTATCTTAGCCTGCTCCTCCTCCCCTTCTTATTCCTCCTTTTTCTCCTCCTCCTCCTTCTTTTTCCTCAATATTACTCGCTACTTCTGACTTCACTATTTTTACCTTTATAACCCAGGCCATGTCATCTTTTGTTGCCTTAACTTCAGTACCACCAACCACCCCACACTGGTCTTCCCATGTCTGATATCCTTCCAGTTTATTTTCTGCTCAACAACTGGAGAGATGTTTAAACCATAGAGGCAACAGGAAGTCATATCTAGTATTCCCTTCCTTCATTTTTTTCCCACAGTTAAACCTTCCCAGACCTGTATGATCTCACCCCACTACTCCCTCTGAGCTCACCGCCTACCATGTTTCTTCTTGATCAACTGCCCTCTGGCAAATGGTCTTTCCTAAGCACCTACACATACCAGACTCCTGGAAGTCTTCTGTCATAGTTCTGTGTGTAGCTGGCTTTCCCTCCCCATCCTTGCCTCTGCCTAAGGATCATGGGATTTACCTGATCTCACCACTGTGTTAATTATATTTTTACACTGCTTGATTTTCTCCTTAGCACTTAGCACAATGTGTTTACTTAATTAGCATCTACCTAGTTGAAATATAAGCCTTGGGAAGGGTAGCCTTGTCTGTCTTGTTCACTACCACATCTGCAGCTCTGGTTCACTGTTTGTATTCAGTATACATGTGCTATATTCTGTAATGAAGAAATCTGAGCTTAATTTAGTTAATTGCTTTTTCCCCCCATTTTTATTGTCCTGTAAGAAAAAAAACCCAATGGCTTTGTCTATTCTAGTTTGAAGTTATTGTATCAACAAAGAAGGAAATAAAACAAAATGGGATTGGGTAAAACTTACCCTTGGAGAATATTGGATCATCTTTCTGGACCCTGGAGCTATAGCTCTTGCTTCTTGCTGTGGAACAAGCACAATGCATTCCTTCCATTGTCCAATAGACTCACAGAACTGGGAGTGTAACTTTCTTCTGGAGTTTTCTTGATTCCTGGGCTTCCTCTGGCCTCTGTTGAGTGTAATATTTATAATCTGATCTTACCCAATAATTCAGAATTTTATAACAAACAATTTAAGGTAGTATATGATTAAATTTCCAATTTTTAAAAACACTATTATATTTTTGCAGAAAGTACTCAATTAAAACTATGCTTTAAAAACAGTCATTACTACCATTATTTTCATGACAGCTGAACTGACTATAACTTTAATATGATTATTTTACTGGCATAAGAATATGGTTATGTGAGATACAAAAAATTAAAGTCAAGGCTAATGGAAAATATCATTAATATTTTAATAATTGTTATATTAGTGACAAATTACTTATCACAGAGACTGGCACATATTAGGGGCCAAGGTAATGTTGACATATTAACATGTGAATTTCAAGTACTGTTAATATTTTTTAAAAATTAACCTTTACATTTATAGTGAAAGGCTTTTACATCATCTATTTGTCTCTTCCCCTTAGTGAATATCATTAAATTGATGCAGACACTGGAATATATTTTGTTCCAAATATATTTTATGTATAAAATGTAATATAAATAAAATTTTAAAATATGCTATACATATTTCTCTATAATTTGTAGATTTTTAAAATTCAGGGCCAAGGGTTAGCCCTGAGGCATAAGCCCTTGCCTGGCAAGTACAAAGCCCTGAATTCCATTCCCAGGATAAAAAAAAAAAAAAAATTAAACGATTTCTTAAAAATTAACTGTGTTCCTGCATTTGCCTTCCATACATTCACTGTAATATACCAGGTCTCCACTGAGGGACAGTTTAGATTCTTTCTTCTCCCTCTCTTGTCTCCCATCTTGATTTATGAGTTATGGTTGGGAAAGGGGGACAAAGATAAGCAGAAAATACTTTTTAAACCATGTTTCAGAATTTCTCCAGATCATACAGTTAAATCTTCATATTTAAATTTGTGGTGGGGGAGACTGCAGGAGAGGAGAGCAAGAAGTCAAGAAGCTAAGACCTCCTGTGAGTTGGCACCATGCGCGGGTTGACTAGGGGAGTGCCCTTTCCAGCACACAGGCAGGGAGACAAGAAGACCCAACTCCTGGCAACTCCTGTAATTGATGGGCTGATTCAGAGAAACACAGGCTGCAATGATAGCTATAGAGATAAAATACAATTTAATGCTTGTAGTGTTCAGTGTTTCCCTGACTTTGCAGGTCTAAAGGCAGTAGTCTGAGCATCTATTCAGAGGATGACAGTGAACAACGTAGCTACTATGAGGAAATCTGCTTCTGAGGGCGGTGGCCATTGTTCATTTCCTATTGTCTTGTTTTGAAATCCTATATCATTTTTGTTTTGTTTTGTTGAATTTTATAATGTTTTGTCTTGTTTGAGTTTGTCGTGTCTGATGGGATGGGCAGCTATTGCAAGGAAAACAAGGTCTATTATGGGAGCCATTTTGGATTTACTATTATCTTGTTTTGAAGTCCTGTACTGCATTCATTGTTTTGTTTTTATTGGTTCTATTCTGTTCTGCTTTGTTTGATTTTACTATGTATGAAGGTATCTGCAGCTATTTTGAGGACAAAAGGGGACATTATGGTAACAGTTGTTGATTTCCTGTTACCTTGTTTTGAAATCCTGTATCACACTGGCTTGTTTTGATTAGTTTTATTTTGTATTATTTTCCTTGGTTTTATTATCTCTAAAATAAAATTTAAAAAATTTTGTGGATGTTCCCAAGTTTTTTGCCAAAATATTTGTCCCATATAATATGTAAATGGTCCTGTTTCCTACAATTTTCTCTAAATTTTGTGTTCTCAAATTTTGAAGTGTTTGAAAAGGAGAACTAGTATGATACAATTTTAATAACTTAATGGTCATTCATGAGGGTTAAAACAAGTTTTCAATATCTAACCATTCAGATATTTTCTGCTAATTTTCATTGTTTATTCTACTCTAAGTTATTTATTTATTTTTAAATTTTATTTAAAGAGAAAAAATCAAACAGAAAAAAAGGGTAGAAACAACATAGAATTTCGGAAAAATAAACATTAAGAAATCACTAGTTGATAAATTATATATTGTCCTCTTAGAAATAGTTGTTCAAATTATAAAATTAAAGTATATAAAGTGGACATTCAAACAGTGAAACTGCAAACAGTTCTGTTCAATGATCCAACAAAAACTTAGTAATATGGTTATCAATCCTACACACTTAAACATACATGCATTTATATCCTTTAGAGCACTTTCTTTTCCTCTCTTTTTTACAATAGCAATTACACATTTTGGGTTTTATTACTCCTACATTTCTTATTATTTTTTATACTAGAGATACAGTATGATATTTATAAAATTCTTACTTATTTCACTTATGAGGATAGTCTCAAGTTGTCTCCATTTACCTATGAAAGCCTCAAGAGCATTCTTTTTATAGCTGAATAATATTCCATTGTATAAAAATACCACATCTTTTTCATCCACTCTGAGGTTGATGGGCATTTTGTTTGTTTCCAAGAGTTAGCTATTATAAATTGTGCTGCTATGAACATGGATGCACATATATCACTGTGATATGACCTTATAAGTTTTTCTGGGAAAATACCCAGGAGGGAAATAGCTGGATTGAATGGACCTTGCAATCCTAGTCTTCTGAGGAATCTCCATACTGATTTGCATTGTGGCTGCAACAGTCTGCACGCCCAACAAGAGTGGAGAATTCCTTTTCCCCCACAGCCTCACCAACATTTGTTATCAGTTGATTTCTTGATGGCAGCTATTCTTTCCAGAATGAGATGAAATTTCAATGCTGTTTTAACTTGCATTTCTGGAATGACCAGTGATGGTGAACATTTCTTCATGTATTTATTTGCCATTTGTGTATCTTCATCTGAGAAATGTGTGTTCATCTCAGATGCCCATTTTTGTAGAGGGTCTTTGAATTTGGGGGTTTGATGTTTTTCAGTTCTTTATAGGTTCTGGATATAAGTCCTTTTTCTGAGGGGTTGCTGGCTAACATTCTTTCCCATTCTGTGGGTTTTCTTTTCACTCTGTTGGTGATTTCTTTTGAAGTGCAAAAACTTTTCAATAATATGAGGTCCCAGCTATTGATTCTTTGAAGTGTTTTCCATGCAGTTTGCGTTTTGTTCATGAATTCTCTACCTACTCCTATGTCTCCAAAACTTCTACCTACCTTGTCTTCCAGTAGATTTAGTGTTTCTTTTTTAATGTTTAGGTCTTTGATCCACTTAGACTTTAGTTTTGTGCATTGTGATAGGCATGGATCTAGCTTCAGTCTTCTGCATGTGGAGAGCCAATTTTTCCAACACCATTTATTAAAGAGACTACCCTTCCTCCAGTGAACATGTTTAGCCCCTTTGTCAAATATCAGGTGGCTGAGCATCTTTGTACCTATACTTGCATCTTCTAATCTGTTCCATTGATCCTCAGGTCTATTTCTTTGCCAGTACCATGCTGATTTTATCACCATGGCTTTGTAGTATAGTTTCAAGTCAGGAATTGAGTTGCCTCTTGCCTTGACTTTGTTGAACAGAACTGCCTTTGCTATTCTAGGTTTCTTCAATTTCTAAATGAATTTTAGGAGTGTTTTCTCTATATCTGTGAGGTATGTTAATGATATTTTGATTGGGAGTGCATTAAATCTATATAGCAGTTTTGGGACTATGGCCATTTTTACAATGTTGGTTCTTCCTAGCCAAGAGCAAGGAATATCCTTCCATTTTCTGACATCCCCTTCAATCTCATTTTTTATCGTAGTATAATTTTCAGCATATAGGTCTTTTACATTCTTAGGTTGATTCCTAAGTATTTCATTTTTTTAGATGCTATTGTGAAAGGCAATATTTCCATAATTTCTCTCTCAGTGAGTTTTGTGTGTGTGTGTGTGTGTGTGTGTGTGTACTGGAATGCTATTGATTTTTGAGCATTGACTTTGTATCCAGCTACTCTGCTGAATTTGTTTATTATCTCTAGTAGTCTTTTAATGAAGTTTTCTGGGTCTTCTATATAGAGTATCATATCATCTGCAAATAGTGATAATTTAACTTCTTCCTTTCCTATCTTTATTCCTTTTATTTCTCTCTCTTGTCTGATTGCCCTAGATAGTATTTCCAGAACTATATTGAATAGTAGTGGTGATAGTGGACATCCTTGTCTTGTTCCTGATTTTAAAGTGAAAGCTTTCAGTTTTTGTACATTTAGAATAATATTTGCTGTTGGTTTGTCATGGATGGCCTTTATAAGATTGAGGTAGACACCATGTATTTCGAGTTTCTGAAGGTTTTTTTTTTATCATGAACATGTGTTGGACTTTATTGAAAGCTTTTTCTTCATCTATTGAGATGACCATGTGTTTTGTTTTTGACTCTTTTGATGTGGTGTATTACATATATTGATTTGCATATGTTAAACCATCCCTGCATTCATGGGATGAATCCCAGTTGGTCATGAGTTAAAATCTTGATGATTTGCTGCATTCTATTTGCCAGTATTTTATTGAAAATATTTGCATCAATGTTCATTAATGAGATTGGCCTATAGTTCTCCTTTTTGGTTGGGTCTTTCTCAGGTTTTGGTATCAGAATATACTTGTCTCCAGGAATGATTTACGGAGGATTGCTTCCTTTTCAATTTCACTGAAGAGTTTAAGGAGTATTGGCATCAAATCTCTAAATTTCTTGTAGAATTCAGCGATGAATCTACCACGACCTGGGCTTTGTTGGTAAGTTTTTAATCACATTTTCAATTTCAATAGCTGATATTGGGTTATTTGAAATTGCTATATCTTCTTGGTTGAACTTCTGTAGTTCATATGTTTCTAGAAATCTGTCTATTTCCTCTGTGTTTTCCACTGTATGTGAGTAGAGATTTTCAAAGTAGGTATTCATGATCTTTTGAATTTGCATGGGATCTGTGGTAATTTCTCTCTTTTCAGTCCTAATTGCATGAATTTGAGTTTTTTCTTTCTTTTTCTTGATAAGGTTGGCTAGAGATTTATTAATTTTGTTTAATCTCTAAAAACAGCTCCTTAATTCTTTGTATTGTTTTTTTTAGTTTCAATTGCATTAATTTCTGCTCTGATCTTTACAATTTCCTCTCTTCTATGAGCTTTGGGTTTGACTTGCTCTCCCTTTTCTAGCAGCTTGAGAAGTAGCATCAGATTGTTTATTTGTGCTCATTCTGTTTTCTTGATATGACAATTTATTGCTATGTATTTCCCTCTTAAGACCGCTTTCACTGCATCCCACAGATTACAATAGGTTGTTTCTGAATTTTCATTGAATTGCAGATATTGCTTTATTTCTTCTTTAATTTCATCTGTAGCCCACTGGTTGTTCAGAAGGTTGTTATTTAAGTTCCATGTATTTATGCAGGTTTTGCAATTTCTTTTGCCCTTAATTTCCACTTTCAGTGTGCTATGGTCAGATATTATGCATGGTGTAATTTCAATACCTTTGCATTTACTTAAGAATGTTTTATGGGATAATATATGGTCTATTTTGGAGAATGTCCCATGAGCAGCTGAGAAGTATGTGTATTCTGATGTGGCTAGATAGAATACTCTGTAAACATCTACTAAGTCCAATTGCACACAGGTATGATTCAGTTCTATTATTTCTTTGCTGACTTTTTGTCTAGTTGATCTATGTCTTTTTGACAATGGAGTATTAAGGTCCCCTGTTATAATTGTATTCTTGTGTATTTGGTTTTTCATGTCCATTAGTATTTGTCTTATATAGTTGGGTGCTCCTGTATTTGGTGCATATATGTTTATAATTGTTAGTTCTTCCTCTTGAACTTTTCCACTAATGAGTATGTAGTGACCTTCTTTATCTCTTTTAATCATTTTACATTTGAAGTTCACATTGTCTTCAAATAGAATAGTTACCCCTATTTTTTTCTGGGTTCCTGTTGCATGGAATACTGTTTTCTATCCTTTGACTTTTAATCTGAGTTTCCTTTTGGGTCAGATGTGTTTCTTGTATACAGCATATTGTGGGATCATGTTTCTTGATTCATTCTGTCAACCTATTTTTTTGATAGGTGAATTGAGGCCATTTAAATTTATGGATATAACTGATATGTCCTGGCTTGACTTTGCCATGTTCCAGTTGTTTGCTTTCTGCTTTTCCCCCTTATTTAATTGCTTGTCCTACCTGGTGGTTTCTTTCTGTTGTTGTTCTGGAGATTGTGGTCATTTTTATCTCTAGTAGGTCTTTCAACACTCTTTCTAGACTTGGTTTGATGGGCATGAATTTCTTCAGTTGTTCTTTGTCATGGAAGTATCTTATTTCTCCATTAAATTTGAATGAAAGTTTTGCTGGGTACATCAGCCTGGGTTGAAAGTTGTTTTCTTTCAGGGCTTGAAATACCTCACTCCAAGCTCATCTTAACTTGAGGGTTTGTGCTGAAAAGTTTGCTGTGATTCTAATGGGCTTTCCTTGATAGATGAGTTATGTCTTTTCTCTAACAGCTTTTAGTATTCTGTTTTTATGTTGTATGTCTGGGATCTTAATTATTATATGTCTGGGTGTAGATTTATGTTGGTTGTGATTGTTTGGTATTCTATATGCCTCACTTATCTGTGTATCAGATTTTTTCCCCATATTTGGGAACTTTTCTGCTATTACTTCTGTGAATATTTTAGTTATGTCATTTGCACTGACTCCTTCATCTTCACTGATGTCTATTAATATTATATTGTTTCTCTTGGTATCATCTTGAAGCTGCTGGATTGTTATTTCATGCTGCTTTGTTATTTTTTAAAAGTTCTATTCTTTCATGGTCATTAATTGCGATCCTGTCCTCAAGGTCTGAAATCTTATTCTCAGCCCAATTTAAATGGCTTTGCCAACTTTCAATATAATTTTTTGTTTTTTGGATGTCTGTGTTTGTTTTTATATATTGTTCATTCAAGGTTTCAATCAGTTTCCCATGCTCCTGTACTTTTTTCTCTATTTCTTTTTTAGTTATGCTGAGCAACTCCTTTACTAAGGTTGTTATTTCTGTCTTTACATGAGAGATTACTCCTAATTTGATTTCCTCTATAGCCTCATGGGTTTTTTTTTTTATTTACTTGCTATCTTTTCAGAGATTTCCAGTGTGTTATTTTTGAAGTCCTCTACTTTAGTGTCTCTTGTACTTGCCCCTGGTGGACTAGATGTTTGAGATTGCATTTTACTTTTTGGTTTTGCCATTTTCTCCTTTCAGGTTAATATGTGGTCCTTCAATCCCACTAGTGTCAACTGTTGGTAGTGTGTCTTGGGGTCCTACTGTAAGGCTGATGTTTGTCCAATTTCTGGGTCCCACAATGAAGAGGTGGGCCAGTCACCTGAATTTCCCCTGCACAGCCTGTTGGGTTAGTCCTATATTCTTCCTGGCCTGAGAAGCCCAGGAAGCCCAAGAAGAATATAGATCAACTTTTACTTCCTACTGCTACTTTATCTTCAGGTTATTCCAGGTCACCAAATCTCCCTGTCTATAGTGTTTGGGCTGAGGGCCTACTGTGTTCCTATTTTGTGCCTGTGTGTCTCATAAGCTCTTTTGATTTTCTCCACGTTGGGGGAGTCCTTACTGGCACACTCCTCACCCTGCCTGATGTTTCCTGTGTGCAGGAAGGAGTCACCCACACTCTTGCCAGACTCGCCAAGGTCTTACAGTTAGTTGGAGGGACCTTTGCTACTGGCACTATTTACCTACTGTACACCTCTGTTTTATGGGCATACTCACCACACTGACTGGAGCCTGCTGAGGTCCTCTGTTTGGGTGAGGCCATTATTGAATCTCCCAGCAAGCTAGCATGGTTAACCCACTGTAGTCCAAGGTTCTGGGAGAAAGGGTGGGAGCTGAATATCAACAGCAGTATTAGGTCCAAGAGGTAGGGAGTATCCCCAAGGGGCCAGCAGGTGTCCTGGGTCTGGGTAACCACCAGGCATGTGGGAAGCACGGTGCAGCAGCATAGGTGGTCCTGGGCTGAGGGGCGGGCTGGTGGCATAGGTCTGGGCATCTGCGGGGTGTGCAGGAAGCGTGGCGTGGTGGTGTATCTATTCTTTGTTATTTAAATAAATTCTTTAAATACTATGGGTATTCAGTTTTTGGTGACCCATGAATTACAAATAACTCCTGCCAGACTGTAATTTTTTTGAAAATTTTTTTAATTTTAAAAAGAATACAACAAAAGAGAACAGAATAGATCAGAACAGAACAATGCAAGCAACATAGCACTTCACAACCAGACAACCAGACATCAACAGCTACCATAATGTCTCTTTTCTTTGAAATAGTTGATTATACCTTCACACACATTAATATCAAACATAACAACATAGTATAAAACCATTCAAAAGGATGAAAGCATTACAGGACTTCAAAACCAAATAACTGGAAATGAATAATGGCTACTATAATATCTCATTTTCCTCAAAAAATTTATCTATATCATCACACATAATAAAATCAAATAAACCACAACAAGATAGAACCTATCAAACCAGAAGAACAAAAGCATGGACTTCAAAGCAAGATGATAGTAAATCAGCAATGGCTGCCATATTGTTTTGTTTTCTTCAAAATCGCTACTCATACCATCACACATAATAAAATCAAACAGAATAAAAACAATCAAACAAATGAATGAAAGCATTATAAGACTTGAAGGCAATATAATAGGAAACCATGATTACCATAATATATCCCTTTATATTCAAAATAGCTGTCCCTACCATCTAACAGCGTAGAATCTAACAAAACAAGACAGAACAAAGCCAAACCTAACAAAATTGTGTAAACAATGCAAGAGTTTAAGATAAGACAATAAGAAATTGACAGTTGTTCCCTTCCTTCCCAGATATTTCCTCCCCTTTGCTCTTATATTAACTATTTTGCTTTTGGATCCCATTAACTCCTTCTGTTTCTTATGCTAGGGTTCACATTTATGAGTTCAAACTGTTTCACCCATGAACATGATCTACAGTTGTGTCCATTTACCTATAGGAGTCCTGAGATTATTCTACTTTATAGCTGGGTAGCTTTCCACTGCATGAAAATACCATATCTTTCTTATCCATTCTGCAGTTGATGGGCAAGTTACTCTTGCTTTTTTTTTCTGGTCTCCTGTCACATGAAACAATTGTTTTCTCTTCTTTGCTCTTCAGTCTATGAATTTCCTTTCCAGTTAAAGTATTTCTTGTGTACAGTGTATTGATGGATCGTGTTTATTGATCCACTCTCACTGTGTTTCTTTTTATTGCTGACCTGAGACCATCTACATTAATGGTTACAACTAGCATACATTAGTTTGTCTCTGCTCTGCTATTCTCCTATCGTTGGCCCTCCACTTTTCCCCTTCATTCAATTGCCTGTCTTGTTTGGTGATCCTCCTCTGCTGCTGTTTCTGGAACCAAGATCAGCTTTATCTTTCTCTAGAATATCCTTTAGCACTCTCTGTAAGTTTGGTTTGGTAGTCATGAATTCCTTCAGTTGTTTTTTTATCATGGAAGTATATTATTTTTCTATCAATTTTGAAAGATAGTTTCTCAGGGTACATCAATCTGGATTGGAAGTTATTTTCTTTCAGGGTTTGAAACACTTCACGCCTAACTCTTCTTGACTTGATGGTTTGTGTGTATAAGTCTGCTGTGATTCTGATTGGTTTTTCTTTATAGGTGATCTGTCTCTTCTCTAACAGCTTTTAATATTCTGGTCTTGTGCTGAATTTCTGGGATCTTGATTATTGTATGTCTGGGTGTAGATTACTTTGGTTATGGCTACTTGGAGTCCTATATGCCTCACTTATCTGCATGTTAGATCCATTTCCCACTTTTGGGAAGTTTTCTGCTATTACTTCTGTGAATATCCTTTTAATTTCATTTGTGTTGACCCCTGCTTCTTCACCAACACCTACCACTTTTAAGTTATGCTTCTTTGCATCATCCTGAAGCTATTGGGTTGTTATTTCCTGATTCTGTGTTATTTTTAAGAGATCTTTCCTTTCACTATCACTAGCTGCAATCCTGTCTTCAAGGTTTGAAAATCTATCTTCAGTCTCTTTCAAGTGGTTTTGCCAGCATGCAATTGAATTTTTAATTTCCTACATCTCTCTTTGAATCTGTTTCATGCATTGTAATTCCTTTCTACATTCATTCAAAGTTTCCATCATTTTCCTATGCTTCTCTTTATTGTCTCTGTCTTCTGTAGACCTGTTGGAACAATTCTTTCAGTATGTTTGTGATTTCTTCTTTTACCTGAGACATTATTTCTGATTTGACTGCTTTTACAATCTCATGAAGTTGTTTCCTTCCTTTAGTTGCTATGCTTTTAGAGATTTCAGGTGTGTGACTTCCATTTTCTTCCATGACTGTATCTCTCAGACTTACTGTGTGTGGGCTAGAGGTCTCAGTTTACCTTTTGCTCCTGCAAAAGATTCCTCATGGTTGTGGGGCCCCAGGGACTTCCCATGTTGGCTGCCCCTAGGCAGTGTAAGGGAATGAGAAAGGCACCTGGTTCCTCTAATTCCAGATTTATAGGGAGATAACAGGGCATGGAGCAAGCTTCTCCAGACCTGTGCAGCTACACTGTGGCTTCTCTGATGATCAGGGGTGCATGGATGTTGGGCTGCTGCTTTTCTCATCCTGTATGTCTACACTGGTACTCCCACCATGGTGGCAGACACACAGGGGCTTGCTTTTCTGATTCTGCTATTGGGTGATGGCTGCCCGAGGGAACCAAGGGCCTCCAGTGGTGGCCTACAGATGCACAGGACTTACCTGGCTGTGTGTCCCTGCTCCTGCTGACTGCCTGCAGTAAGGAGCCTTCTGGTGGCAGTTCCCTGAGGGTGAAGGCAGATCTGCTGGTTCTCTCTGCCCATGCTGGCCACCTGCAGGATGTGGCCTTTTGGTGGCGATGCACAGCAGGCAGAGTTGGATCTGTCTGTCTCCCTCAACCCACACTGGGTGCACGGAAGAAGGGGCCTTCCAGTGGCGGTGCCCGGCAGGCAGAGGCCAATCTCCTTGTTCTCTTGGCCTGCATTGGGCCTGCAGAGGAAAGGCTGGCCCCAGATTGTAGTTTTTCAAATTTTGTTTGAGATATCTTTTTTTTTTTCTTAGTACCAGGGATCAAACTCATGACCTTATGCTTGCCAGGCAGGCACTTACGCAGCTGAGCTAAATCCCTGGCCCCTGTTTGAGATGTCTTGATCCTAGACAATTTAACATTCTTCATTTCATTATCATTTCCTTTGTGATTTATACTTTTTGTATTATATTTACAAAACCCCTCCCTATTTTAATTTTTTCCTGTGGGTTGTCAGTCATTCTGGCAGCATTCAATGAGTAATTATCCTTTCCATAATCTTTTAAATTCTACTGAAATTATTTCAAGTTCATATATATATAATGCTATATATATGTATTCTATAGCATGAAGTTTTATTTCACACTTCATAATTAGTTTCTATTCTGTTCTAATAACAGGGATTATTTAAATAGCTGTAGTTTTCTGTTAAATTTTAATGTCTTGAGAATATGAATGCCCAGTATATTTTTTTTCAAAATTTCTTTGCTTTTTTTCTGCCATATAAATTTTAAGATAAGTTTGTCAAGTGCTAGATAAAACCTTATTGGGCTTTTGACTGCAATTGTGATGTATTTGGGATGTGTATACCTTTCTACAAATATGGCAGAATTTCCATTTATTTTAGAATTGTTTTATATCCTTCGAAAATCTTCTTCACATAAAGGTTTTGCATATGTTTTGCTAAGTTTATTTCTTGGTTTCTTTTGTAATACTATCCTTCTCTTTAAAAATAACATTTTATAATTGGTTGGGCATGTTAACATTATTGAGCTTTGTATATTTTTCTTGTATTTAATGCTGATGGTTTGACTTCTGTCTTATTGTGTTTGTTCTCAAACTTCATACACATGAAAATCTAGGATATATACTCTTGTGATTTTTTTTTTGCTTTTTCAACAATACAACTTTTGAAATGTCTCTATTCTGTTATATGAATCAAGTTTAGATTCTCTTGATGAGTATTAATTCATTGTCACATATATCAGGGTTTGTCTTCTCTGTTGCTGATACTACAGGTACTTTTAACCTTCAATTCTTAGTGACAAAACCTCTATGAAAAGTTATGTATCAGATGTGTTATGAAAACATATTTTCTCCCCTTTCACATAACTATCTAGGAGTAGAATTTCTGAGTCAGATGGGATGCTTACCTTTATAAGACACTACCAAACTTCTTCCCAAAGTTGGTGCTTCATATTGTTGTCAATAATGTCAAGTTCTAAAACTTAGCTGTTTTAAGAGTGAGTAGAGGAATCCATGGTTTAATTTGAATTTTAGTGCCAAAGGAGGTTGATTTATGTTCTAATTTGCCTTTCATATACCCACTTTTGTGAATTATAGTTTAAATTTCTGTTTTTTACTAGATTGCTAGTCTTATTATTACTGAACTTTGTGTACTTTTTATGTGTTCTAGATACCAATGTTTTGAGGAACCTGTGTATCTGTTTCTGTATAAGTACCCCAAGCTGACCGATTGCACTACAGGAGTAGGCTATTTCTATACATAGTATATCTGCTAATGGGAAACTTAACGTCTAATTTTCTTATTGATAACTTCTGAAGAGCTGACATTCTTAATTTTTATGCACTCCATATTTTTAGTTTTCTATTATTCCTGCTTTTACCCCTGTCAAGAAATTAAGAAATCTTTACTTATCCCAAACTTGTAGAAATTCTGTCCTGTATTAAAATATATACTTTTAGCTCTTAAATTGAGGTCTGTGAGACACTTTTTAGTATGCTTATGGTATCATGTAGAACTCAATGCTGTTTTTATTGACAAAAGAATGTCCAGCTATTCTAGTAAAGTGTTGAAAAGACCATGCTTTACTCATTCGTGCACCTCGCCCTTTTGCTGTAAATTATTAACCAGACGTAAATGTTTATATCTGTTCTATTTCTATATGCTTGTACTTACGCCATTACGATACTGCCTTGATTACACTGATGTTTCGGGAAGTCTCAAGGTCAGGCAGGATGAGGCCCCAAATTTGCTCTACTTTATCAGTTGTTTCAGATATTATTTTAAATTGTAGAATCAGCCTATCACTTTCCATGCAAAAGCCTCTTGGGATTTGGATTTCACTGACTCATTGATTAATTTGGAGGAGAAAGGACATCTTAACACGACAGCATTGAGACTTTCTATACATGAACACGGTGTATCTCTCCTTTTATGTCTTTTAAAAAGCCTTTCAAACATAATGTCTAATTTTCAGTATGCCAGTTTTGTTTACCTTTTGCTGAATTTATTCAAAAGTGTTTTGCATTTTGTAAGCAGATATTCTGTGTTTTAGAAAAGCTTTTAATTTTATAATAGTTTCAGTGTACAGAAAAGTTGAGAGGATGCTTGAGAGATGCCCTGTATACCCTTCATATGGTTTTCTCCCCCTTAAAATCTGATTTAGTTGTGATTTTTGTGTGTGTGTTTCTCAATGAAGAAGTCAGCATTAGTGCATTGCTATCATCTAAACTCCGCTCCATTTAGAAGTTTCTAGTTTTCCCGCTCATGTACTCACCGAGTTTCAGGATCCTAGTGACGATGCTACATTGGCCATCACGTCCATTCTGTCTCGACTGCTTGTGGTAGTTTCTCAGAATTTCCTTGTTCTTATGACTTCAAATGTGTTGAAGAATACTGGTTAGGTAAATTTTATAAAATTCCCTTTGTTTTAGATGATTTGATGTTTTCCCATGGTTGGATTTGGATTTAGGGGAGGAAAAACTAGCAAGGCCAAGTGCCGTTCTCCTCCTATCCATCATTCCCCTTCTTGATCTGTCAGATTTTGATGTGGGAGGGGACTAGGATGCAGTCTGGGATGGTGCTGTTTTACGTTTGAATTCAACTCTAGTAGAGCACCTGAAGCCTACTTTCCTACCCAATCTGAATCGCTGCTGCTTGGACAAAATCTGCAAGTGTAGGAGGGTATGGGACCTGCTGGGCCCAGTGATTTGCCTTTGCATTTGGAAGCAGTCCTGCCAGTCCACGTTTCCGTCTTGGGTGTGGCTGACTGCTGCTATGCACAGCTGAGCTACTGTGCGGGAGCCCCGTCTGTGTCTGTGCCTCCATAGCCAAGCAGACACTGCAGGCCTCGGCTCACTTACCAATGTCGCCTTTTTCTCTGCAGTTTAGTTATTAGAGACTGCTCTTTACTCATCCTTCAAAACAGTACGGTGTAAATTTTTCTAATGTTTCTTGTTTTCAAGGCAATGGAGGTGGTATCATACCCTTCTTTGTTGTTGTTCAGGAAGCATTTTACCATAGTTCCAAGTTTCACTGATGACACTGATGACACTGATTTTCACTGATGACAGAAAGTTGATACTTTCAGATAGTCTCCGACATTGCTTTGCTCAGCTTTTGAATCTTGCTTTTTGCAGAGATCTCAACATACTTCTCCCCAATTCGAACAATCATCCCACCCTTGATTGAGGGTTTGGTCTTCAGCTCCAGTTTCAGAACTTGGCCCTCACCTAGGAAGCTCTTCAGGACTGCTGTTAATCAGACAGAGCAGCTTTGCCTGGGTGGGATACAGTGATCAAGATGCGAGGTCCTTCACCCTGCTGAACACTCACAAAGGCATCATGTCATGACTTTTTAGGAATCGCTTATCTCTTCTAGATACTAATCCTCCACTGGTGACTTGTTGCTAAAATCTTCTCTTAATTTATTATTTTCTACGCAAAATTTCTCAATGTTTAAGTTGCCAAACTTTCAGTCTTTTATTGTTTATTGTATCTTATTTTAAAATGTTTTCTTTGCTGAAATAACAGTTATCCTCATACGTTGATGTCTAAAACTATTTTTAGGTTGGATGCTTTTTAACTTTTGTCATTAAGATCTTGTTTGTTATACTTCTATTACAGATTCATTTTGGAGGTTGCTTTTTATGGGATTTTTTTGTGCATTTATTTATTGGGATAATCATGTAGGACTTTTAAAATATGTGCTAATATGATGAACTACACTTCTTTATCTTCTGTAGTAAATCCATGGTACGTTTCTTGGACAAAGTCAAATTGGTAATGGCGTTTCATTGGTCTTGTTTCT
Organism: Dolichotis patagonum; assembly: GCA_004027295.1. Classification (NCBI taxonomy): domain Eukaryota; kingdom Metazoa; phylum Chordata; class Mammalia; order Rodentia; family Caviidae; genus Dolichotis; species Dolichotis patagonum. The sequence continues at coordinate 164,751 of PVJX010000226.1, forward strand.
GAATTTGGTTTATAAACAATTTATTTACTTTTTTTTCATTTACACTGATGAGATCAATTGGCCTGTTACACCATCCTGTCTTGTTTGGAATCAAGGGTAGGTTGGCCTAATTAAAAAGAAAAAATTCTTTGGCAGAGTTTGTATAACTTGGAATTATCTGTTCCAATCTGTTTGGTAGAACATGCCTATAAAACTATTTGGACCCAGAATTTCCTTAACATGTTAAGCTATTAATATGATTTTAAAAACAGCTATAAGATTATTCCTATTTTCTCTTTTTTTAGTCAGTTTTCATGGCTTATATTTATCTAAGAATTTATGCATTTCATGAAAATGTTTGCTTATTGGCAAAAGTTATCCATAAAAATCTATTTGATTTCTGTGGCATCTGTTGTGATCTTTTCTAATATTGTTCAACTGCATAATGTTTTTATTAATACTGACAAAAATTTTGTTTTGATCTTTTCAAAGAACTAGTTTTATTGATCTTAATTCTTGTATATTTATGTCCTGTTTTTACTTTTACTTTTATGTTAATTATTGCTTGCTGTTCATTGCTTTATCTTGATATTTTTCCCCCCTAAATCGTCGGTTGAATACTTTGTTGCTTGATGTGAAGATTTTCTTATCTGTATCAAAAGTATAATTCTCCTGCAGTGTTCCTTTAGCTGCCTTCCACATGTTTAATTGCTTTTAAATGTTTTTATTTCGATGATTGTTTATTCTTTGACACATTGGGTTTTTTTAAAATCTCCTATACATGACCTTTTTCTGTTTATCTTTTCCCCACATTTCTAACTAAAGTGTACACTGGTCAGAGAAAGTGGCCCTGATGATAGCTTTTTATTTAGTTATTTATTTTTTGCAGTTTTTGAGGTTAGCTTTATAGCATAATATGAAGCAAGGTTTTGTGCTTGAAAAGTCTTTTTCAGTCTCCATTTGCTGAGTTCAGTATTCTACTGTGACCCACAAATCAGTATTATTATTAATTGTCTGCTTCAGTCTTTAATGACCGGGTCTGCTTGATCTTCAGACAGTTTCTGATGCAGTGGCTGCTTTTGGCTTTGGCTGTGTCTTCCCAGAGCTTCTGGAAGTGTAGTCGGCACCGGGCAGAGCCGGTCCTGGGCCACTGGGCACGCACTGCCCCTGGCATGACAGGAAATGGGGTGGAGGTGGGGTGGAGGGGTGGGGGCAGGGCCCTTCCTGTGCCCTTTGAACTTCCAGCTCCAGAACCGTGCCCTGGACAGGCCTCTACTTCACAGGTAGCCTGTGTCTGGTGTCTTATTAGAGTGATGCAAAGCTCATTAGTGTACTCACTAACCAGGTACATTGTATGTGTGTGTTGTTATAAACAGCATGAAATCAAACTTCTGCTGTTTGAGTCCTGCTTGTCTCAGAGTTTTTGTCTTTATTTAGAGACATCTATCTGTTTCCATTGCTGTGCATGCCGATGTGCTTAAATTAATCCTCCAGCCTTGTTATGTGCTTTTGGTTTGTCCTGATTCTTTTATTCTCTCTTTCTACCTCTTTTTGATTTTATTTTTTTTTTTTACTTATTTATTTTTTAAGACAGGGCCTCACCATGTAGTTGAGGCTGGCCTTGAACTCACGATGTAGCCTAGACAGGCCTGGAACTTCTAGCAGTCCTACTGCCTCAGCCTCCCAAGTGCTAGGAATATAAGTGTGTGCCACCACACCCCGCTTCAACTTCTTTTTCTTATTCATTTTCACATTTTCTTGTTTGATGGCTGTATGTTTCATACTTACTTATTTAATAGTTACACCAGCGGGCTTTTTAGTTTCTCCCATATTAGGGAGTAGACCTAGGGCTTTGAACATACTTCACAAGCACTCTATTTTTTGTTTTGAGGCAGTGTTTTGCTAAGTCGCTCAGGCTAGCCTTGAATTTATGATCTTCCCATGTCAGCTTCCTGAGTAGCTGGGATTATAACTGAGCGCCATAGCACCTGGCTGTGCTAGCAATTTTAATGAAGGATACTAATTTAATAAGCCCCAAATTTGTTAACATGTTTCCCATCCTCCTGAATAATCTACAGATTGTAGGAGGATTTCATTCCCTGAGCTCTCTCCTTCCACTATTATGTATTTTGGTTTCAGCAATTTTCCCACCACTATAGTCATGTATTTTTTCCTTTATATTTTTTCTCTGCCCCATTCCGGTGGATGTTATTTTTGTTACTTTACACAATAACTGTTGGTGTGATTAGCGTGCTTACCTAGCAATATCTTTGCTCCCTCTTCATGTCTTGCATCAGATTATCATCTGAAATAGTTTTTCTTCTGCCCAACCTTTGGAATTTGACTTTTAAGGGTATTTTGCAGGTTCCCATTTTGTGGGTAAACGCTGTTTCTATTGCTCCTTTGTTCTACCAGCATTTTTGAAGACCCTTCCCTTAGGTATGGGTCTCAAATTTTACAGCGGCTTGCCTCAGTCCTTCAGTCTGCCCAGCACGCTGCCAGGCAAGGAGATCACAGACCTGAGGAAAGTCACTGCTTCACGGGCAACGTGTTCTTACTGTCACCAGGTGCCAGAGTGACCAGCAGGGCTTTCCAGGCTCTGCCTGTGCCACACAAGGAACTGGTCAGAGCAGTTAGAGAATGTGAAAGTTTAACATTTATTTTAGGACAAGAAGAAGAAGAAAATGAAAGTGCTCAAGGAGAAGAGGGTTCTATGGAGGAAAAAGAGAAGATTCATCCCGCTTGTGGGATAGGCCAGGGCAAGAACAAGAGTGCAGAGGCAGCGAAGTCGGTGGTTGCCATCTTTATATCATCTGGCTTAATCTTGCACTAGAAGCTGGTATTAGGTGCCAGGTTTGAGGGCTGCTGCTCTGTGCCCGTGGTTAATGAGTCTCTGTAGTGGACAAGCCATGTCCGGTACTCAGCCGTGTCCCATACCCGAAACTCCTGCCTCATTATCACTGACTGCTTTTAAGATTGTCTCATTTTCTCTGGTTTTCTGCAGTTTCCCCTGGTGTGTGTGTTGTATCCTAAGTCTGAGAGTTGGCAGCATTATCTGCTTAATAGTACTTCTCCCCCATGTTGTCTTTTATCACCTTCCAGAACTTGGATTCATTTTGTGTTAAACTGTCTTACTCCATCTTCTATGTCTCTTAACCTCTCCTGCACCTCACCCATCTCCTTATCTTTGAACTGTGCCCAAGATGCTTTCTTTCTTGCACTTTATTAGTGGCCTCTGCAGCACCGAGGCTCTGGTTCACACCTAGCCATGTGTTGTCACCTCTAACTGTTGGGGAATGGGGCCCCACTGTGAGAAAGGGTAGGTTTCACTGTCTGCGCTCTGTCACTCTCTAGAAAAAGACCAAAAGTTTTCGGTCCAGGCCTAGGAGAAGTGAACTTGCTCAGCCGTGCGTGCACCCTGTTTGATCACGTAGCTGCAGCCCTCGTAAATGACGTGCTGCTCGCAGCTCATGCTTGCTCTGCCTTTACAGTAGACACTGAATGTTTCTAGCCATCCCTGGTAGGGGATGCCGAGAGCTGACCATGGTGCATGCCCATCAGTGACCTCATCAGTGGGTGAAATCAACAAGTACAGGCTTCATGCTTCAGCAAACAATATAATTTTATCATGCTATTTATGACAGTTCCACACTGTACCCAGTTTTCCCACATAAGGAGGCGCTAAGTCTGGCTGGCTGGTACACATGCTCGCCGCTGTTCTTGCATGCTGTCCATCTGTGTTGGGCACCAAGGACTCTTTCAGGTCACTGTCCTTGGCACTGTACCCTTTGGGTGTAGGAAGCTATTCTACTTGGATGACTCATGTATGCTGCTTGGACTTTTTGAGCCCAGCAGATTTTCCTAAGTGATGATGTGGTTGTAACGAGCAGGAAATATGTGTAGCAGCAGCAGCAGAACTCTGCTGTCTCTGTGCCCACCCTTCTGCTGCTACTGCATTTGGTGGCACAGTTGGTCTCTCAACAAAGCAGGTGTTGAAGGCATCCACAGAGAAACGCACTCCACAGTGGAGTGGTGAGACTTTGGGGGTCTTTAGGGGAAAAGTGCCCTATGCAGAATCACCCTGCAAACCAGGGCCAGCCTCAGCCCTCCGGAGAGGACTCCTGTTGTGGGCTTGGGTCTTCACATTGGAGCCTTTACTGAGTGGGAAGTGCAGATTTTGCTTTGACTTGGTCGCTGTAGTTTTGGCCTCTGCAATTCACCTTCCCATTCCCCCTTTGACAGCCCTAGAAAGATCCTAGCCAGGTGGAATGTCTTGGGGCCTTTGTGATTGGCTCACAAAGGAGCAACTAGGATTCTCCTCCTCCATCTATGATTTTCCCTTTAGGAAAACGGCATGCCCTTTTTCCTTTGGATTAGAACATGCAACAATATAGATTGAAACTATAATTCCTGACAACACGTGGTGAGCACCTGGATTCAGCCTTTCCTGAGATCACCCCTCCTCTGACCTTTTCAGTTTTATAATTCATAAGTTAGAGTCCTTGATATTGTTTGGTGGAGCCATCCCTGGATGCTAATCAGGTGGCCCATGTGATTCCGATTCTTAAAGAGTTTTTCAGGGACTGACTGCTTAACTCTAAAAATAGCATTAGTCTTAGATGAGCTAAAGATTTGTAGGAGCTACTCAAACATTCTTCTGGTTGTGTGAGGATTGTTGGCTTAGTTAGAATGTGCTATGTGGTTGTTAAGTAACTGGAGAAAATGATTTAAACAAATGAAACTGAAGGCTACATTTTGAAATGCAGGAGTTAGTATCTTTCCCTAAGTACTCTTAGCCTTGAGTGGGATTAAAATTGTCTTTCTGGCAGGAGGTCAGAAAGATTTGGGCTGAGTATAACCCTAAGCCTATGGATGCACTCACCCCAGCAAACCTGCTAAGTTCACCTTAAATAAGAGGGAGGGAATTAGTAATCGCTTAGAAGATGATTCTTGACAAATAATGTGGAGCATCAAAGATGAGTCTCAAAATTGGTAGAGGATGATGAAGCTCTGGGAATGAAATAAACATTTAATTCTCAAGAGACATCAAATGCGTGGCTATGAGTGAAGCCTACTGTGATTTCCCATGGGGCCGTCAGGGAGGTCACTTGTGGGCAGGTGGGGTCTCCTTCCTCAGGGCCTCTCCGCTTCTGCTCTGGGGATGCTGGAGGCAGAATAATTCTCTACTCTGTGTGCTGGTGAAGGGCTGTGGAGTTTGGTGTGTTGGAAAGGGTAGGAAAGGGCGGAAGTGCAAAGAGTAACAAACACACCTGTACCCCTTAGCACTTGTGATCGCATTAGGGAGGTAAGGTTAGTGCACAGGAATAGCATACATTATAACACAAGGAAATCTTTGGTGATTTCTGAAGGGGAAAAATAGAAAAAAATGACACAAATCCTGAAACCGTCCATGGCGAGGAAGAGGATATGGCCAGATGGTGAGTCTGCACCCTGCTTTGGGGTTCTGTCAGACACTATCCTCTACTGGTGGATGAATTTTCAAAATATAAAATTTTCCATACAAACAGATATTGGGCTCTAATTGAACAAATTTAAAAGCATGGTGCAGTCAAACACTTTTCAGTATGGCAGTCTGTAACTCTTGGCATGGCTGGTGACAATGAGATGAATTTGGAGAAGGAGCTGCCCTGAGGAAGCTGGGGGCATTATGGAGGGGTTGGTGTGTTAGTCACTCCCCATCCCTGTAACAAAATGTCCGACACCTACAACTTAAATGATAGGTTTATTTTGGCTCATGATTTTATTGATTTTATTCCATGGCCAGTTGGCTCCAGGCTGACACAGCGTGGCAGAAGGGCTTGGAATAGGACAGCTGCTCATGCCATGGCTACCGGAAAGCAGAGTGAGAAGGAAGGAGCTGGGGACAAGCTGAAAAACAAACCCTCCCCATTCATACCACCAGTGACCACCTCCAACCAGGCCTCGCCGCCCGGCGGCACATTCAGCTACTGAACTCCATCAGGAGATGAATCCATGGATTATAGCACTCCCCCGACCCAATCACCTTTTGAACGCATCAGATTCTGGGTGGACCTCTGAGGTCCAAACCTAACAGTCTGGAATTGAGTGGAATGGATGGAAGTGTTGGAAGGCTAAGCTTTGTGGCAAGAGGGCCTCACTGGGCAAGTTTTCCTCATTTCCAGACTTGTTTCTAGAAATAAGAATGAATATTTATACTAAAAGGAATATGTCACGTCTTTAGCCCTGGAAAAAATGTAAAGGATATTTTGTTTTGCTAGCTTACCTGGCATCAGGTCAATGACATAGGTAAGGAACCAGAAATGAGCCTTGGGCTTCATTATCTGAAATAAGTAAAGTCTGTGAAAGATCTAAAAGCCCACAGTGATCTCCGCAGGAACAGTGTGTTTGCCCAGGGCAATCTCTTTACCTCATTTCCTATGTCAAGGTTCATTCATAGACCACTGCTCATTTAGAGACAGGTGAGTGCATCCCTAAATGGCTCACCAAGGGCTGGGCTGTTTCGCTGACACTCCCTTTCCCTCACTCCCAATCCATGACGGGCATTATTAGTTGATCTCGGCTTGGTCCTTGATAAATCTAAGTAAAGCTTCACAAATCTTCATGCAGCTCCGAGCTTGTCAGTGAGCACTTCCCAGGAAGAGAAAGCACGTGCCCTCTGGTCTCATGGGTTTCCTGTTTTTCAATGCTGTTTCAGAATGGGTTCAGTGATTTAGGGGGACCATATCTCCTGCACCTGGGGAGGCTACTAGACATGGCATTTAGAGGGTCTGTCTCCATTCGTGTTTCGCTCTGTGTGCTAAAATGGATGAGAACACTTCTGTGTCTATGACTGAGCAAATCCATGCTCTCAGGAATATAAAGTCTATAACAGAGCAGAAATCCAGGGTTAGTTAAAGTGTGTGCTGTTTTCCATCAGTGTTAGAGTTATGTGAAGAATGGTAGGAGAATGTGAGAATAATTTTCCCTTAATATAAAAAAGTGTTCAGTCAGTCAAATTTTGTTTTGATAAAAAAGTAATCAGTCAGTCACTCAAATGTACTTTGTGGAAAGAAGGGCTTTGCAGGAGATTGGGAAAGAGGAAAGAACACAGTTGACTGAGGATGGAGCCAATGGGAAATCACAAAAGCCCTCATCTCAGTGAGCGAAGGTTGGAGGGTGCAGGTGAGCCCCAGTCAGTGGCGGGCAGATGGAGGGCGGATGACCCAGAGGGCTGCGATGGAGAGAACTGTGGCGGGTGTGCATCTGTGTGCTGTGGGAGGCAGGTAATGCATGACGGGACTGAGAAGGGGGCGTCTGAAGACTAACATGGGAAATGTCCACCCGTTTGGGTGTTTTGTGGTTCAGTACATAACAATTTTGGTAGGGATCCCTTTCACAAATTCATCTGTCCATTCACTCATTTGACAAGTATTTATGGAACAGCCACTGCGTGGGAGTCAGAGTGGTGGACTCTGAGCAAAAAGTGCTCAGCGTGCTCACTTCAGGATGGGCGGACTGAGGCTCAAACCCCTAAACAACAGCCCAAGAGTTTCTGCTCTGCTCAAGATGGTGCAGACCAGTTTATTTCTGCTCTGACCTGAAAAATAGCACTATTATTCCTGGGAATAACAGAAAAGGCAGCCAGAGGAATACCCCGAAATCCAGAAAGAGGACTGCATGCTGTTGGGGACCCTGAGACTGGAGGAGCAACATAGCAGCAGAGTGTCTTATGCCCTTTTCTGACCTGAGATAAGATGGAAACTCAGGCCCGGTTTTTCCAACCTAACAGCAGAAAGTGGCCCCAGATAAACTTGTTCCTCTAGCCGATGCAGTGAGACTCCTGCCAGCAACACAAGGTGAACCCAGAATCACTCGCATGGAGTAGTATTTGGCTGGGTAAAGTCTCTTCGTCCGTAGGCCTGAGAATCCCTTTTCCATCAAGAGATCCCAGGTAAACTGGGCACTGACAAGATGGATCCCCTACAAATAACCCAGCCCAGGAAGCCTCTGTGCCCATAGGATCTGAAAATCTGCTGCACATTAGGGACGTCAAGAGACCAAGGGGTGACAGCAAGTGGGTGGCTCATCCTGGGAAGTGCTCCTCATTCCTGGCGGACCTGCACCTCGCAGTACTGTCTCAGTGGCCCAGCGTGGAAACGCCCCTGCAGCCCTCTTTGGCTGCCCTCAGAGGGGCCAGTGCAAGCTCCAGAGGCTGAGAAACTACTACTCAAAATAGCTCCTTTAAGGTTCTGAAAATTAAATTGGCATTGGAACTGCAGCTTTGTAGAGAAGACTAGGGCCAACCTGCTGAACACCCACAGGCTCACCTCCTGCTAAAATAAATGATGTACACAGGGCCCCGAGCCTCCGAACATAATAGCCAAATGTCCAGGATACAATCTAAAGTTCCTTGTTGCACAAAGAACCAGGAAAATCATGACTCGTATGAAAGAAGATAAGCAAATATTGGAATTACCTGGAAGAACTGTAAGCAGCCTTTGTAACAGGGCATCGAGAAGTAATTGAAGCATCTCTTGAAACACAAAAGTATCTAGATGTAGAAATGGAAGTTATGAGAGAAGAAATTTAAATGATAAAGCCAAAGAATCAGATAATAGAAAAGTTTAAGCTTGCTCTCTGTCCATTAACAAAGTTGACAGAGGACAGATGACGAAAGGAAGGGTGGATCGACAGAACTGACTCAGTCTAAGTAAAAAATAGAATTTTAAAAAAGGAAAATGTATAGACCCCAGGAAACTGGGGCAGACACAAAATGTCTAACATTTACATCATAGGAGGCCAAAAGAAGAGGAGAAAGAGTGGACTGAAAAAGTATCTGAAAATTTCACAAATTTTGCTGAAAGCAATAGAACTGCTGAGTCACATAGCTGAGGGAACCCCATGTAGAATAAGATACATGCCAAAGAAATACATGTCAAGACACATCATAATTAAACTTCAAAAAACTGGAGACAAAGAAGAAATTTTCAAAGTGGTCATAAGAGTGAAACATTACCAACGAGGGAATGCCACCCTGCAAATAGTGACGTTCTCACCCAAAGCTGTAGGGGTCAGAAGGAGATGGCGAGACCTTTTCCACTGGTAAAAGAGAAGTATCAACTATAGTAATAAAACTGGCCTTAGGAATAAAGAGAAATGATTTAAAAAAAAGGGAAATTAGGAATTTGTTGGTGGCAAAACTCCCCTTGGAAAAGTGACACAGGAAGTTTTCCAGACAGAGGGAAGTGATAAAAAAAACAAAAACAAAGAGGAAAATGATAGCACTAAGCGGAATGGAAGAAAACAGGGATACAAGTGCTGTGCCTCCTGTATGGGTTTTTTAAATGATGCTTGATTATTGGGACAAAAAGTATAAAACAGCTGGGGTCTTAGCTCAGTGGCATAAGCGCCTGCCTGGCAAGCACAAGGTCATGAGTTTGATCCCCAGTACCAAAAAAAAAAAAAAAAAAAAAAAAAAAAATTATAATACTATCTGCTACTCAAGAAATGATATTTAAAAGCAGGTAAAAGGTCCTAAGTAGAGCTAAGTTCCCTCTACTCCATTCCCAGTGGCAAAAATGTTGATACTAGGAGGAGTGATAAGTCACATGTTTCTGTGGTCACAGCCAGAACAACTGATAAGAAAAGTCTACAAAGAAATCCTCTTAGTAACAACATAGATAGGTCAGGATAGAATTCCAGAGCATGTCCTAGTAAGCCCAAGAAGATAAGAATAAAAGAAACTGAGGAAATAATAAAATAGAAGAAAAGTGCTAACATATCAGAATTACCTTAAATATAGTGGTCTAAATATGCCAATTTGGCAAAGAATAGTAAACTAGATTTAAAAATAAAATCCACCTGTGTGCCATCTTTGACAAGTTCATTACAAATGCAGCAGCATAAATAGGTAAAAGGAAGAAAGGAGACATGCCGTGTTCAATAAATCGATAAAGGTCAAGGCTGACTAGTTAAAATCAAGAAGACTGCAGAGCTAAGAAATTACTGGACATATAGAGGAACATTACAATAGAAGTTTCAATCTAAGTGGAGGAACTAAAACTCTAAAATATTTACATGCTGCATAATAAACCCGAAAGTATGTGAAGGAAAATCTAAGTCTGACGAGTTGAAAGGGCAATAGACCAATTAAAATCTTGTTTGTGGGATTCAACATCCTTACTCTCAGCAGCTAACAAAGCCATGAAACACAGAAGCCATCAAGGAATTCACAGAGTAAAAATGTATACGCACTTCAGCAAAAGAAAAACTTGTGTAAATATTTTAATACTAAATCTACCGAGACATCATGAGATGAATACAAGTTACCTCTGGCCTCTGCAGTTACAAGAGGGGCTCAGAGTGGTGGCCATTACCTTCCGGACATTTGTCAGTGCAGCAAACTGCCGCTGGGGTAACTAACCTTGGTTAGTGAAGTTCCTGCACATGCATTTTCAGTCTCTTCCATAAGGGCTGGCCCTGTAGCAGGTTTTCTGTGATATATGACATCCTCTAGGGTCCTCCAGATGAGGGCAATGCCATCTGCGGCAAAAATATTACATGAGTTTGCTTTTCCTGAAGTGAGTATATGTTTTGTGGTGGACTCTGTATTTGCTATATGTAGAAAATTACACTTCCAAATAGCAGAATACATTTTTTTTCAAGCGCCCATAAACTATTCACTGATTTGGGAAAGTTCTGGGCCATTGAAAACAAACTGTTCAATACATTTTTTAAACTTTAAATCATATGAAGTTTGGCCTCTGACCATAAGGCAATTGAACAAGAAATCAAACACAGAAGAGGAAAAACCGTTTATTTATTGAGTTTTTTTTTATTTTTTGGTGCTGGGGATCAAACCCAGCCCTTATGCATGCAAAGCAAGAACTCTACCATTGCACCACAACCCCAGCCCTTTCTCATCTGTTCTTTTCTTTCCCTTTGGTGGTAACATAGACTGTGCTGCTTTTGTGTTTTCTTTTTAATTTAAAAAAAATTTTAAAGCATTTTTTGAGACAGAGCCTCACTATGTAGCCTGGGCTAGCCTTGAACTCACCATGTAACCTAGGCTGGCTTTGAACTTGTGGTGATCCACCTGCCTCAGCCTCCCAAGTGATGGGATTAGAGGGGTGTGCCATCACCACACCCGGAAAATCTTTAAATAGTTGGAAATTAAACAGCACACTTGCAAAAACTCCCATTTTTCAAAGATATCTCAAAAGGTCCATGTCAAAATATGTGAAATGCAGCTGAATCAGTGCTGAAAGAAAAGTTTTCGGTGCCAAGTGCATATAACAAAAAGGAGGAAAGATTTAAAGTAAGTAGTCTGGGTTCCTGCAGCAAGAAACAAAAAAGAAGAAGAGGCGAGAGAAGAGCAAAGCCCAAGGCAAACAAAACAAGGAACAGAACTGGACCCCACGGGGCCAGCACAGAGAACAGAGGTCAGCTACGTTCTAAACAGGAAAGCAAGAGAACATCAATGAAACGAAACATTGTTTTTTGCTTTTTTTTCCTTTCAGAAAAGATTAAGAAAATTGGTAAATCTCTGGCAAGACTGACAAAAATAGAGCATAGACGCCAGCTTAAACTGACAGGGAATATTACTATTGATGCTATAGCAGTTGGAGGGCCAGTTAGGGAATAATATGAATAAATTTGTTCTTATAAATATTCCAGCTGAGAAGAATGGCTCAGTTCCTTAAAAAACATAAACTTCCATAACTCAACCAAGATGAATTAGACAATCTGAGTGGCCTCACACGCATTTAATTTGTAATTTAAAAGCTCTACAATGACTTCACAGGAGGATTCTGCCAAACTCTTAAAGAATTAACATCAATTTTAAAGTCTCTTCCAGAAAATATGAGGAAAAATATTTCTTAATTCATTTTAAGAAGCTAATATTATCCTGACACCAAAACCTGTCAGGAGCTTTGAAAGAAAGACGAAAAGAAGAGAAAGAAAGAGGCAAGGAAGCTGCGGAGTAATCTCTCTTGTGAACTTAGAAATGAAAATCTTCAACAGAATACTGGAACATTCAAATCCAACAATGTCTGAAAATAAATCCACATCATGACCACGCAGGATAAGCACCTGAAAATCAATCAACCTAACTATCGTAGAAACGTGGCTAAAGTAGAAAAATCATACAATCATATCAACTGATGAGGAGAAATCATTGGACAAAATCCAGAACCTATTCATGGTATCCATTCTCACTAAGTCAGGGTTCGATCAACCTGAAATGGTGCATCTGCAGGAAACATCGAGGTGACATTAGGCTCAGTGTTCTAACCACTCCACTAAGGTAAGAAACAAAGGACATACAGACTGGAAAGGAGGAAATAATTTCCTCTGCAGATGATATAACTATGCATAGAAAATCTCAGAGCAGCTACGTAAGCTAGAACAAGCAGATAAGGAAGTTCAATACAGTCTGAATTACCACACAAGCATCACACTTTTACTAGTAATGGGAGCATGTGGGAACTGAAATTGATACAATGCCACGTATAATTCCTCCAAAGAAAATGAAACCTTAAGTATAGACTTAACAAACCATCTAACAAGATCTAAATACTGCACTGACAAGATAAATGTTGCTTGTGGATTCGAAGCTTCAATCAAGTGGAGATGTCAGTTCTTACCAAGTGAACTTATAGTTTGAATGAAGTTTCTAACAGTTCCACTAAGGTTTTTCTTTAGATATAGGTAGGTTTAGTCTGTGATTTGTTTGAAAGGCTAAGAACCCAGAAAAGCTAAAACAATCTTGAAAGGGAATCATAAAGCATGAGCAATCTCTCTGCCCAGTGTTAAGGGTTACTGTATAGTTACATTATAAGACAGTGTAGTGTTGGTGCAGAAAGTCACATCCATTCACAGAACAGAACAGAAATTCCAGAAACAGACATATGCAAATATGCCCATATGTTTGATTAAGTTTCAACAGCAATTCAGTGGGTGAGGGTAACCGTTTCAAGGATGGTCCAAGAAAAACTAGGCATCCTTAGACAAGAAATGACCTTGACCTGTGAAGAGTGATTCCATGTGACATGAAGATTTAAATGTAAAAGATAAAACCACAGCATTTTTAGACAAAAAGTAAGAGGAAATGTTCTTATTTGAAGAGACACCAGACAGCCTGATTGCTTTTCCTCCCCACTTTCACCAAGGAAAGTCCTTCCCAGAAGGCAGCTGTCTGCGAGTGAGAGTCCTCCTCAGACACCAGCTGTACTGGTACCTTCACATGACCTTGGACGTTCTCACAGTCTCTAGACTCAAGACTTGCAGAACCACGAGAAAGAGATGCCTTTTCTTGTTATTTTTAAAGAGAATAAAACCAAGCAAAACAAAACAGAATAAGCCAACCAAAACAGACCAGTGTAAGTGACACAGGACTTCAAAGCAACAGGAAACCAACAATGGTTACCGTAATGCCCCCTGTTGTCTTCAAAATAGCTGCAGATACCTTCAGACATAGTAAAAATCAAACAAAACAGAACAGAATAGAACCACTACAAACGAAACAATGACTGCAATAAAAGACTTCAAAACAAGACAATAGTAAATCCACAATGGCTACCATAGTATAGCTTGCTATCCTTGGAACAGCTGTCCATGCCATCAAGCACAATAAAATAAAACAAAACAGAATGAAACCCAACAAAACCATGAAAATGATTCAGGGCCCCAGAACAAGATGATAGGGCATCAACAATGGCCATTACCTTCAGAAGGAGACTCGCCACAGGTGCTACCCTGTGTACTGTCGTCCTGTGACAAGATGATCAGACCACTGGCTCTAGACCTGCAAAGTCAGTGAAACACTAAACAGTGAAAGCATTGAACTGTACTTTGCCTCAGTAGCTATCATCACAGCCTGTGCTTCTCCAGATCAGCTGGTCATTTATGGCTGGAGGTGGGGGTTGGGAGAGTTGACTCTTGTTTCCTGTCCGCACACTGGAAGATAGTGGCATCTGGCTGTCTCCCTAGCAGCCCACATGTGGCATTGATTCGCAAGGAGGGCTTGCTTCTTGGTGACCTCTTGATCTTCCCCTGCACGTCCTTGAAGGGTGCTGACTCATGGGAAAAGGCTGAGATACCTGTTTTTAAGAGACCACCCTGGTATTTTTGTTATGGAGCTAAGACAATTCATTAAAAAAAATTGATAAATTGAACTGCATTAAAATAAAAAATGTTAACAGGGTATGGTGGTTCGTGCTTGTAATCCTAGCACTTTGGGAGGTTGAGGCAGGAAGACTACAAGTTTGAACCCAAAATAGAGACTTAGTGAGACCCTATCCCCAAAATGTTAAAAATATTTGCTCTAGGAAAGACCCTGTTTGGAGAATAAAAAGATACACTCAAGAGAAAGTATTTTCAAAGTACATGTCCAACAAGACTTGTTTAGAACATTAAGCACATGACCATGCAACAGTAAAAAAAAAAAAATACACCCAGTTATAAAATAGGCAAAAGGGAAAACTTTCATTGAATTGAGCAGAACATGTAGATGGCAAATAAGTGCATGTGAAAATGTCCACTGTAACTAGTCATTTATGTATACATCTGTTGGAATAGCTCAGATTTAAGAAAAGCAATGACAACACCACATACTAAAGAGGATATAGACAAACTAGACCACATTGCTGGTGAGGATGTAAAATGGAACCAGCACTCTAGAAAAGCTGGACAGTTTTTATAAAACCAGGTGGGCGTGCAGACGCAGTGAGTGCACTCCTTCTGGTGGGGGTGACACTGGGGGTTGGACCCAGGTTCTTGCACATAGCAGCTAAGGGCTCTGCCACCGAGCTACACCCCAGTCCCAACAACTGCTGTCTTAAATATTTGTTCCAGAGACATAAACGCTCATGTCCACCTAAGGCTTGTGCAATTCATAGCAGCTTTATTCATAATAGCTAAAGTCTACAGATAAGCCAGGCGTCCTCCTGCGGGTGCCTGGAGGAAGGTGTTAGCTCCCTTCCCACCATGGGGTACAATTAATGCATGTAACAACTTGGATAAATCTTAAGGGAGTTATGCAGAATGGAAAAAGGCCAATTGCAGAAGCATCCATTGTGTGTGGTTCTACTTATGTAACGGTGGACTCAGAGGAATGGCTGGGGGTGGAGGTGGTTGGGGTGCGGAAAGAGAGAAGCGGCTAAGAAGGGCAGTGCCAGGAGTCCTTCTCTGTCTTGATTGCAGTGGTGGCGGCATGATTGTACACACGTGATATCACCCACTGCCTAGAACTACACACACCTAGACAGCCAGGAGGATGGAGAAATAAGGGCTAGTCACATGGGCTGCTGAGTAAGCTGGGCGGGTTGTGTCTATGCCTGTTCGCTGGTTGTGCTTCTGTCCTGCAGTTTTGCAACACGTTGCCCTTGGGGTGAACACTGGATTGCTTCTTATCACTTCATAAAACTGAACAGGAGTCTGAAATTACCTTCAGATGAAAGGCTTGGTTTTAAAGAAAGAACACAAAAGCTCAAGTGCTGATCCACCCAACCATCCATTAATTAAACCTTAAGTCTCTGCTGGGTGCTTGGTTAGACCAGATGACCCAGGGAATGGCAGGGACCAAGTGTCCAGAGGGTTCTGCAAAGCAGGGAGTTGAATGCAGTCTCTGGTGTATCCCAGGGCACCTGTTAGTGACAGTCACTGCTAATTCTTGTGTGGCAGACGTGCCATGTGTTCTAAATATTAAAATGGAATCAGCATTTAACCTAACCAAGTGAGGCGCATAATCTCACCCTCATTTTACAGAGGAGGAAACACTCAGAGAGGAAAAGTGAATTTCCAGGGTTACTCTCTATTAACGGCAAGAGGAAGGAGTCTACCCCAGGCAGTCTGGCTGAAGCCTGCCTTTCAGATGCCTGCTTGATCCATCTGTATTTGTTGAATGACTTTTGCAAACAAGGCTTTAGAATGCCCGCTTCTGTCTGGTACAGCCGAAGAGCCAAGGATGGTGTTTCTTGGTGTGTGACGGCCCGTGGCAGGGTCAGGCCTCTGCCAGAGCTTCTCCCTGAGTTTCGGGGCTGTCTCTCACTTTGCCGGGATCACCCAGCTCTCAGCTGTTCTCAGATGCCAGCACGTCCGGGAAACTCCCCTGTGGCCTCAGGTGAGGGGTGATCATTTATGAAAATTTTACTGCACACTTTGTGAGTAAGATAATTTTTAATTTTTGATGGTGCTGGGGATTGAACCCAGAAGCACTTTATCGCTGAGGTACACTTTCAGCCTTTCATATTTTATTTTATTTTTTTAAATCTAAGATTAGGTCTCACTAAGTTGCCCAGAATGAGCTTGAACTTGGGATCCTCCTGCCCCAGCCTCCTAAGTAGGGAAGTTACACTTGTGCACCACTTTGCTTGTATGATACATTGTTCAATGTTTTTCATCTGATTGCCTGTCAGTGTCTAGCACTATGTGTTGTAGACAGTAGGTGCTCACTAAATGTTGAATTAATGTGAACATAGGGAGTTGAACAGGTGACTGTTTTTGACTTTACATTTATTGTCTTTGTTTTACCCCCCTCTCCCATAGCTATTAAATTCTTCCAGTGTAGGTACTTCTCCTTGGGCGTGTGTGTGTGTGTGTGTGTGTGTGTGTGTGTGTGTGTGTGTGTGATAGCCCACAGTGCCAAGTCTGATCCTGTATAATTTATGTGTTGATTAGACAGATGATCTCACTGGTCTTGGTTAAAAATTGAGGGGTCTTTAGTGTTGAAATGATGCTGACCAGGTCATGATTTGGGGGGCAAGAGGAACATTTGCACTGAAGACTGTTTTCATAGCCTGATTTTCCCCAGGCTTTGGGCAGGTGCCAGTGCATATGGTTAGACTCTCCATAAAGAGACAGGTTAACTACCCAGTTGTAGCCAGCATTGGTTGTGCAAATCTCATCACACCAGCGAAGTCACAGGATAACAATAGGGTAATAAAATGGGTGATTTAGTCTCCATATTCCAGTGGAGCTGCTTTTGAGTAAAGTTTTCACAGATGGAGAGCGATTCTAGCTCTGGGTGGGGCTGCTTGTTTTGCCAGGGGGAGCACGTGGTTGTATCAGTAATAACAGCCGCAGTGCTGGCAGCTCACACGTTAGTGCTTACGACACGCCAGGAGGGGTGCAAAGCCCCTGCCGAGCAAGCGTTAGTCTCTGAGCTGATCTGTGAAGCCATAAACCTGAATATCATCCCATTTCACAGATGTGCAGGGGCAGGAGGTGCAGTGAGCCTGCTAAGGGTCACACGGGTAAGAAGGGAAGCTCATTTCAAGCCACGCTTCTTTGAAGCTGAGGTCTGTCCTCGGTCCCGCTCGGGAGGCTGTCCCCTTCCTTCTCCCCTGGGCGCACCCCAGGAAGGATTGTACCTTCTTCGTTATGTGCTCCGTGGGAACCATTCAGAGCGGCCTCTGGCCGAGGCGCAGGCCACTGCCCAGCCTGCCTGTTAGCAAGGAAGGGTCTGGCTCCAGCTGCGCAAAGCACCTTGAACCCGAGGAGGTTGTGCGCGGCTGCTGCCCACCTCCCTCACCACCGTAACTGTCGGCTGGCCCCTCCTGCCCAGATCCTTCGGATTTGTTTTATGTTTTCCTCAAAGGATCCAGATTGAGCATGACGCTGGTGCATAAATCTCGGTCAAGGAGGAGGGCCTGAGGGCGGACAGGTCAGGAGCGCGCGAGCGCAAACACACGCGGGAAGGGTGCCCGGCCACACGGTCCCTGCTTGCTCGGGAGTGTCCTGAGCACCACAAGGCCCTGGCCAGGGGCCAGGGCTCCAGGATCAGCCGCTCTCTGATTGGCAGCATCTCCGGCCGGAGAGGCAGCATGTCCGGCCGCTGTTAAAGAAGATAAAAACAAATAAATCAATGAAAGGTCCCTGTCAGGTGTTGCTACTGGCTCACTCGTTTGTCAGAATCCTTTCAGACCCACTCAGGTTTCTAGACAGTTGCCCCATCGATGCCCCAGCAGGGTGGAGTTTGGCAGACTGTGAGGTCGGCACACTGCCCACCAGCAACTTCTGGCTGCTGGAGTCTAAGTGGAGCTCACCCTCCCCTCCTGAAACACTTACAGGGAAAAAGAATAGAATACAAGGAAAGAAATGAATTTGGTGGAACTGATCTGTGTACAGTGCAGCCCTGAACTACTGGCAAATACTGATTCATGGAAACAGCATATGGTTCACAAGTTTTGAGAAGCTGGCAAATGATTGTAATGAACTGGTCTCTTTCACATGCATGGCCTGACTGTATCCATGGGTCACTGCTGGGTTTCAAGTTAGAATCCAATGTCACATTGCCAGGAAGATTCACTTTGACAGCTAGCATACAATGGTAAACCGCACCCTTTGTGGCTCTACTTTTTCTTATAGTACTTGTCAGCTTCTAATGTGCACCATGGTCTTATCGTCATCTTGCTTATTGTTGATTGCCCATCTTCTGTCTCAATGAGATGGGGCCTTTGTTTGTTTTCTTCACCAGTGTTTCCTAAGCAAATAGACCTGCCCCTGACTCATGGAAGGCACTGAAAAGTGTTTACTAAATGCAAAGATGTGGGTGATGGAAAAGCAGGTGGTAGACTGCGCTTGTTGTAGAGGGTAGTTCAGAATGTGAAGCTCAGATCTACTCCTCACCCAGGCATTAGCTACTGAAGAACTCTGCGCAGTCTGAACTGGCAGATTTTGATGTGGTGTGTCTGAAAGCTGGTGAGCTTCTGAGCACTAGGGCCATTCACATGGCAAGGGGGATGGAGAGGAAATCTAAGCGCTAGAGGCCCAGCCGGCCTATCAGCCTTTTGAGGCCACATCTACCTCTGGGGATCTTGGCATCCTCTCTGTGATGCCAGCTGTGGTTGCTTTAGATGGTGCTTTCCCCAGTACCTGGGAAAAGACGCTAGCCAGGATGTGTGCTTAGCCAGGCCAGGTCAAAATTGACAGAGAGGTGGGTCTTTCCCCAGGATCCATAACTTTGAAGACTTGGAGGAGAGCACCAGAATCGGTAGTGCTTTGAAAAGCAAACAAAAGATATGTTTACTTGTAGCTTGTGTTAGTTATATTTCTCTCTGCTGAGACAAAACACCTGACGCCCAAAATTAAGGAAGAAAAGGTTCATTTCGCTCACAGTTTGTGGAGGTTTCAGTCCATAATCAGCTGGCTCCAAGACAGGGTGGCATGACACCAGGGCAACACTTCAAGTTTGCAGAACACAGCAGAAGCGGCAAGAGCAAAAGGAGGGCAGAACAATCTTATTTTTCTCCTTCTTATTGTAAGCAGGCTACCACGCCCTAGAGCAGATGTAGCACTCACAACTTCTCCCTGCCCTCTTCTTGCACAGGATGAGGATGTTTACAAAGTAAGGACCCTGGTACCCTACTGGGGCACTTAGTTAGACTTCTAAATTTCTCAAGTTGACACAATGCATAAACCATTATATAGCTATTAGCTTCATGAATCTTTAGATATGACCAAATCCAGGGACTTAAAGGATATCACTAGGTATTAGCTTCTTCCTGTCATCTTGTTCTGCTGCCACCATGGTACCTTCCTGTGCTGTCTCTGTGTTTGCCTGGCTACTCTAACATGACATGACTATGTGTAAGAAGTCTAGATTGAGAGTGAGCTTCCCTACCTGCTTAAGAAAATTCCAGGAACGTTGGCTGTGACTGGTTTGACTTACACCTCCCTGACCCATTTCCTATACTCATGGAAAGAGAGTAACCCAATTGGCCATTTGCTTCACCCCCAGGGCCGGGTCACTGCCTATTAGTATGTAAGGCATAGAAGAGAAATGGCCTTTGAAAGAAAACTGTTATGTTGTCGTAAAAAGGAAGAATGGATGCTGGAAAGGAAAAATAAGTAACTCTTACAGTGGAATAAAGGAAGCCCTGAAAGAGCAGGGATGACCGAGTGGTTCCGTCTCAGAGTGATCCCCGTGAGTGCCTCTCTGGGACACCATGTGAGAAGTGGTCTGAGACTGAGCCAAGGAAAAGTGCAGTGTTATCATAGATTAGAAATGTCCACCATGTGAGAGGGAACAGGCGAGAATGCCAGGTGTTTGTTTTCCTTTCCTTGGGCATTACCCAGTGGAGTGATGACAGCTGAAACATACAAAATGACAACCGTGCTAGGTTATAGTCAGCTGTGCGATGCACAGTGAGTTTATTTATTAAAGTCCTTATTGCTTTTTTATTTACATGATCAGCTGGGACAAAGCGTAGAGCTCTAAGTAACAAGGGCATACTCTGCCATCATTGTCAACTTGGGGTTCTGAGAAAAGGTGGCATCTACCCTGCCTGTTGTGTTCATCGGTGCCACAACCAAGATGATCCAAAAGGTAGCCCCGACTGAGATTGCTAGCTGCCATTTGGTCTCTCTTCCATGTTGCCCAACAAATATTGATCAAGTTCCTGTTTGTGGCAGGAGCTTTGTTTGATGCCACAGGAACAGCAGTGAGCAACATGGATCTGGCACCATCTTTCCAGAGCTTACAGCTCATGGGTAGCAGCTTGCTGCCGGGTAGCTCCCATCAGTTCTTTCTCTATTCCGAATCATCATTTTCAAAGAAGGCGGGTTCAGAGACTTGCTGTTGCAGCTCACTGAAAAAATTAGCAGGTGTTCTGTCAGAAAACATCTGCACTGAGTAGCTGAGGCAAATCGATTCTCTTCAGTGAGCATAAGGGTGTCAATTCCAACCAAGGTCCTCCTCAGCCACCAATCGCAAGTGCAACAGTAATGCTGGCAATTAGGCTTCACTTAGCATTGTGAGCAACCCCAGTAGACAAGTACTATTACTAACAATCAGCATCAGTGTTTTGCCAGCGGGGAAGCTAAGGAGTAGGGAAGTGAAGTGACCCATGGTAACAAGTAGAGGATCTGGCATTCAGATGGGTGTGTTGAGCTCCCAGGAACAGAGTGGCCTGATTGCAAGTGTGACATCAGTGTGCTTCAGAGAGGAAGGAAAGACTGAAGGGTATTGATAACTTCTTTTATTTGCTCTTTTACGTTCCCCGTGGTTAAAGTCATCTTACAGATTATTGAGTGACAATGATTTTGCACGCTGAGTGTCTCCAGTGGCAAGACATTAGCTTTGCAAATAACGCCATAGAAGGTCAAGGCATTCTTAGTGAAAGGGATTGATTGAATAATAATGAATTATCAGGAGTTAAATGTCTAATGATATTTGTATTCTTGTAAAATAAATAGCTCTCAGTCCTTGGCTCCAAGCCTCTCATCCTTGTCATACTGCCTACAATACCCAAAGGTAATAAGCATTTCTGTATCTTCAGGTCTTCTGGGATGGTCCCAGTTTTGTGAAATATATTTTAATTTTAGTAAAAGTGACTTTGGATGATAGTAACTCAACGAGATTTAATTTTCACACCTTTGTAAGAACTTTTATAAAAATTCTAAGACCAGAAAAATTTAGTTTGCTATTTTCTTTGCTTATGAGACGTGTGTATGTGTGTGTGTGTGTGTGTATAAAAGTACATTCTTATATTGTTATATTTATGGGCAGAGCTTGGTTTCTAAGGGTTTAGCAGACTATTGGAAAGTTTTCCTTCACTAATTCTTCATGTAGATGTTCTTCTGCCAAGTAGATTGTGGTGGGTCTTTGGTATTAGGGGTGTGGTTGTTTCCCAACTAAGTTTTATAATATCTTCCAAGAACTTTGCTTTCAAGCGCAACGTCCATATTTGTATGGAGGGATCAGGTTTGGCTGGAGGTGGCTCAGTTCTTGCCCGGGGACTAACACTAGACATGAGAAGTCAGCCCAGTGGGTCAGCATCACAGGGACTTGAGGAATTGGGTATGAAATTAAAATTTTGTGTTGTATTTCAGAATTAAAAGAATGTAGAAGCCCTACAGCAGAGAGAGTCTCTGGTTCCCTCCCTAACCAGGAATGTCTGGCAAAGTAGATTCGGAAGGTGCTGCCTTTAAATATTTCTTCATAGTGAGTTGCGGATCATTATTCTGAGACATAAGGGTGAATTTGAAAAGAAGATAGTCCTTTTCTTTTGGGTGAGGCCCATGTTTTTCATGCCTCTGAAGTCTGGTGTCATGAGGACAGAGGTCATCTGACGGTGAAATTTCTTAGGAAGAGGGTAAATTTACACACTGATTGGTCAACCCCCACTTGGCCTTACAGGAAAGGAGTGATGGCTGCAGAGAGCCTAGAAGAGCCTCTGCACTGCGATCCTCTGCCATACCCGCACATCCACCGCAGAATGGGATGAAAAGAATGAGTCTGTTCTGAGAAAAACCCAAGTCAAACTGGAGTTGTATAACTACAAATTATAAAGCCATTGAGAAGTTCAAATGTAGCTTTGATTGGGTGAAATGGGATGGTATTCTGAGGAGCCTTTATGAATCTGCATCTCTCTTTAATGCTTGTCTCTACCTTCCTTCATGTTGTCTTTCCTAGGCAAGCTCTTTCCAGATGGAGGTATGACAAACAGCAACAGCTCAAAACTACACTCCAGCAATTCAACAAAAGAAAAATCAATCCTCTTTTGCAATAGCCGCAGCAAAAATTTCAAGACAACTCATTCTCATTAGTTTGACTTGGGTCTTCTTTTGACTCATGGCAGTGAGCTATGGAGTCAGCTTTACTTAATCCACATAGCCTGAGAGTAGGGCAAGAATGATCTCAAAGTAGAAGTAGGGATGGATGCATGGTGTTTAAATCAAATAAGTGGAAAAACAGCTTTGGCACCTCGACACCCAGGAAAAGAAAGAAACCTTTTAAAATAATTCAACTATATTCTATTGTTTTTATTTATGTGATTTAATCAATTCATCGAGCAGCTCTGTTGTCCACTCACCATGCTAGAAGCTCCATGATAAAAATTCAGTGGTGGACAAAAAGAAAAGTCACTGTTTTTTGTCTTCAGGAATGACCCTATCTGGCAGAGAAGGCAGGTGAGTAGACTACTATAATCCGTACACAGAACTCATCTCCCCTTGGAGGGAGGGACAGTTAGTCTGAGGACTGAAGGTTGAGCAGAAGTAGCCAGGTTCCAAAGCTGGGGTGTAGGTGGTGAGGGACGGGGATTTCAGAGGGGACAGATTATGCAAGAGCCTGCGAGCTGGGGAACAAAGCTACTGTGTGTTTGGGTAACTGAAACAAACTCGGTCATGTTCTGAGACTGAAGCCTTTTCTATCGTTAGGGTAGGACACAGGGTTAGTGGTGGATGAAAAACTAGAAGGACTGGATACTGGTTTAGTGAGCCAATCCATTGTTGTACTCTGCCTTGGTATCTCACTTTGATATTCCAGAGACACATTGTGAGGTCACAAACTAAAGTAGGCACCCTGTAGTTAAACACCTAACAGACATATCATGAGTCTGAGGAGAAAATATATCACTGTGTGATAACTTATCAGGACTTCTTCCTGATAAGAGAACTGATGATACCTCATAGTATATGAAATATAATCATAACTCTATTAAAATAGTACAGTAAAGGCAATGTGCACATTAAAAAAAGATAGAAGGAAAATGCATCATTATGTCAGTAGCTGGGTGAGGGAATTAAGAAGGCTGATTTTAAATTTTTTATTTCCATTTATAATAATGCATTTTCTACGGGTAAGCAGATCTTACAAGGAAAAGTCACGTTTATTCAAGCATGAGGGAGGAGTCTTGAGGAAGGGAAGCACAGAGTTGCTCAGCCTCCAGGAACATGTCTTCTGGGGCGCTGAAACTGACATGTAATTTACAAATTCAGTGGCGGGGGAAGACTATTAAGCTCTGAAAGGACACCAGGATAGCTTGATCTGGAGAGATTTGTCTTTTGAGTCAGTTCTAGAAGGGGACAAGACAGGCCTTGGTGTCTGTGGAATGACAGGAATGAGGAAGAGAATCGCATAGAAGGTCCGGTCCTTTACACTCACTTCCATACGGGATCATGCCTGTGTCATCTAGGACTGTACCAGGGAAGACATGATAAAGTTGGGGAAAAATGGGACCCACCGTGAACAAAGGTGTTCAAATTGTATCTCTTCTAGCTGGGGGGCTTCACATGATTGCTATGAAAACATGACTAGCGTGCAAACAAAGACTCAAAACTTAAATGCAGCGCCTAGACTTAAACACTGCAAAAGAGTATCTAGCCATGTTTACAGTCACTCTTAAGGAGTGAAAATGGTGATCTTTTGATACATGTACACAAAATACCTACAGCTCTAAAAAGAGACATCAAGATGAAAGGACAATTTTAAGCAACCCCGGAGATCTGAAAATTATTAGTTTATCTGGGGTAAATACTTAAATCATGAAACAATTCTTTAGCTCCATCTAGATTCGTCCCTGGTGGAATAAGAAATATCTGCAATAACTCGGGCAACTTCAAGGTTAGAACTGAAGAGGTTACAGGGGCACAGCTAAAGAATTAGGGGAGGTTTATTTAAAAAGTTTAGGGAAAAAGAAGTGTGCGTTAGTTAATAAGTGAGGAGGAAGAGTTTTACTTACATAGAGTTATATATGTATTTTAAAATCCTCTCGAGACCTTAGCAATTTTTATAATTGTAGTACCAAAGCTAGGTGTTCCTTTAGTTGAATGGGGGAAAGTGGAGTGGGTTTTTCAGCGGCAGTCTGCTCAGGTAGTTAGGAAAGAGAGGGGGTTTCTAAAAGCACCGGTCAGCAGTGTTACCCTCCAGGCCTGGAAGGCCACCAGAAGCTGGTTGGATGGTGACGTTTACAGGCGGTCTATCTGTGGGAGCATCAGAAAGGGGACAGGCTATCTTTCCCATCGCCACTTGTGTCCTTGGAGAGCATCATGGCAGAGGGACACATTTGAAATCACAACCAGGGAAACACTGAAGGGATGACATCAGTTTATTTTACTGTCTTGCAAATAGTCACCAGATATCCACACACGTGATGCTGGAGTTTTTTTCTCTAAGCTGAAAGAATCGATTTCTGGGTTCTGGCTGGCTCTCCCTTCACGGAGTCTGAGGTCACTGGTCAACACAATATAAGAGTGTGATTGATTGCAATGCTATCATATATTATAATAATAAAGGACGTGTTACTGATACCATAAGAGCTATTTTTATCTTGTTCTTCCCTTATTTTTCATCTGTATCAGTGTGGTTTATGTAAACCTGACACATTTGTGTATGTGAAACAGATGCAGGGTAAGGCACGGTCGTGTCTGTTCAAACCATATTTTTTTAATCATAGACATGACTTATGAAAATGTTCTATGCGCATGAGATTTTTTCTTTGTCTCAAAAGACACAGTAATTATAAACCCAACATATTCCCTTCCCCAGTACTTAAGAGCTAGAACAGGGCAAGTTTTTAAGTAGCTTTGCCTAATCTGTCTCCATTGGGTGTTGTAAGAAAATCAGTGCGTGACTTTTCCATAGATTCCAATTAGATGCTTAGAAATGTCCTTGCTGGTTTTTTTTTTTTTTTTTTTTTTTTTTTAAGACATGGAAACCATCTCTTGAACCGCACAGAGGTATACCTCAGAAAAGGTTCTCCTCTTGCTCAGTTTCTGGGCGCTGCCTCCCTTCCCACCAGTCTCAGAGTGAAGGATGGAAAGAAAATGAAGACCTTGCCGATCCTTACACCCAAAGCAGTAACTCATAAAGTGACTTCCTGGGAGGTTGTTGAGCCTGAGTTTCTTATCACTGCAAATGGCTCCGTCATTTATCAGAAGCCTTTCTTTTTTCTTATTACCGTGTATTAATTGTATGTATTCATGAGGTGCAGTGCTCTGTTACCACACAAGCACAAGCATGCTCTGATTCTGTTCAGTCACCCTATTCTCTTCCCTCTTCTCTGAGGTCTTCCTAACCCCAAGTAAGCACTACTGTGCTCTCAGGTCAACTGTTGAAAGCCTCCACATATGAAAGAAAGACAATACTTGACTTTGTCTGGCTTATTTCATTTAACATTATATTCTTTGGTCCCACCTATTAACAAATGACAGGTTTTCTTGCTCCTTTCTGTCTGAATAATACTCCATTGTGTGTATGTGCTACATTATCTTTATTGATTCATCTGTTTCTAGGCTGATTCTGTGTCTTAGCTGTTGTAAACAGTGCTGCAATAAACATGGGCACGCAGGTATCTCTTTGAGATTCTGACTTCATGTCCTTGGTTACATATACATAAAGATGGTAGTTAGATCCTATAGTAGTTCCATTCTTAGTTTTTTGAGGAACCACCATGCAGTTTTCCATAGCCATGGTACTAATTTGCATCCCTCCAGTATTGCATGGGTCTTCCTTTTTCTCTATATTCTCACCAGTATTTGTTTTTCATTTGTTCCTTATAACAGCAGTTGTAATTGGGATGAGATGGTATCTCACTGTAGTTTGATTTGCATTTCCCCAATGATTAATAATATTGAATATTTCTTCATATTTTTGTTGGTCGTTTCTATTTTTTCTTTTGAGTAGTGTCTGAGCAAATCATTTACCTGATTTTTAAAAATTTGGATTAGTTGGGTTTTTGCTATTAAGCTGTTAGGGTTCCTCATATGTTCTGGATCTTAACTCTTCATCAGATGAATTGTTAGCAAATATTTTCTGTTACTTTATGAGTTGGTTTTTCACCCTCTTGATCGATCCCTTTGTTGCACAGAAGATTTTTAGTTTGATGTGATCTCATTTGTCAGTTTTCGCTTTTGTTGTCTATCTTTTGGTGGCCTATCCAGAAATTTATTCTCTGTACTAATATCTTGAAGCAGTTGTATATTTTCTTTTAGAAGTTTCAGATTTTTATATCTTACATATAGGCCTTTGATTCATTTTTAAGTATGTACATTTTTTGTACAGAGGGAGATTTTGGAACCGTTTCAGTCTTCTGCATGTGGATACCAGTTTTCCCGTCAACATTTCTTAAAGAAGGTTTCTCTTTTCTAACAGCATCTTTCTTTTATGTCTTTATCTAGAATCAGTTGGCATCAGATGTGTGGGTTTCTTAGATCCTGTTCTATTCCGTGGTTGTGTCTCTGTTTTCATGCTGCTTTTGTTACTTTGACTAGCAGTGTGTCTTGAAATGAGATTACTGTGATGCTTCCAGCCATGTGCTTTTTACTCAAGATTGCTTCAACTAGTTGGAGTCTTTATGCTTCCATATAAATTTTGGGACTGTTACTTCTAGTTTAGTGAAGAATATCATTGGTATTGTGATGGGGATTGCCTTGACTCTGAGAATGTTTTAGTTAGGATGAACATTTTAATAATATTGGTTCTTCCAATCCATAGACATCAGAAGTCTTTCCATTTTCTAGGTTTTCTTCTTGTAATTTTCATATAAAGGTATTTCTCTTCCTTAGGTAAGTTTATTCCTGGGTATTTTACTTGTGTAGCTCTTCTAAATGGAATTGCTCTCATGATTTCTCGCTCAGGAAATCTGTTATTGCTTAGAAAAGCTACCAATTTTTGTACATTGATTTTGTATTCTGTTTAAATACTGAATTCATTTATCAATTCTAATCTTTTGGTGGAATCTTTTAGGATTTTGTTTCCTCTGTATAGAATCATGTCATTGGCAAAGCAGGGATAGTTTTACTTCCTTTCCATTTATATTTTCTTTTTCTTGACTAATTTTTCTGGTTTAAACTTTTATTGAATAAGAGTGGTGAGAATGGATACACTTGTCTTGTTCCTTATTTATGTAAGAAATATTTTCAGTTTCCCCCCATTTAGTAAGGTATTGGCTGTGGGTTAGTTACATACAGCTTTTATTATGTTGGGGTATGATCTTTCTACACCTAATACTATCATGAAGGGATGTCGAATTTTATTATGTGATTTTTCTTCTACTGAGATGATACTATGATTCTTATCCCTCACTCTCTTAATATATTACATTTATTGATTGCCACATGTTGAACTATCCTTGTATTCCTGAAATGCAACCCACTGGACCATGGTGAGTGATATTTTTAATGTGATGTTGTATTTGATTTTTTAGTGTTTTAATGAGGGTTTTACATTTATATTTATTAGGGACATAGACCCAAAATTTTTCTGATGAGTCACTGTTGGAATAGTTTCCTCTCTTCCAGAGCTATGGCATAGTTTGAGAAAAATTGATATGCATCTTTCTATAAAAATATGGTAAAATCCAACAGTAAAGCTATCCAATCCTGGGTTCTGCTCTTTTGAAGACATTTTAATATTGATTCATTGTATTTCTTAGACATAAAACTTATGAATCTTCTCTTTTACCCACATGTCCATTCCATAATGTTTTCAAAATTGATCTGTTTTACCCTGTGTTTCTACAAAGATCTAGACCACTATCTCTGTCTCAAAGAATAGTACAGCTGATGTCCCTGTATCTCTTCTTTCCCTCCTTAAGCTACTACTATGCTGCAGCCAGTTTGCTAGGAACAAGCAAGTGGAAGGGACAGTTATCGGTCTAGTCTGTGGCTGTAAGAAAGGGCTGGCAACCAGAAGCCCTTTGGAGGAATGAAACCCTTGGGGAATGCATAGTGAATTAATCCTGCAGCTTCTGTCTCTTGTCCTGTTCCCATGTTCTCTTTCAACTTCCACTAACTGCTCTCAACTCAGATGAAGGCAGCCAGGAAGCCAATCAGTTGAACTTTGGAGTTAGCCTCTTGGGATGCAGAGAAGGACGGAGAAGGGTCAATAGTGGTCTGAGGGGCACAGAGAGAGTGTTTCACCCGCAGCTTCTCGGCCTCACATCTTTGACACTGTCACCACTGTGCTTAAACTCGATGCCCACTCAGCTGTCTGGAAAAGTGAGAAGTCACAATGTTGGAATTAGGGAAAAAGAAAACCCTTCTTTTAATTCTCCTAGCTGATGGCTAATGAGACTCTGCCAAAGTTTGCTTTCACAAGAACATTTTGTGAGACTGGCATGCTGTTCAAATGGTTGTTGTTTAATTAATGTTGCTTAACAAGCTTGTAGGTGGTCTCTGCAGTCTTGTTTGTGTACCGACTGTCTCTGTTCTTTCGCCCATCTCCTTCATCTTGGCTGCTGCAATGTGCGCGTGCCACTCCAGTCCCAGCTGAGCGACCATGATTCTGAGTTGCGTTCCATCCACAGAGCAGAGCTAGTCACTGGGCTGAATGCAGAGCTGAATCGGTTTCTTCTTCCAAACATGTTACTGGGGTGTGTCCCCCTTACCCCTTTCAATAAGGAGCATGGGAGACTAACTGCAAGGTTCTGTTGCGTTTGCCATGCAGACAACGCCAGTACTGTGCGAAACAATAGCCTCAGCTCTAGTGTCTTCATGGCCTTGTTCTAAATAACTGTGAGGTCTTCCTTCCTTTCGCTCCTTCCTGCCCTTCTCTCTTTGCCCTTTTCTGCTTTCTCTCTTCTTTTATGTATTGTTCACTCCTTGTCTCCATGTTCTAGGATTTTTCATCTTTTACTAAGAATACTTTCTTATTTTCCTTTAAAAATATTTTTTTAAAAGGACATGTGTAAAAAAAATTAGAGTTTTATCCCTCAGAATGAACTACTATTATAGGAGCACGTCTGATTCTAGTCTTTTTTCTACCATAGGACTTTAGAAGAGAACTCTTCCTGTTTCATTTAGCAAATAGCCCACCAATATTTTAAGGCTGATGTCATGGGGCCACTTTTACAGGGGACAGGAAGAGCTGCATTTCAATACATGTAATGCTTGGAAAAAGCTCCCCGGATCATCCAGTCAAGACACGCAAAGTAGACGGGTAAAAATGGACTTGCAACCTTTAATCCCTCCCTGGAAACTATAAGAGGGTTCAAATTGAAGAAGCAGAGGGAGAAAATCCTTAAGAGACTTAACAGTTTACTGTGATCCTCGCTTCTCCCTAAATCTGCTTTGTGGTCTGTGGGGTGCTTCTTCTTTACCCTAAAGCAAATGCGTGGAACTCCAAGCTCACCACTCAAAGGGTTGATGTAGCTCACCAAGAGACTTTGAGGCAGAGAGGTGGGGCACAGATAAAGGCCTAGCAAATGGGGGTGCTGTGTGGGTGGCTGCTCTGACAGACACTTCAGAGTTGGCTGCTCCCCAAATTTGTTTCATCTGGACTTGTTGCATGCCAAGAGGGAGTGTCCTCACCTGCAGGTATGTTGGAACTCTAGTAGAGTGACCTTGTATGAGGTGAACCTTTCTGGGGACAAAGGGAAGGAAGAATGTAGGATAATCAGAGAAGACATGTTGACCTGCAGAAAGGAACTGAAGTGGAGACCCCTCCAGCCATGGCAGAATTGCCATGTCTCCCTGCCCCCGCATAGTGTTAAGCATCTGCCATGGCTAAATAATACTGGTATCTAATTACAGTAGTGTGGTTCCAGAGTCCATTTCCTGTCCTTTATCTCACCGCACCATCACTGGGGCCTGCAGGAGTCAGGAGCAGGGAGGGCCATGTAAGACAAACAAGTAAAGAAGGACCCATGGGGATTATCCCTGTGTTACCCAGGGCCCAAGCTGAAGCATCCTGAGCGGGAAAGGCCAAGGGTTTAACTTTGCAATTCTGACTATAGTGGATAGGTATAAATTATTTACCAAAATGATATAATTTCTGGGTAATAAATGATAAAATGTTTTGTGGTCTCCAATAGAACAGAACATCTAAGGGACTATCTCTAGATTTTTCCCCCCAAGGACTTGGGATGAAATGACCTTCAGAAAATGATTCTGAACAGGTAAATGGGGGGAAACAGTAGAGCTGTGTACTGGTCTCTGAGCTGCAACTCTTTATGAATTATGTTTATTATATATTCACTATTATATGCCTTTTAAAATTATGAACATTATACATGCGTTTACCGCACACAAAAATGAAATTAAAGCATTGTACTCAGAGCTGAGCCATCTTTGACTTCCTACACTGTCTTTACCACCCTCCACTCCGCAAACCTGTGCTTGGAGATTATCTGTATGTTTACATAGAGTATTTAACAATGCAAGTTAAGTGTAAGTTTATATAGGGTATTTACACCGTGAGGTTTTTCTTTATTCCTCCTGTGCCTTGCCATTTGATCTTTACACCTTTTGCTTATAGTTCTAGGGCACAAAGAGAAGTGTTAACCTCATTTTACAGGTGGGGAAGCTGAGGCGTGTAAACGTTACCCATGTGAGTCACATCAGTGTAGTGGTACCAAATGGTCTTTCCTAGGCTGCGCTGCGACCTTGATGGATTTGTTAAATGACCCATTCCTCAAGGACCTCCGGTTTGGCTTTCCCATGTCTTCCCTTTCCTCGGAACTGCCCCTTTGGAGTGTCTTTGTTTGTGTCTTTGGTATGCTGACCTCTTGGCTGCCCCTGCATGCCCTCCCTGTTAATGGAAGGGCTGGCATCCCCGCACCTTAGTCATGCTCAGTTCATTTGAGAGGACCAGGTCAGCCAAGCCAACATTTACTCAGGCCCAAAGCCATTGGGCAGAGTCTGGTACAACATTAACAGCAACACCCAATGAGGAGGCTTATTTAGTTCAAATTCATTGTCTTTTGGGATCGGTGCCCAAGGCCTTTGGGATGGGTCCATGGCATTCCTCTGTAAGGTACAGTGACCTCCTTGGAGAAATTTAAGAGTCCCACAGATTCAAATGAAACCTGTTGGTGTTGTTTCATCTGACTCTTAAGGCTGGAAGACGCCCCAAACTTCTCTCAGAATTTGGAAACTTTTACCTTTTAGCTCAGAGTGGGAAATTTCTCATTAAACAGCCAACTCTGTAAGAGTCTTTAGAAGACAGAGGCTGTAAAATACATGCTGGGAGGATTCAGGGAAATTTGTTTAGGTGTCATCTTTTTCTCTTGCTTTTAAAATTTTCATTTAAAATTCCAACCACTTGAGGACATGTAGGCAAGTCTGTAGCTAAGAGTCAGTGTAAAACTCATCATCTAAATGCATGTATCTTATAGCAATATCTGGGTTTACCGCAGCTCCAGTGTACCCCGGGGCCACCCTGTATTTGCTCTTCCACACATCTACTGACTTATTTTGTGGTGTTAGGGATAGAACCCAAGGCTTTTGGCATGATAAGTGCTGAGCTATACCCCAGAGCTTTTAAAAATTTTATATATTTTTGAGTTAAGATCTCTTTAAGTTACCCACTATGAAATCTGCGGTCCTCCTTCCTTACTCCCAGCCCTAGTAGCTGGGACTATGGGTATGTACCCCAATGAATTTTTTTTTTAAAGCTTGACTTTCCTCTTCCCTGAATAGACTAGCTATTTAATCAGTAGATTTGAGGTTGAGATGTCTCAGGGCATTCAAAATGCTATTGTAGTTATAATCAAATCAAAGCGTTGGAGTCAGGCTTGAATTATAATTTTCTTCCTACCACATGCCATAAGTGAAACTGTATTAGTTATTAATTGTTTTTTTAGAAGAAGTGGTGGAGACTAAAGCTAGGGGATGGGACTCTGGAAATGTACCAGCTGGCCGGAACCCCAGTTACCCCATTCGCTAGCTGAGTGAACTGGGCAGATTATTTATCCACCCTGTGTGTTTTTCCATCTGTGAAAGGGGGATAAAAATACCATATAATTTCAGCAAAGTAGCAGGATTTTAAACTAACACACAAAAATCACTTGTATTTCTAAACATTA
Source organism: Dolichotis patagonum (assembly GCA_004027295.1). Lineage (NCBI taxonomy): Eukaryota > Metazoa > Chordata > Mammalia > Rodentia > Caviidae > Dolichotis > Dolichotis patagonum. Next base: position 197,243 of record PVJX010000226.1, read on the forward strand.
CTGAAGAGTAAGTTAGAGAAACAATTTCATGTCTAATAGCATCAAAAAGAATGTATTTAGGAATCAGCTTGACAGAGGAGGCAAAAACTTCACACTGAAAATTCAAAGCTTTGCTTAAAAAATGTTAAAAGGACACAAATGAATGCAAGAGATCCTATGTTTGTGAATTGGAAGATTCAATGTTTTTAAGTTGGCTATACTACACAAAGTTAATTATAGTCTCCATGCAGTCTATCCAAATCTCAAGAGTATTGTTTGACAGAAACATAAAACTCCTTCCCAAAATTTGTATGGAATCCCAAGTGACTTTAAATGACTAAAATAATCTTCGAAAAGAACAAAATTGGCTGTCTCATGCTTTCTACTTTTAAAACTTACTACAAAGCAACAGTAATCAAAACTGTATGGTACTTACAGAGTCCAATGGATCAGAATAGAGACCACAAATAAGCTCGTGTGTGTGTGTGTGTGTGTGTGTGTGTGTGTGAATGCATGCATGCATACATGTGTGGTCAAGTGAGTTTGACTATATATATGGCTGGAAAAGACTTGTTTTCCCACAGGGAATATATAGAAAACTACATATCCATATACAAAAGCAAAATTTTGGACCTTTATCTTATACCATATAAAAAGTAACTTTAAAATACACCAAAGACCTAACTGTAACAGATAAAACTATGAAACTTTTCAAAGAAAACAGAAGAAGAATTTCATGGTTTTGGCAATGATTTCTTAGACATGACACTAAAAACAGACAACAAAAGAAAAATAGATAAATTGGATTCATTAAAATAAAAAACTTGTACAACAAAGAACATCAAGAAAGTAAAAATGTAACGCATGAGATTGGAGGAAATATTTTCAAATCATATATATTATAAAAGATGGATGTTTAGAATATTCTAAGAACTTCTAAAACTCGATGGCAACAAAAAAACAACTGACCTGATTGTAACAATGAATTAGTGACTTGAATAGATACTTCTCTAAAGGGGTATCCTCATTAACAACAAACACTTACAAAAATGTTCAGCATCACTAATCATTAAAAGTACATAAGCTCAAACCACAACTAGGTATCCCTTCATGCATGTCAGGATGATTATTATTTAAAGCAAACAAAAAACAAAAACCAAGTATTGCTGAGGGTGTAGGGAGATTACAGCCATTGTGCCTTTTTAATGAGAACATAAAATGATGTGATCATTGTGGAAAACAGTATAACACAATATTTCCTCAACATAAAAAATCAAACCAACTATTCTGACAGAGGGTAAAATCTAGAATATAAAAAGAACAACAATAACAAAAAAGAAATAGTCCAATCAATAAAGGAACAAATGAATTAAACAGAGAGCCAGTAAATGGGTAAATGGATTCAACAGAAACTTCAGAACAAGAAGTACAAATGGCCAGTAAGTGTTCACCATGGCTAGCCATTGGGTAAACACAGATGCAAACTGCACTGAATAACTATCATTAACAATACAAAAAAGAAAAAACAATAACAAAAAGAATACAGAAACAATAAGTGCTCGTGAGGACTTGGGGAAGAAGGAACCCTTTTATACTACTAGTGGGAAAGTAAGTTACTACAGACACTATGGAAATCAATGTGAAGGTTTTTCAAATTCTGAAAACAGGACTGCCGCATGAACCAGCTGTACCAAAGTATATACCCAAAGGAACTGAACTGAGCATATTACAGGGACGCCTGCATACCGATTTTACACTATAGCACAATTCACAATACTCATGATACAGAGACAGCGTAGGGACCCAGCAACAGATGAAAGAATAAAGAAAATGTGTGACATATACAGATAGACTATTATTCAACCCAAAAGGTCAAAATTATATCATTAGAAGGACAATAGAAGGAACTGGAGATCATCCTGTTAATTGTGGTAAGGCACACTCAGAAAGACAAAACTTCGTGTGTTCCCTAATATGTGGGATCTAACAGATAGTGCATAAAAATACAAGGGAGACTCATTAGACAGGAGGAGGGAATGAGAGGAAGTGGAGGGGGTGATAAGGAAGTGTTATGGGGGAAGATGTGATCGAAATGTGTCTAGCAGAAAAAAACCTGTATAAACATTTTAATACTAAATTTATTGAGGCATCATGAGATTAATACAAGTACCTTTGACCTCTACAGTTAGAAGAGGTTCTCAAAGAGGTGGCCATTACCTTCCAGACATTTATTAGTACATCGAACTGCTGAAGTGTGTATATATTTTTTGGTGGGCTGTGTATATGTGTGTGTATATATATATGTGTATGAAAAATATTGGTGAACTACATGCCAAGATGATGTTATGTTGAATGACGTTGAATGCTATAGTGTTCAACAGGACATATCACTTTAAAAATATGCAGATGAGTGGTTGGATATGATCACTGTATACTGTACATATATATGGAAATATGCTGAATCCCATTGACATGTGCAATTAATATGTTAACATAAACATACAAAAGAAAAATTAAACATAATTACCATCTAGTTTAACAATATCACTTCTGGGATATAAACTCACAGGAATTAAAAACAGAACTGCCCACGGTGGCACACACCTATAATTCCAACTACTTGGGAAGCAGGAGGATTGCAAGTTTGAGGCTAGCTTTGGCAACTCAGCAAGACCTTGGCTCAAATTGTAAAATAAAGACTCAAAATCAGGGACCAGATATTTGTACATAGCAAGATCTTGTTCATACAACAAGCAGATCTTGTTCATAGCAAAATTCATAATAACCAAAAATTGGAGACAGTTGAAGTATCTATGCACTTATCAATGGGTAACAACACGAGGCAAATAAATATGATGTAATATTATCCAGCCGAAAAAACATTCTAACACTGCTACAGTGCGTGGGCCTGAGGACTTTATGTTAAGCAGAAGAAGCCGGTGCTTACGTGTGGCATCAAGTGCAGTCACATTCATAGGCTTGGAAAGTAGCATGCCACATGGTGGGAAGGCAGCGGTGTATGCGTGTTTTTTTTGAGACAGGGTCTCATTATGTAGTCCAGGCTGGCCTTGAACGCACTGTGCAGCCCAGGTTGGCCTCAGATTCATGGTAATTTTCCTGCCTCAGCCTTCTGAGTGCTGGGATTACTGGTGTGTGCCACCATGCTCAACTTGGGCAGTTTGAAGTGATGAGAAAGTTCTAGAGATGATAGTGATAGTTGTACTTCCTTTTGAATGTACTCAACTCCACTGAACTTCACTTTGGAAAAATGTTTAATATAGCAATGTTTGTACTATTTAACCATAGTAAAAAAAATATAGCACTCACTTCTAGTGCGGTTAGGAGGATTAAGACAGTTAATTGATCTAAAGCAGGTAGAAAGCAAAAGTCAGCAGAAGTTTCTTTCAAATGAGAAGAGCATACCTTAGGTTTTGATGGGGGTGTAGTCTCTGTCATGAGTATTTAATTTTCCTCCCTTGGCAGAAAAGCACTCAGAGACAGTGTGTAGCTAAATGTGCATTACCGTGTTCCAAGGAAGAGTGTATATCACAGCAGGTACTGGATGGGACTCGGTCACGGGCAATAGTTTGCTGATTCTTTGTCTAAAGCATTTAGAACAGTTCCTGGCACAGAATCGGTGCTATTTAAATATTAGTTGTTATTGTTACTACTACACAAGATTGCAATGAGTAATTAAATAAAACAATGCATAAAAGTGCCTGGCATGCAGTATGCATTATCTAATTTATGACTTTTAAATCATGACGTCATGGGGCTCTTTCATGCCAGGTTTGAAACCTGAAGTACAAATTAGCATGCAGGTTTGGTTAGACAGAAATGAGGCGGGGCACAATGGCACTGGATCAAGCATGAGGTTCCTTTACGCTGGATAGGTGCCCACAGCATTGAGGGCTTCTGTCTGTGAACCCGAGATGTCCTCTCTAAGGACTGCTGTCCACCTCATGTGCTGGTGACCCACTAGGTCTGTCACTCGCTGCTGATGGGCCCCAGGTTATTGCCTGTAGAGCTGGTTAGTGGCTCCCCTGACCGGCGGCTTCACCATCACCAGCTAACTTGTTTACCTGCGCGCTTGCAGCCCTGTCACCCCTGCTCTCCCGTGAACTCCAGGGTGGGTAGGCAGTTTGCGTTAGAGCACCTCCCCGCACCCCTTGGTGATTCCAGTGCTGCCCAAGGGTGAGGCCCACTGCTATGTACACCAAACAGATGGTGTCTCCCTTGCCTTTGTTGAGTCAGAGTTATGACATGGCAAGGGGACGGCCAGTGCCCTGGCACCTTTCCTCTCCATGCCAGGCCCACACAAGATGGTAGGAAGTGAGTGGGAGGGTTCGCACACGAAGGCTAAGGGTGGTTTCCTTCATCCTTGTTGCTGCTGCATTGCCGTCTGTACAGATGATTGAGAAACAGTCTGTCTGGTACTCAGGGCTCCAGGGGTGAAAGGTGGCCATGAAATCAGTGCAAGGTACTCTGTGAACTCATCTCCTCGAGGGACCAAGGCAGGCGCCGATGTAACCTGCAGCCCATGCTACAGTCTTAGAGCAGAGCTGACGGCTGCAGGAACTGGGCAGGCCCCTCGGATTCTTCTCATCTTGCTAACATCTGGGAGGAGCGTCTTGTGCTCTTTGTTCTCTCTCTTCTGAACTTGGTTTGGTGCTGGTGTTGGCAGGGTCTTCTCATTAGGAGAATGTTAGTGTGGGGAATTCAGTTGGCCGTATTCCTCCATGTGTGCTAAACACACCAAGAGACATTTCCCTCCTCTGACACCCAGGACCACTCCACTCTGTGCACACATAGTTTCTGCATGACCACAACCTCCCCCGCAGCAGGATGACCCCTTGCAGTCATCCTGAAGCTGAGCCTTGTGGTTGCGTTTGCAGAGATGCATCCCTGGGAGGCAGAGCAGGCTGGAAATGTCCGCGAAATTGACCGATTCTCTGCCTTGATGGAACTGGAGTAGGGAGTCCCTGGCAGCCGCGGAATCCCAGTCTCCCAGGTAAAGTGAGAGCACACTGAGGTATGAACACGGCAGGCGATGCTGACAGGAAAGAGCGCGAGCCTTGCCCAGCATGTACAGGTCAGGATGGTTTCTGCTGGAGGCGGTTTCCTGGCCAGGCTGCAGTAAACTCCAGCTCTCTGCTCCACATCCAGGGTCAAAAGCCAGTCAGGAGGACCAGTGCCTTTCCACTGGGGTCATCTTCCGCCCGCCTAGTCCAAAACACTTTACAGTTGGAAAAAGAAAACATACTCTCTGGAGACCTTCCCCTGACCCCTGCATGATCAGAAAAAGGGAGCAAGAAAAGAAGTAAGACTGTTTGGACACTGATGTTTCAGTAGATTTTTCTTTAGAAGAGCTACATCGCTTAGAGACAGCAGCTGTGGACTCACATGTACACACATGCGACGATGAATCAGAGGTTCTTGCTCAGTTCTCCTTTGGTTGGGCTTCTTGGACTTTGGTCTCTAATGGGCCTCCTAGACGCTTTGTTATTTTGGAATTCATTTGAAGTTGTTTTTTATGTATTATTCTTGGAATTTTTCTTTGGAGGAAGAATTGATAAGAATAGTCATCTTTACAAGGAGGTTCACAAAGCAGATACTGATTCATATATGTGTTAGCTCCTTTTCCCCCTGAAGACTTTGGAAGTCCAAAGCATAAGGTATGCAGAGGTATGTTGATTTAAGAAAGCACAGTGTAATCATCACACTTTTTGCCAGAAGCAGCTCATGCAAAGATTAGGAGGTGTGGAGCTGGCCAGAAGGTGCTTTTCGACAGGAAGGGGAGTCCAGTGTGGTTGTACTGAAGTGTGTCAGGAGGCATGGAGTGGGACACAAGTGCCAAGGCTGGCAGTTGGCATTTGATTGCCTTTGAGTGGCAAAACTTTTGAACATTCCAAGCTAGAGCGCATAGACAGAATCTTTGCTTTGGGAATGAAAAGTGGTGCTAAGTGTGGAAGGGAAATGGGAGAGAAAAAGGCTGGCAGCGGCCCATCTGTTTGGGTGTCTGTCTTATTTTAGGCAAAAACATATCGACAATGTTGAAGCCAGGAATGGGCTGTAGAAGCGATGTGGAGGTCATGGGGAGGCCGGGGTGTCTCGGTGGTGATGGGAAACAAGTGCTGAAGGCTCTGCCTCAGTGGGACACTGTAGGTGCTCTCCTTGACCCCTGACGCTGGGGAGTGGTGAACAGGGGCCTCCCCCTGAAGCACACATGTGGCGGAGCCACCTGAGAACAGCGCAGGACTGCGCAGAGGGTTCTCCACCTGGGCCCAGGCAAGATCTGGTACCTTCTGTGGGAGGGTGGTATTGAAACTTTTGGAGATCAGCCTTCCAATTCCCTAAGGAGGAGATTTCTGAGTCGTTTTAGGTTGCACTGGAGTCCTGGAGCCCTATCAAAGGGGTCACATCTTGAGAGGATGTGGGTTTCCCTTAGTAATTAGAGTAAGTCCTCCTTACTGCAGGATAGAGCACTCCCCGTGGTCTGTCCCTTTATCATCAGCTTCCTAAGGAGGAAACTGGAGCCCAGAGAGTTTCTAAGACTTCTTTTTTCCTAGTTTTCTTCCCCTAGTTTGGTTAAAAGTAAAGACTTTTTTTTCTATTCTGTTTGCTTCCCTTCTGTAGCATGAGCCGTCCCCCCACAAAGCCTTTAGAACCCTCTCTTTATCTTACCGTGACTTTTTAACAGTTACTCCTGCTGTGTGCTCAGTGGCCCCTTTCACTCTGGGGAATCCTGTACTCCGCTCTCCTGACATGCTCGTGGTCCTGCAGGTTTATCTCTCCTTTAACCACTGACCGCCACTGTGGTCAGCTGGGAAGGGGATCACGGGAATCAGTGTGTGCGTACTCAAGACCTTTTGTTTTATTAGCAGTTCCCTTGGCTATTGTCAGTATTTTTCTAAAATTAGGGCCAAAATTATTGTTGTGCAAGCTAAAGCCCAATAGGCTAATGAAAAATATAGTAGTGGGAAAATCAGGAAAACATCATGAAGAACTGAAAACTGCCTGGGATCTAGTAATTGCTCAATTAGTACTTGGAAAATACAAATAAACTTGATGCCCTTTGAGTGTTTTCATGATCCCTATGTGTGTGAATATATGTGTGTACATTTGAGGCAAGTATGTGTGTCTTTATATTTGTGTGTTCTTGGGGCAGTAAGTGTGGGAAGAAAAGATGATGCATGGATTTATAATATAAGGGACCCTGTGCTCTCATCTTAGCTTTACCACAAATCAAGCCAGTCCCACAACCTCCCTAATGCTGAGTTTCTTCCTTTGCAGAGCAGGAATATTAGCATCAACCTTTAGAATTGTTGAGATTAGGCAAAATGATGATGATTTTTATTACTACTTAATACCTACTAATTCTAAAATTGTTAGACATCTCACATTCCTTTTCTTAATTCCACATGACACCTCTACGAGGTGGTCCCTATACCTCACCTTATACATCAAAATAAAATGAGTGGTAGATCACTTGTCAGAGTCACCCACTGTGGAGTGGGAGAAGCAGCCACCAGGATTCGCATCCAAGCCCAGCTTAGTGAAGGCTACTGTTTTAAACCATTGAGCTTGGTGCAGTGTGTGCTGTTAAACATTCAACAGCCATCTTTGCTTGGAGCTGCTCTGAGTTGGGGCCTTTGCTTATTTCTCAGCATAAATATTCCTACCATGGCTTATTTATCGATCCCATGTCACCGATATGGCATTGTCATGAGCTGGGCAGAGGTGCACAGCGGCACAGCACAGTGGTGTCTCCAATGCATAGGGACCAAAGGGGTCACTAATCACAGGAGGATTGCTATTAATAACATATAGCAAAATCATTTACAAGTAATGGCTCTTGACTATTTATTATCTTTGTATTTAAGCTATTTAAGTGTAAGTATATAATTTATCTTTTAGCAGTGACTGTATTTAAAAACTTGGTTCACACAATTGTAGAAAAGTGAACAATCGGCTTTTGTGAGTTCTTTCTACCAGGTTCCAGCATAGGACTGCCTTTTCTCTGTATTCTTCCTGGTCCGAGGGGCTCAGCCTACTTTTCTTTCGGTTTTTTGAGGCTTCACTGAAGGCAAACCATCGCCTAGACTTATTGTTGATCAGTCTCTTGGATGTACTTTTTGTTAACCGAGGCAGGAAATTTGTTTATCCATCTCCAACTCCCCAGGGTGGTCCCGCGGGGCTTTGCAAACCCTTGCTGAGTGAGGGAGGAATGAACAGCTACCGGGCACAGGGTGGCCGTGGAGGCCACAGAAACGGAGCCTAGGTTCTCCGCTCCGTGTTTCCGTAGCTCGTGATGCCTCTTGGTCCTGGTGGCCGTCAGGTGCTGGCCATCTGTTGGACGGCTGTTTGCATAGCTGGGCTGTTCCTTCCTGAGGACAGGGCCTGGAGCTGGCAGCTTCTGCTCCAGCCCCAGTGTTTGGCACACAGTGCACGTTCAAGTCCCTACTTGTTGATTCTGGCTGGCTCTACAAAGTTTATAATGCTTTTTTAAACTACACACACAAAAATACACAAATGTGTTCTGTTGGAAATAATATCCCAACATTACAGATAAGACTAAGTATTCTCTGATGTGCCCCTAGACCCAGATATTCCTCTTGTGGCATAGTCAACACAGAAGTTGGCATAGTGTGTATCCTTTTACCTTTTAGTATGTTTTCTATATGAAATAGCTATTTAAATATGTGATATTGTTTTGAGACTTTTTCCTGGTATTTTGAGATGACCACATATTCAAAAGGAGTTACAAAAATGATCCAACAGGGTTCCTATATTCTTCCAGTTGTTCTTAGAGGTCAAAACCAGGAAAGAACAATGGGAAAATGTGTGTACAGTTCTGTATTTCATCAGGTGTGTAACCATCACCTCAGTGAAGATACAGAATTATTCCATCAACAAATTATTCTAATTATTCCATTACCTAGACCTCTATAATCACATCTCCTCCCCCACCCCACTATGACCACTCTTCCCTAAACTCGGATTACAGCTAATCTGTTCTTCAGCTCTACAATTTTACCATTTTCACAATAGCATATACATGGAATCACACAGGGTTCAAACATTTGCAATTGCTTTTCCTTTTGTTCAGCAAAATTCCCTTGTAATGAGGCTATTTTAAAAGCAAAAATGATAATGTATTGCATCTATGCTTTTTAGTTGAACCATATGACCCAGAGACTTTGCCCTTTCTGAGTTTTCAGATACACTAATTCTTTTTAACTGATGTATAGTATTTCATGGAATAGTTCACCATCCTTTGAGGATGCCTGTGAGTTGTCATCTGCCATTCTTTCCCGTTGCTCTAGGGCTGCTTATAGGATAGTGCCTCTCTCAACCCAGAATTCACCCATGAGTTGTCCCTGGCCATGACTGGCAAATAGAAGAAAAGGCAAATGGGAGCAGATGAGCCTAAGAATACACAGGGAGAGTCTCGAATCTTGAAGAAAGGACCATCCACAAGATCTTAGGATTCTTCTTCTGTTTAACTCTTTTGCTAGAGAAGAGGTGGCTTGTCACTGAAGGAAGCCTCAGAAGGAGGAGAAAAATGAATAGGTTCTTTCCAGTTGCCCGCTCACGTCAGAGGGAGATTTCCATGGCAGTGATTTCTGTCCTCAGTTATGCAGAAAGATACACACACACAGACACACACACACACACACACACACACACACACAGAGACAGACAGACAGACAGACAGACAGACAGTGGGAGTAGGCAATAGGATGTCAGCCTTCTTTTGCTTTCTTTGTAGGTATAGAGACCTTGTCCTGTGTGACAAGTGGATTCAAAGGTGTCCCACCAGTGCATATGGGAAGTGCCATGCCGAGGGTCACTCATGGAGCATAACTGGGTGGACGTAGACCCTGGGAACCTTCCTTCAGGCCTCGTGGAGTCAACATGAAGCACAAGTTCTCAGCTGCATCCTGAGGGAACCCTCTCAGGTTTCCAGGCCCGAAAGCTTTGGCAAGCCCCAAGCCCTGAGCTCCAGTGCCTGGGGAAACGTGATCTGTAGTGGTTCCAAATCTGGGGCTCTCACGCATTCCTTTTGTGCCTCCCCAGCCTTCGCTGGCCATACTCTGCACCTTTTGTACAGAATCCTGGGCCTGTTACTCATGTCTGGAAGGCTCAGAACGTTATTTAGAGTTTTCTTATTCTTTTGGAGAATAAAACCGGGCTCATTTTAATAGTCTCAACCAGGAATCTAAACTGAAAGCAGAGGCCATGTAAACAAAACCCTTTTATGTGGTGACTCCAAATGAGTTTACTGTAACAAAAACAGGACAAGTAAATAAGTGAGGTTTACAAATATAAACTGCAAAGTTGCTGAAGTGTGAGATAAATTGTCTAAGGCCCTTCTGTTTAAATTCTATGGCCTGGCATTTCTCCTTTTGCATCTCTATCAGAAGGAATCTGTGGAGGAGAGAATGTTCTGTACAAGGGAAAAGAATTTCCCATAATGTGGCCAAGCAGTGATCTGATCAGGAGACCTCCTGCTAGGGCTAGGAAGCCTGGCTGCACCCCCTTCTCAGGGCAACACAGGGAGATACCTGGATGGTGATGTCACCGACATGCCCCACCTCAGTCCCAGAGAAGGAACTCTGAGAAATGGCCTTTTCCACCCCAGTGAGCAACCTAGTGGTAGAACGAGCAGGGAGTGGGCCTTTAGAGGGACACTGAGAAAAATCCCATCAGATGTCATTGTTGCTAGAGGGGAAACTCCCTCCTCCTCCACCAAGAGGGTGTGCCTAGCAGGTGGAATTCATTATGAAGCCCAAAGCCCTTGCCAGTGGGATTGATGACCTGGCATTAACCACTCTCCAAGGGAAACAATCTAAACATGGCATGAGATTTCATCTGGGTGGTTCCGAGACAGTCAGTTGGACTGGGAGTGTGGCGTAAGGGTTAGACGAGTCCAAGGACTGCGGGAAGGAGGCAGAGAGCAGGGGAGGGTGTCAGATAGTCTGCGTGCTCTGTATGCTAGTGAGTGTTTCACGGTGGGCTCTGGGGTTCAGGGCAAAGCCTTGATCTGTGGCATTCGTGGACTTCTGTGGTACAAATGCATCCAACACGGGCAACTGCAAGTCACCATGTGAAGTCAAGTGGCTCACAAAAGGATCAAAACTTCTAACAACTGGCTTTCCCTGACAAGGGTGCCCACTCCCCGTTACCACTGCCTAAGTGGCTCAGGGGCTTAGAAGGGTAGAAGTGAAAGGTGCTGGCATTTGGGGGAGTGGGGGAGTATGCTTGAACTGCTTTTGCAGTAATTCAGAACCCCTGTGCTTCATGCTTCTTAGGAAACTTACTCAGTCTGCCTGTCTCCTAGAGTCCCTGGCAGGACTGCATTGACTTGGTCCCTGCATCCTCCGAAATGTCCAGTATGGTACAGATTCCAAACGTGTCTTGATTGGCCCAGTAGTGCCTTGATGTGGATACCCACTGGGCACTAGTAACTGGACTCATTCCTTGACAGAAAGGAAATAGTTCTATGTCCACAAACAGATGTGTCAAAATACGATAGGTGAGTCCTATGGAGATTTGGTTATAACTACGATTTTCTAGCCCCTACTCTAGCACTTGCCAAATGTGGAGGGTCAAAAAAAAGATCTTCATTTTAAACAAGTTTCCCAGATAAGGCATTTTATGCAAACTCAATTTTTAAAACAATTCCTGGTGGAGTAGATCTCATAATCACTGTTGTAGAGCTGAGGAACGTATAGCTGGGCTGGTGAGTTTTAGTAACTTCAAGGTTACACGTCAGGTAACTTCTGGGTCCAGAACACCAAGGTGGGTCTAACAGGTGCCAAAATTAGACACTGTGCTGGATAGGCCTATGAAATAAAACCGATCAAGTGAATGGATGAACGACATATTTTCACTCGGAATCCTTGCGGTATTCAAGAGGTAAGAAGGCCAGCAAGTCTGAGCCAAGTACATCAGGGATGGGCCGAGACAGGAAAGAGTGGACATAGAAATTAGGACGTGGTGGTAATTAAGTTGCTCTGTGCTACGCTTGCGCAGATACTTCTGTGGCGTCTTATTGTGTGTGAGCTTAACATCAAAACCTCATTTCATCTGCACAGCATCTCAGCTGGAGAGCGCCCGTCACCCGCCGAGACCCGTTAGGAATCAGTGCCCGAGGTGAGAGAGCTCTATTGTCTCCAGTTCATCTCCTTTGCTAGGGGCGCAGCAGGGTCCAGCCCATACACAGTGACTCGGGGTGATTTAGAGGCCACCACGAGGGACAGCAGAGGAAACTGGTGGGTGGTAGGATCCCGCTGGCCCCGCAGTGGGTAGTTTTAGCAGTGATGGAAGAAACACAGTGGAGGGACATCAGCTGTCATCCGTGCTGGATGACACAGGCTACGTTTGTCCGATTCCTGGAAAATGTCACTGTGGCAAGGGCATCCTAAGTACTTATGTGGACAGATGCTATCTGCTGGCGGAATGATTTCCTTATGGCTCTTCAGTAGCTTCGGTCCTGCATTTGTGTTTTATCCCATGGCCATGTGTAGGTCAAATGGGGCTGGGAGCATCTGTTCTCGGAACTGAGGCAGTTTCCTTGGAGATAAAAGTCATCTGTGGTAATTAAAACTTCAGAACGAAAGGAGGCAATTTCTGAAGAATGTTCTTTTTGTCATCCTCTTCTTCATCTTCTCCACTTAGTTTAGCATGGCACAATAACAAAGTTATGAAAATAAAAGCCTTGCTGACTGCATGGAGTACTTATTTGCATGATGTGAAGGGTGGAGTTGGAGAATCTTCCTCTGCCAGTAGGCCAGGCCACTTGGGAATCAGCCTTCTTGAATCTACAGGTCTGTAACCAACATGACATAATGCAATCAGCAGTAGTTTATTGTTTGCAAAGGGGCTTTCTCTAAAAACACTGCCTGGGTGGGCACAAGACAAGACCTGGAGCTCTGAGGAAAGGGCACCAGCGAAATGACTCTGCCAAGCCACACTTCATACTGACCAGCTCTTGTGCCATTCTTCCTGAAGCACAGGACCAAAGGGGAAAAGGACAGTCTTCTCACAATGCTCTTAGGGTTATAAACTGGTATAACCTCTTTGGGGAACTGTGTGACAAATTGTCACAATTTCTAATGGGTGCCTAACACCACTAAGATTTTGGTGTTTTTATTTTTTCTTACTGCAAGGTAATTTATACTCATCCTCACAAAGCAAGTAATGATTTGTATATGCGTGCGTGTGTGTGTAATAACAAATGGCTCTAGTAGTTTGGAAACCAAGAAGTCTCTTAACACACCTCTGCAAGCTTAAGAACAAGGAAACACAATCGTATAATTCTGTGCACAGTCTGACTTCCAAGTCCAATGATCACTGATGTCCAAGAATCACCAATGTCCAAGGGCAGAAGAAGGATGTCCCATCTCAAATGGAGGAAGTAGAGTGTTTTTTTCTCGGCTTCTTGGTTCTACTGTGGTTCTTAGTGGATTGGACAATATCCACTCCCGTTCATCAGAGTGACCTTTACACAGAGTACCAATTCAAATGATACTCTTTTCTGGAAATAATCTAGAGACACACGAGAACTAAAGTTTCACCAGCTATTTGAGCATCTTTTTGCTGAGTTTACATGGAAAGGTAACCATCAAACTTGCCAAGTGACATTTTCAAGTATAAAAGACAAAGCACCTGGGATGCTTAGGGTTTAACAACAACTTGACTGGCTTTGGGACCTGCCCTGAAGATGGGGAGAGTGTGCTTCCGGGTGTGTCTGAGTGGAACTTGAAGGATTAGCCCTGGGTTCTCTGTCCGGTCCTTTGCCCATTCTTCTCCGGTGGTGGTCTCCGCTTCTTGGTATCCATGGGCTGAACTGTTTTGCTCTACCACGCCCTTCCAACATGATGATCCCACCTGGGACCCAGTCGACCACCGATGGAAACTTCTTTAAATATGATCCAAATTAAATCTCCCTACCTTTAAATTATGGGTATTGGGTGTTGTGTTCAGCCATGGGAAAGTGAACTAATGCAACACTGGAGCATGCATAGCATAAATCTTTTGGTGAAGCCATGTACATAAACCGTGAATGACCTTACTCATGTAAGACCTGGTCTGCACACTCTCTCTCATGGCAGATTTCTTTCCATATGGTTCCCAGGCCCTGATGCTTACATGGACTCCTTCATGACTTTGGTTTCTCAGCAGCTCTAATTTGAGCAACACCATAAACACTCAGGAACCTGATGCCTATAAAAGTTCTGTCTTTACTCTTGTCTCATGGCACATATGCTATGTGGAATTCCCAGCACCATAAAGATGTGACCAGGTGCTGAAATATGTGGAAAGTGCCTTATGTTGTGTTTGAGAAGCAACTCCCCCAACTCCTTGTTATCTTACCAATCCTGGCAGTGTTTGGTTGCCCAGGATTGGTGAAAAGGCATATGGCATTCTTACCACTTCACACACACTTTATCTTAGTGTACACTAACACCAGCACCACTACCACCACTTTGAAAATGAAAGCATAATGCAGTCTTCGGCAGCCCCTCTCTTTCCTGATGTCGATTGCTCAAGTCACTCTTGTATGGTTTTACATCGGCTTTGTGAGCGCTCTTGGCACATGTATCTAAGTATCTATGTACTAGTAAAGATGGGTACCCTCAGCCTTAAGAAAATTTGAAGATTTTAACATTAGCACTACTACAAACAATAGTAATAGTTGTAGCGACATTAAAATTAGTTCACGCTATCGTTTACTGAGTGTGACTATGCTGGGCCCTATGCTAAACACTCTGTGTACTTTATCAAGTCCAGCCTTCACCATCTGTGTGTCACTTTGCAGGGGTATAATGTTAATCTACACTTCACAAATGGGTTTGTTGCATATCACATGTTGAATATGGAGTAAATGACCCAGGGTCGTGTAGTTAGGAAGGAGTAAGGCTGAGATGACAGTGCAGCTGTATCAGAGTCCAGACTTTGAAGCAGAATTTTTCGTTCTTGATCAAGGCCTTGTTAATGGGAAAGCACATGCGTTGAGGTGACCTGACAGTAAGACCATAGAGAACCAGAGAGTAGGAATCAAGAAGTCTACCATCAAATCATGAACCTCGGAGGTTCTCTCTCTTGGTACCTCCCAAAATACGATTGATCGGGGCTCAGAAGAGACCTGCTTTGGGGCTCGTGATTTCTGGGTCCAACCAATCAAGAAGTTAAACATGTCTTCAGCTTAAATCTTCCATAGCATTACTCAGATTGCTTTCTATACTCAATTTCCAGGGACCCAATTTTCCCCTCTAACATCAGTCTTTTCTTTCTCTGTAATGCTATCAAAAATAAAATCAGAGAAAATTTCAGTGACTAAACAGTCTTTCAGTTGGTTGGTTAGTTTCTCTTTGGAGTTTCTATCTTTCAAGAGCCATTGTGGAAAAAGTAATGAAGACCATGATTTTATTTGGTATTTTTATTTGGAATCATTTGGGGGGCATTTTTTTCTTTAATTGATACATAAAGTATCTCTCCTTCTCCTTATTCTTCCAGCCTCTGGTAACCACCATTTTACTTTCCAGATCTTCGAGACCACCTTTTGTGTATTTCACATGAGTAAGGGGAAAATAATAATGGAGTGCCATGTGCTATTTTAACGGACAGATGTCTCTTTGCCATACTTGTTATGGTTTGAGTCCAGATGTCCTGACAAAGCCTGATGTAGTTTTAGGCTTCTTTGGTGGTGGGTAAGTCTAGAGTTGGTGATTGATTCATGGGATTCAGGGTTTGAGTGTTGCATACAATTAAGGTACAGAAAGGGTCTTTCTTTCCTCTCTTGTTGCTTTTGCATCTTCTGCCACCACAAACTGTTGCCCCTCTGCCATCTGCAGCCCGCCTCGGAGCCTTGATTATGGACTGAAACCTCTACAAACTGTGAGCTGAAAACACCTTTCCTCCTTTAACTTCGGGTGTCAGATACTTTCAGCAGCAAGAGAAAAGTAACTAAGACAATACTCATTTCACTTCTGTAGATGTATATGCAGTACTAGCATTGCTGGATCATGTATTAGTTCTGTTTGTAAGTTCACGTATCAGTTCTATTTGTAAGTTTTTGAGGAGATCCTCCTTTTTCTCTCTGATAGCTGCACTAATTTACATTATCATCAATAATGTACAAAGGTTCACTTTTCTCTTTACCCTCACCAGTCTTTGATTGATTGATTGATTGATTGATTTTTTTGTTGATAGCCATTCTTACCAGAGTGAGATGATATCTTTTGGGGGTTTTGGTTAGCATTTTCCTGTTAATTAGTGATGCTGAACATTTTCAAAATATATTTTCAAACTTATTTCATACCAATTGCATGTCTTCTTTTGACAAATATATACTGCCTATTTTTAAATTGATTTTTGTGATGAATTTTTGGAGTTTCTTACATTCTGGACATTAACCCCTTGTGGAAGGTTAATATTTGTAAATATTTTCTCCCATTTCATAAGTTGTCATTTTACCCAAACAATTGTCTCCTTTACTGTGGGGAAGATTTCTCATGTGAGGTAACTGCATTTGTCTCTTTTTGCTTTTTGTTTGCTTCCTATGTTTTTGAGATCTTTTCCAAAAATATCCTTCCCTATTCCTTGAAGCACTTCCTCTATGGTTTCTTCTGGTAGTTTCATATCTTCAGTCTTATATTTATGTCTTTAATACATTTTGAATTGATTTTTATAACTAGCGAGAAATACCAGTCTAGTTTTAGTCTTGTGCCTGTGGATTCTCAATTTCCCAGCACCACTGATTGACAAGTCTGTCATTTCTCCGGTGTGAAGACTGCAATTTCAGACAACCCCACCTTCCCTCTGACTCGGCCAGCTCCTGTCCGCAGCCACTCACGCAGCTCACCTGGAGTGCCCGCAGTCTCCAGCACTAGCTCCAGTGAGTTAGAACAACCACTTCTTTCCCTTAGGACCTTAGCGGGGGCTGTAGCTCTTTCCATACAACCTGGCCAGTGTTCACCTCTCACCATTACTTCCGCCTCGTCTACTGCTCTCTCCACTTCCGTCAGTGCCATGTTCCAGCCTCAGTGTTTGGCTGCATCACCCCCTTCATCCACTGAAACACTTCCTTCGAGTATCAAAACTGCTCCTCTCCACTTACTCAGCAAACCAACCGCACTCATCCTTTAGGACTGACGTGTTTTGCCTGCTGTAGGAAGCTGTTAGGGCTTGAATCTGAGCGTCCTCCCGAAGCCTCATACAGTCATGGGGACAAGCATCTAGAGTTTGTGATTAATTCATGGTCCAGTGCTGGGTTTATGGGAGTGCGTGCTACACCCACTTTGGTAGGTGTGGCCTACATACAATATAAGGGACAAGAAAAACCCTCAAAAAACACAATACGAGAGACAGAGTCTTCTCTACATGCTCCTCCCCTTTTGTCCTTACTGATTTTGCTGTCATCTGGTCATCATAAAGTGTTGCCCTCTGCCATGTGCCACTCTGCCTTGGAGCCAGCCAAGTATGGATTGAAATCTCCACAAATTCTGAGCTAAATAAACCTTTTTTTCCTTTTTCTGGGTATCAGGTATATTGTCTCAGCAGTGAGAAAAAAATTAATACAAAAGCCATCATCAAACAGTGTGTCAAACCTACTTGGAAGAAATGTACCTCTACCCTGTCCCATGTTCACTGTTCTCTGTACTTTTTATTAAAACCATAACAAGACTCCCTGTGCTGTTTGTCTGACTATTTGATCCTTTTCTGATAATCTCTGACCTTTTAATTTTCATAATTATATCTCTGCTAAGTTCTATGTGAAAGGAATCCATACCAGAGTGAAATTCTTTCTGCTAGGACCATGGGATAGACGTCAAGTTGTGTTGGTTTTATTGGTGTATGAACTAAAAGGAAAATTCTGGGCTCTGTTTTTAAAGTTTGTTTGGTGCAGATTGATATTGCAATGGAAGGCATAACTTGGGATTGGGTGGTAACTTGCTTGTTTTTATTTTCCGTCCTCTGAAATGTGCCCGGTCACTCAGCCCCCTTCACATACTCCCTAGTGGACTCCGCTTCGGCTCTGCAGTGTTTTCTTTGATGCTTCCTCCCCTGCAACCACGGCAATGACTCAGAAGCTGCTTATCACTGGGCATGTATCTTCCCATGCCAAGATTTCCTCCCATCCCGCTGATGGAAACTTCTGCTTTCCTGCTGGGTTTCGAGTCTCTACCCCCACCCCACCCCACCCAGAATGCACACCCCTGCAGCCTCCTCCCCCCGGGATGCTTTCTTACTTTTATGAAGTATTTTACTTTCAGCAAAAAGTAATGTTCCTTCTGGCCATTTTCACATTTTGCTCAC
The DNA here is from genome assembly GCA_004027295.1 of Dolichotis patagonum. Taxonomy (NCBI): domain Eukaryota; kingdom Metazoa; phylum Chordata; class Mammalia; order Rodentia; family Caviidae; genus Dolichotis; species Dolichotis patagonum. Next base: position 215,549 of record PVJX010000226.1, read on the forward strand.
TCTGAAGCTCGGTCACCCTGCATGAGACAGATGCAGCGTCATCAGCCGCAGCCTGTCCCCACCTCCTCTGACACCATTTGATGAAATGGTGGGCCTTCCTGGGGTCTTTGGATGGTCTTGGAGGGGGAGGTTGAGATAAGGAGGACATTACATCAACTTCTCTTTGAGCAGTGTCTCCCACCATAGTTTTGCTATTGCCGTAAGGGCCAGTTGTAAAACATCTAGATCAATTCAAGTGCTCTTTGGAAGTAGGAGCACAAAACCAAGTGCCTGCAGTGGGAAACTTGCAGGCACGCTGCCCAGGGGTGATTTACTCACCTTGGGTCTATGGTTGCCACAGGTGGTGTGTCCTTGGGAGCATCTCCATGTGGGCTGTTTGCTTGCTGGAGTGTGCACCGCTTCTGAAAGGTCAGCGTGGTGTCTGTCCTGTCTTTGCCTGTTTGTGTCTCTCTCTCTTTCTTCTCTTCACTCATTCACCCCCCCCCATGCATGCACACAGTATTTTAAGGGTAATTTCAGTGTCTTTGGGACGCATTATTCCCTGTGTTGCGAGGAGGCTGTCCCTGGGTGGTCTGTTGGGTGCTCTGTGTCGTATGTGTAAGAGGACACACAGGTGAGCCTGGTTATGGGCTGAGGCATGCTGGCGTGGTAATTTGGCCTTCTCCCCAGCTGATGCATGACAGCTGGAGTGTGGTTATCTGGGGGCCATGGCACTGCTGAAAACTCTGCTCTCTTATTAAAGAGATTGTTCCACCAAAAGCCAATTGCAATGTTTGCCCCCCCCCCAGTGACCCTGTAGTTATTCATTCCACCAATCATCGTTCTGTCTTGTGCACGAGCCTGTGTGTGTCTGGCCCACATGTCCAGAGTGTAACTCATCTGGGTCCCTGGAGGGCAGGCACCCCGCTATGCTGAGTGTGTGTGCATTTGTGTGTCAGTGTGTACCTGAAATGCTTTAGTTGGCTCAGCTCTGTCCTGTGGCATATTTTACCCAGCTAGGTATAAACATGTGTTCTTGGCTGCGCCTACAAAATGTCTCCTTCAAGTAAGGGTGCTCCCTCCTGACGTGCAAAGGTGGCAGTAAGGGTCTGTGGGGACTGCTTGTTCCTCACTCAGAAAGAAGACTGGCCTGGTGCCTTCAGCCCTCCGACCTCTTGTGGAGGAGACTTCAAAGAGCCTGGAGGCCTGGCTACTGGTTCCAAAGTGGCCCTGTGGGCAGCCCAACAGCCTCTGGCCTAGGAGGCCTTGGCAGTGGCTGTCCTTCCTTCATCGTGACCTGCTCTTCCGCCTCGAGTCCAGCAGAAAGACAGGAAGGGCAGAGCAAAGGCACCCTGTGTAGGAAGATGAAAGCTCGCCTCCTCATCACCCCTGTACTTCCTGCCTACAGACTCTCCTTCCCTGGTGGAGACTCCATTCTTTGAGGAAGCCAGGGGGACAAAGAACACTGTGCCAGACTCACTGAGGCAGGATCAAGGCTAAAACCCCTTTAACCTGGGAGCCTGGGAACGCAAAAGTGCTGGAGACTAGAAAGCTCTTCTTGCTTTTTTCAGGATGAGTCACGGCTCGGGCCTCTGCTCCTGAGACAGGAAGCTGCTAGCCCGCAGAGGATGCCATCCACACTGAGGCCTCCCAGCTCTCAGCGTTTCTCAGGAGACTTGATAAAGTTTGGTTAGACTTTGGAGTTGACACCCTTGGCCCTCTCTCCATTTCTTTTTCTTGTTCCCTCAGGCTAAACTGTTCATCTGGGAAACTTCATTTAGCGTGTTCTTCTGCATTCATTGTGCAGTTTTCTTCCCAGTCTCCTTCCCGACCTCACTGTGCCCAACCAGGCCCCTACGGAGGCAGAGAGAAACAATCTTTGTTTACCCCAGTAACATCCAGATAAACAACCATTGGCACTGCTGCTAAGCCAGTCATTGCTGCACTGTGGGAAGAACTTGTCTCTTGTTTCTTTGGATGTGTGTGCCCGCCTGTCTCTTTCTTTCTTCCTACCTTCCTTCCTTCCTTCCTTCCTTTCTTTTTTCTTTAGTTCTTTCTTTTCTAGCACACCTGGCCTGCTCCGAAACCCTTTAACTGAGGGTTTTTAAATGACAAAATCTTTTCAAATTACCAAGGCTGTTTGGAAATGCTGATCTCCAGGCTCCGTGCAGAGGATTCTGCCTGTTCTGCAGGGCCTGGGAAACTCTAGTCTGAAGCCCTCAGTGACTCCTGCAGGAACTGTCACCTCTGTTCACTGAAAGGGTCACTTCCTGGCAAAATCTCCAAGGCCAGGTAGTCTGGGTCTGGATGTTTCTGTACTATATAACAGCTGTGCAATCTAGGGAGAGTTATTCAAATGATCTGAAAATCAATTTTCCATCTAGAAGAATCACTGAAATCGTAACATCCCTCTTCCAGGATTGCAATGAACATTAAAAGATATAATGTACATGAAATCCTTAGCACAACAGCCAACATGTACCACTCAGGAAATGATAACAAGTATCACAGCTGTCATGTTTAATGTTACTGGAATTATACTGATGAATAGATCATTTGATTGCTTTCTCTCTCAGCACCACATCTTCCTAATTTGAAAACCCACTTCCTCCTATTTTCAGGATCCTTCTTTCCTCCTGATTCTATGGGTTCCTCCGTGCCTTCCCCTTCCTACAGTGCCCTTGTCATGCTCTACATTTCAGTGGGTTCCTGTAAATCTCTCGCAGCATCTCTGCAAGGTTACCACAGCCGTGTCCTCACGGAGCCCTTTCCACAGTGTGGGGTGCCTTGCTCAAAGGAGCGTTCTTCCAAGGAGCTATTCAGAAGCAATGGTACTTTCCCTGGGGCACAGGCTTATGCAACATACACAGGAGTGTGGGCCTCACAGCTTCCTAACCTGTTCACCTCAGGCAAGGCCTCCTGCCTTGGCTCCAGCCAAGGGGCCATTTCCCCAGTGTCCAGGTGTCCAGGGGCTTCTCCCCATTCCATCCCGTCCCCACCCCCATCCCCACCCCCACCCTACCCCCACCCCCTGAAGTGCATGCTTTGTTTCCAAGGTCCCCTAAGCCAGGATGCAAACTGGAACACCTTCAGAGCCTGAAAATGGGCTCCAAGTTCCAAGGCCTACTGTATTCTGGCACCTTTCCCCAGGCTGTAAGTCTGCTGGCTTCTCTGGGAGCTTTTCATTTGTGCATTGCATGAAAGTGCTGTGTTGCTGTGGGTGACACCACCGTCTGGGACTAGAGCTCCCCGGAGACAGTCTTCCTCCTGCACCAGCTTCTGTGTGTGGCAGTTGCTATGTGTGGCAACCACTAGACAAATGATGTATTTGATATGCTCATTAATATCCCACTCTTCATTCCTTTCAGAAGTTTTATTCACACAGCATTCTAGAATGAGCTGTACGAGTACCAGTGTCTTCCCAAATTCACAAAATTTATTAGCAGCAACACATCGCTGTGTTCTGAAACCGAGCAGGTGGAATTTCAGGGACACCAGGAAATACATCTGATCCTCAGAAAAAACTTTCCAAATATTATGGAAAGGAAGAAAAATACTTCCAACTCAGAGTATAAGAAAACAGTATGAGAAAGACACTTTGGGTTAAATTTCAGTTGAGGTATAAGACCACAGTTTGACAGTGAGAAGTGTTGGCGATCCTGATTTCCAGCACTGAAGAATGGGAGGGGAAAGGTAGAGGCTGAGAAGCTACACCTAGTGGTGAGACATCTCTGGCTTTTGACGTACAGTTCCCATGATAGAAATGTCCCTTGCATTAGTGCTGGCCGAAGTCTGAATTCACACTCCAGGTGAGCAAGAGGCCCAGAATCAGTCTCCAGCTTGAATCTAGAAGCTAGTGTGCACAGGCCCTTTCTGGGAAAGGGTACTCAGGGGAATATTGTACATTGGTCTGGAGAGCCCAAGGGATACTGCTGGGGTGAGTTCCCAGGATGACTGAAAGCATAGGAACAGCCGAGATGCAGAAAGGTCAGCCGTGGAGGTGTTGAGGTTCACCTTGGAAAGGGAGGCCTGGGTCGGGGGGGCAGGGAGGAGTTGTGCCCTGAGGTCTTGGACGGAGAGGTCAGTTTATAGGGCTTTGACCGTGGGTGGAGAGGGAGCTGTTAAAGGCACTGAGCTGATTAGGACAAATAAAGATTTCTTTCTGAAGCTCCTTGTGTGTCCTCGTGGCAGGACCATCTACCCCTGGCTGAACTTCCTCCCTGCAGCCCAGTGGCCATGCAGTTCTGGGCACAGAAAGCACTTGCTGAGCACCTACCGGCTCTGTGATCCTTTCCAAATTTCTTTGTAGCCCACAGTCATCCTGTGACACCTTTCCAGGCAGTGGGAGAAGTCACCTGAGACATTTAGCTGAGCGCGATGGTTTTAGCATCTCAAGTGAGACCCATCTGCTGGTGTATGTAGCTTTAGATCCGATTTTACAAGATGGCTGGGCGGCTCAGAGAGGGGCCTCTCTGTGTTCCCTGTTCACCTCTCCCACACTTGCAGCCTGGTGGGCGGCTTTCCCTTTAAAGTTTGAAAACATTCCAGCCCTTACCCGTTAGTGTGACTCCTGATATGCCTCATAAACTATTCATAAAACAAAATGATTCCAGCCCTAGGTGTTTCTCCGTCTTCCTCCTCCTCAAGGTTGATTTTCTCCAGCTCTGTTCTGCCCCCTCATCTTCCTGGTTAACCCTCGGGACCTCCCTTAACGAGCTATTGCAGCCTGGTGGAGATAATAACAACACAGCTCTACTTGTCTTGGTGTAAAGCCTTGCACCTCCTCACCACCTTGGTCTCCTCTGCTTGTGTTGTTTGTCCTTTTACATAACTGCTGGCTCTTTCCTTTCCATTCTGCCTTCCAGGATCTAGGACATTTGAAACTCTTTGTAGCAAGCCTGCCCCTTTTGGTTTTCCCTTGCCCCAAGGTTGTGAAGTCCTCAGCAGGCGGTTTGCTGTTACCACAGGATGTCACAGGTTATTGCTGTGTCCATAGACACAGAGTGTGACTTTTAGAGAAAGGTGAGCAGTTGTGGGACCAGAAATGAGGACCATGATTGCTGTTTTCTCTCTTTAACCTTCAGGGAACTTGGTATGGAAAGCTTTGTAATGTAATCACAGCCATATGCAGACCTGAGCCCAAAGCCCTAGGGTGACAACTTTCCCACTGGATGGTCTACTTAAGCCTTAGTTTCCCATTGACTCACCTATCTACCCACCCACCACCTATCCATCTACCCATCTATCCACTGATCCATTCAATACTTACTGAGCACTCTGTGTGCTAGAGGATCTGTGGTACATGTGCCCCGGGGGAATGTTTGTTACTGAAAGCTCTAAAGTTTGTCATCACTGTGCTAGGCCCTGTTTTAGACATCAGGGACTTGGAGGTGATTGAAGCCATGAGTCTGTCCTCATGGAGCTGAAGTCCTATGGAACTTAGAATAATAAAAGAAACTACCTATTCAGGTGTTGTGAGAATAAAAATATAAAACACGTGACCATATCTTTCAGGATGAGCCATATAAAACTGCTGAATTTGTAGGCCAAAGATATTTGAATATCAATCATTTCATGGGAATCAAACCAACAACAAAATACCTAGCACACAGTAGGTCCTTGGTGAAGAGACAGGCAGCGAACATCTTATGCACGAAGGGATTATGTGCTCCTCAGCAAGAATGAAATGGTTTCCAACGACTTAGCTCACGGGATGGAAAATGCAGTTTCAATCACATATTATTTACAGCTCATGTTTTTTTATTAAGTGCTATAAGCCCATGAAGTCTTGAGAAGCAGCTGACAGGAAGTGGCTTGTGAGTTTTCCTCTGTGTTTTAACGCTCCCGTCCCTCAGACCGTATGAACAGTATTTCAAACACAGTCTGATCCTATTTCTCAAGTAAATCAGCAAAGCTTAAAACAGACTTTGCATTATTCAAAGCATCCATAGGGGGAGGGCTGGTGAGGTGGAAGACCTTGGGTTAAATGCTTACGTCTCATTGCTGAATTGCAAACGTAACCCATCTTTACAAAAACCTCCCCAAATGTTTGAAATAAATTTCATACAATGAGTCTATTTTCCCCCCTCCAGAAAATATACAAAAGCAGGTGTCTAGACTTCCTGGAGTGTGTTTTTTTTTTAAGCACTCAGTTTTTAGTGTTTACTTGTTTTCAGGTGCAGTTAGGGTTGTTAAAAAAATATTAGCGAATTTGCTTCCTAGGGAACTGCACTGCAGAAGCATTTGGCTTTCCAAGCTTTGAGACAGATAAGGGCCACTACTCCCCTGACTCAGCAGTCAGGAGCAGGGGCCTTGGGGACAAGAGGTGGGTTCCCATTTGACGCTCCCAGTTGCTAGGAGACTGCATTGGGCAAGTTTATTTGTTTTTTAATCTCTGAGTCCCAACTTCCTCACTTGTTAATGGAACGTAATGATGGTTTCTCCTGCTGGAGTTAGAAAACAAGGAGGAGAGAGCGTGTGACGTACTAATGAAAGTGTGAACTATATCAGAGCAGTACACTATTGTTATTGTTCATATGGGTACTGTGATCAGAAAGAAACGTCATTATTTGGGTAGAATGTTCAGCATCTGTGTTTCTCAATTAAAAGGTATATAATCTATTTTTAAGATTAGCTTATTGGTACTTTGTAGGTATACATTTCAGCGTAGGAAATTTGTGCCTATACATGACATAACTTGATTCTTTTTTATTCCCATTTTCCCCTCCCCTCCCTTTAACCCTTCTCCTCCTCCTCACTTACCTTCTAAAAGGTGTACACTTTCAAAGGGCTCATTCTTTCTTTAGTCACTAAGTTGCCCCTCTGGGCCGGGACCTGCAGTCTTCCCACCTCAGATTCGGGATCTTGCAAACAGCAGCAGTTACACTGAAAGCAGTCAGCTCAGTATTTTCTGGGCATCTAGGGCACGGAATGTTTTTGAACCAATACTTTGAACTGCTACCTCAGGATCAACCGTAATGAAAAGGTCTTTCTAAAAGAACGCAGTAACGTCTTTTGTCAGGAAAAAATAGATGTAGCTGTGTCAAAGCGTAGCTCTTTTTCCTAGCACAAATTAGGGGTTGGGTTTGGCTATGAGCTGCTTTGATCACCTGTGAGGCTGAAAGGTCCTTCTTAAGAACCTTACTCTCTTCTCTCTGTCCACCCCAATCTTGTTCTGACAGACTTGTTTGGGTACTGGAGATTAAATCCAGGACTTTCAGTTGAAGTTTGAGGCCCTTTTGTTGTTTTTATATTTTAAGAGAGGGTGTCACTAAATCACTAAGTTTCCCAGTCAGGACTCAAACTTATGATCCCCTGTCTTGGCCTCTTAGGATACGGGGATGATGCACTTAGAAGATGAAAGTCTTATTTCCCACTAATGTCTGAGCTGTTCATATAAATTTACCCCTGCTGGTTCCTTGTCCTGCATAGGCCTTCTGGACCCGCCAGAAGTAGGAAGCATTATAGGGTCTGTTTGTCATTGAAGAAAACCCACGTGGTAAGAGTAACTAGACAGCAACGTGCGCCTGGTGTGTGCTTATAGAATTCTTTTTACTGACTGGCTAAGAGAAGTCCTGAATTTTGGGAGGTCAGGTCATTGTGGTGAGGAGTTTTGTCCCCCAGACAGAATGCTTCTGAGTGGTGGTTATACTTTGTATGAAAATTTGTGAATTCTATGTTCGTTCGTCTCATTGGGTTTGATGAGTTTTCCTGTTAACCAGGCAGGGAAAAAAGTCCTAAGGGAGTCAGAAGTCTGTATATCAACATGGTAGCCACTAACTCTGGGTGGCTATTTAAACTTTAACTAATACAAGTGATATTCAAAATTCTATTACCTGATCACACACTGCATGTATTGAGTAGCCACATGTAGCTAGGGACTACCCTGTTAGCAGTGCAGAAATAGAACATTGCCATCACCATGAAAGTTCTATTGGACATTGCCACTCTGGAGAGATGCATAAAGAAGTAAATTTCAATTACAAGTATATGACATGCTTTAATGACAGCAGTATCAGCAGCCATGGTATCCCTTGGGGATATTATTTCGACTTCCTTTGTTGCACAAAAGAAACCCTGTGAGTTATTTATTGACATAGTAACGCTGTTTAACAAACCATTTCAAAATACAATGGCTTAAAAGAATATGCATTCATTTAGTTCTTTATTCATAAATGGAGCGTAATAATATTACCCGAATTTGGAATCAGAAATTTATACTGAGTTTGGCTGAGTGATTCTAATATTGATCGAATTCATGTATTTGTCTATGGCCAGCAACTATTGGCCAAGGCCACACTGGCAGCAGGGCCTGTGTGTCTCATTCTTTAGCAGGTTCATGCTGGGATATTCCTATGGTAACAACAGAAGTCTAAGAATGAGCAGGTTGTATCACCTAAGCACATTTCAAGTCTTCTTTAGTGCCTGCTAGCAAGCTCCAATGGCTAAATCAGCTTGCAAGCCAGCCAGATGAAATGGAGAAATAGATTCTGCTTGTTCCGTCTGAAAAACTAAAATGTACAAGGCATATAAGAAAGAAATTAGCGATAATAATTGTTATGGTTTATATCTGGAGGTCTCTACAAAACCTCATGCACTTGCAGGTCAGACTTTTGGGAGGTGATTGGATCTTGGTGTGGTTCCTCCCAGTCGATCTGCCCACTGATGAGATTACAGCTAAGATGAAGCCTGGTTGGAGGAGGCAGGTCGCTGGGGGTGTGCCTGGGAGAGTCTGTCTCCCTTCCCCTTTGATCCCTCTCTCTGCTTCCTACTTGCCTTGCCAGCAGCAAATCTCCTCTCTTATTCCCCTCTGCCATGCTACCCTGCCTTAGAGCCAGCCAATGATGCACTGAAACCTCTACAAACTATGAACCAAAATAAACCTTTCTTCCTTTAAAAGTTGTGGGTATCAGGTATTGTGTCTCAGCAAAGAAAGTGACTAAGACAATAATGGACTAATCTATTACACAACTATAAACTGGATTTATACTAGAAGATTACTGGTTTATGGAGTTCAAATGACTAAGAATACTTTAGCTTCAGCCTTAACTAGTAGCAGATACTTAAAGTGAGTAAAGTGGTTAGTAATCTGAGATACTTTCTGTTTTATTTATTACTGGGTTGCTTTCTTTCACAAATAGTCTGTCCCTAGCTGGTGGGAAAGATGACCTCAAACAATTGTAGATGTAAACTCTTCCTAGTTTACAACCCAGCAGAACTGGCCCCAGGAGTATTTCATTGGCCTGGCTTGGTCCACAGGCCCACCTGGGAACCAGTCCCTGCAGACTGCTAACTAATTGCTCTTACGGGCCTAATGTGTGCAGACCCAGGGACCCTAAAAAAGTCAGCCATGAATGGAGAACAAGACAGACATGATTCTTCCAAAGAGAATTGGCCTGATAGTTCCAGAAAAGGTGCAATAGATGCTAGGAATGGAAATGATAGATTTCTACTGCAGATTAATGTTGGCATGTTGAGATGTGGGTTATGTGTATATTCTATCCTCAGATACCATGTTGAGGAAATACAGGGCTGAGAGACAGATATGGGAACCTGGGTGATCTGAAAGAAGTTTACTCTGTGGTGGAGAAGATTTTTGGTAAAGCTAGAGAGAAGAAAGGGGAAAGGAAGGAGAGTGGAGGAAAAAGACAAAATGACAAATGGAAAGTGAGGAGAGGGAGTTAGTAAAGGAGAAAGTAGAGAGAGATAGGATGTCATGGAGTGATAAGGAAAGGGAAAGATGGAGAAAGGGAGGGAGGGAGGGAGAGAGTAGATGAATGAACTAGTGAATGACTATATGTCTTACTTGATACAGTAATTTTTCCTGGTGTATCTAGTCCAGTTCTGTTACTAGACTCCAGCAAGGCTTTCCACTGAAGTTCTCAACTATGTAATAAGCACTAAAATAATTATCCTCTCTTTCACCACGGGCTGCTATTTTAATGATCTAATAAATACAAATTCCCTTTAAAAACATTTTACCAGTATGAAGTGTTTGTTACTGGGGAAAAGAAAGTACAGGAAAGACCCCACAGAAGACATTCTACCTCTACCCAGGGAAGTCCTTCACTGCTTCTGAAGGGGTGAATCCTTAGAAGACACCTACCAGAAATAGATTTTAAAAAGAAAGGAAATCAATTAAAATGTGGAACTGTTGTGACTGGTTTTTAATTGGACAAGAGCTTAGGTTTCTAAGAAGAATCTTAGATTTTTCTTGAATGATCAGCCTGTCCTCTATCTGTCCATCTGTCTGTCCATCCACCCACCCATCCATCCATCCATCCATCCAGTTACATCCTGGATGATTCCCCTTTAAATTATTTGTGCCTTATGATAGCAACACGTACAAGGAAATAATGATAAACTCAAAAGTAGGAAATCAGGCTCAAGAAAGATATGAAGACACATGATGGTAGCAGTTGAGAGTCTAAGGGATTGTGAAGCTCCCAGGGTCAAAGGAAAGGTTACTAATGAAGGACTTCACATGCTTTCTAGGGTACATTGAAGAGAAACTCCTACCCACAGCCAATGGTGGTGCAACCATTTTCTTCCCATTACCATGGGCCAAGTTCCTGATACATAATATTCACTGGGTATCAGTCCTTCGATACTAACATGTTATTTTGGCCATTGATACTATTGGCAATATTAACAAGGTGATTGAAGTAAGAGACAAAATTAAATTCTCATCTTAGCTCTGGGACTAAGCCTGAGATCAACCCAATTTGAAAACCCACTCATTTTGCGCTTTCCTCTCTTTCCCTTCTGATTCTCCAGGTGGCCCAATGTCTTCCCCTTCCTAAAGTGGCCTTGTAAATCTCTCACTGCATCTCTGCAAGGGTTACCACAGCCATGTCCTCACGGAGCCCTTTCCACAGTGTGGGGTGCCTTGCTCAAAGGAGCGTTCTTCCAAGGAGCTATTCAGAAGCAATGGCACTTTCCCTGGGGCACAGGCTTGTGCAACATACACAGGAGTGTGGGCCTCACAGCTTCCTAACCTGTTCACCTCAGGCAAGGCCTCCTGCCTTGGCTCCAGCCAAGGGGCCATTTCCCCAGTGTCCAGGTATCCAGTGGCTTCTCCCCATTCCATCCCTGTCCCCACCCTACCCCACCCCAACCCCCTGCAGTGCATGCTTTGTTTCCAAGGTCCCCTAAGCCAGGATGCAAACTGGAACACCTTCAGAGCCTGAAAATGGGCTCCAAATTCCAAGGCCTACTGTATTCTGGCACCTTTCCCCAGGCTGTAAGTCTGCTGGCTTCTCTGGGAGCTTTTCATTTGTGCATTGCATGAAAGTGCTGTGTTGCTGTGGGTGACACCACTGTCTGGGACTAGAGCTCCCCGGAGACAGTCTTCCTTCTCCTCCAGCGTCTGTGTGTGGCAGCCCAGGTGACTGAGGTGATCTTGTCCACACAGACTCCTCTAGCTCCTCTATCCCTTGTTGCTGGCACCTGGGCTCTTTCTTTCCACTGGAATTCCACATTAGTTCCGGCCCAGCCTTTCTAGTAGACAGCCATTGTCTGTTCACACCAACCCTGTTTAGAGAAAGGGCTGTTTCCCAGAGCTCAGGCCAGCTCCCCGGGACTCTGCAGTGGGTTGGAAAATCAGAGCTTCCACACAGTAGGTTGCATTTATCTTGCTTTGCTTTGCAGGGGATGGATAAATATTAATAAGGTACATCAAGACAAAATTACGTTCAAATCTAGCTCTGGGGTTCAGTATGCTGACACTGAACTTCTTTCTTCCTCAGAAGCCTAAGCACCAGTTACGTGTAAGGACTGAGTGTGTTGGATCTGGCAGAGGGTGACGTGGATGGACACGTGCATCGTTTCACCTGTGGCTGGTGTGGGGAGGGCATCAGGCATGGGAGACGGGCTGGGCACTCTTTGCCATGGCAGATGTGCCTTTGGCTGCTCTGTGGTCTGTCTCCTGATGGTGTGTCAGAGAGTCATGCGGGATGTGTGGCCTCCATTCCGTGATCTGCAGTAGAACCAGTTGTCCTGAGATGCTGGCTGCTGGACATCGACTATTTTGGTCCTGGAAGGCCTACACCAGGTTTGATAAAGCAGACACTGATGATAATTCTCAACAAGTTGTGAAGGAGCTTCTCACTGGGAAGATGCCACAGAGGACAACTGGCATCCGTGCTGCGGAATTTTTCTTTAATGTCTAGTGTATTTTGCATTCAAAATAGTAATTGAAGTGTATGCTGTTCATTACTCTCCCATATGTTTGTAATCAAGGTACAGCTCTAGTGGATAAGAAGCAAAAAGCTATAATTTGCTGCTTAGCATCATAGTTGTCGTACAGTCATTGAAATAGCTTTATTTATCTCCGTTTCCATAAAGAACCTTGCATATCGTGAATTTATTGAACGGTTAATGGCCTAAAGTATGGGGTTCATTACAGGACGATGTATTTATTGCAGTGTTAATTAAATAAAAGCATTGTAATCTTTCCAAATTGAACAGTTATGTTCATTTAGACATTTTAAACAGAAAAAAAATCTTTATATACTAATTGAGTTGCATAATGAAAAGCATGTGTAATGGGAATTTGAATCAAAACAAATACTAAATAATTTGGACAGTTTTTTTAACAGTATAAAATGTCCACCTTCATCTCCGTTAGAGATTCTCTAAGGGCCATCTTGCTTTCAGAACCTCTGACCTCCGAGCTGGGTATCGCTTTCAGAGCCCATGGCCACCCTCACGTACTAGCTGGTCAGCCCTTAGACATCAAAGTCCCGGTTGGCTACCAGCCGCAGCCCCTGACACTCTGGCTGCTTGCCTCCATCCTGACAGGTTGGCTGGAGGCCTGGAGGCCAAGCTGACAGCCTTTTCTGCAGGCTGATGAATGGTTTTTGGCAAGGGACAGCTATGTTCTGACCGCCGTAAGAGCACAGCACCCCACCGAAAAAATGCACACTGCCTCTCCTGGAGCCTGCCTGCAGCGGGAGCGCAGGCCTGCCTGGGCTACTGGGTCCCTGTACCCCAAAGGGTCTGTCTTCGCGTTTGGAATTCCCACCTCTCTTCATGTTTGTCAGCCTGTAGGGGCTGGTGACACAAATGGTATTGTTCCTAGTATTAATGAGATAAGCTTTATTGGTACTTTCCTGTGAAGGTTTTTCACTACATTACAGCTCGTGCTTCTATTCCATTCTGCAGTTACCGAGGGATGAATCTTAAGGTAACATTGAGATGGCAGGAAGGGGAATGGAGGCAGAAAAACAGGCACATTTTTCAACTCGATGCTCATTTCCTGGTTCTACAGAAGGATTTGTGTGGGATCCCTGGTTTGCCCACATCTTGTTCTCTTGTTTTGAAATGGTTGTCTGTTTAGTAAACCCCATCAACTCTGTGTTGGGCTACAGGGCAGAAGGCAGGAGGCTGCCTTGCATTTTCTGACACGCGGATTTTGCTGGGATTATCAAGAAGCTTAGGAAGGAATCACTGTGCTAAAACCTTCAATTATTAAAAAGTAGCAATATTAAGTTGCTTTGGAAGCAAATTCCTGCTTGCTTTATCCTTAGGAAGAAGTTTTAGAAACAAGAATATCAAATAATAATCCTCATGCTGACTAACTATATTAATAAAAAAGGCTTATGGAAGCCTAAATGAAAAGTATAGACTCTGACGAAGCACATGACTCAGGCACGTTTTCCTCTGTCCCATGTATGACAACTTGCCAGAAGTGTCAGTGAAGCCAAGGGGACTTCAGTGGGTTCCAGGCGAAGGAAGAAAAATTCATAAGGTCAGTCCATTAGGCCCAAAATCTTAGTGGTGAGTGTTCAAAGACTGCTGAATGTCTATCACCATGGAAGTTGTTTTCCCATCTCAGTAGAAACTTGGGCAAAATGGCATCTCAGGACTCAATCCCGGACCTTGAGAGTCTAGTCTCTGTTCTTGACTTTATCTACAGATGGAAAGAAAAAGGTGCTTCGAAGAACAGCCATTTCAGGATGCCCCTCATGCCAAGAAAGGCTCAGCCTGGTTCTGACATCCACTGTAATTTGGGGGTGGGATGGGATCACGCCATTGATTGCTGGGGTATTGACACTTTGATAACAAACGCCACCCCTCAACTAACTTCTCCACATGTACTACAGAGTAACTGCAGATATGTCCAGATCATTCTGCATTTATGTTCTTTTCATATATTTTGCCCATACTCTTAACAATGACTGTAAAGCATTATTGCAAAATGTGACACAGAACCAGCACCAGATCGAGGCTAGCTTGGAAAGTCCTAAGATATTTAGTATGGATCTTCCCCTCCTTTATTCTCAGTAGCTTCCCAATTTCAGCTATGAGATCATGCCTAGGATTTGAAGGGAAAGCTCCAGGGACTTGAGGGAAGTTTAAAGAGTAAAACCATTAAAAATAATAATATCAGTAACAACAACAATAGCTGACCTAGGATCAGATGTCCAGTTAATGATGGAGCTGGGATTTGCACGTAGGTGGTGGGGCTCCAGAGTTTATTCCCTTAACTGCTGTTCTATAGTGGTCCTATCTCCGATTGGTTATTTGAGCACTAACCTTCTTTGAAATTTGTTACTTAAGCAGCCGCTCTACGTGGACCTACGGTGCGCCACATGCTACAAATTCTGACACATCGTCTAACGGTGTTCTCAAAACAAGCCAGAAAGGTTGATCTTTTATGTCTCATTTACAGGGTGGGTACAGTGAAACTTGGGAAATAACTTACTCTAAAGTCACACAACCAAAAATTATTAGGGTTAAGCCTGGCCTGAGGCTTAACTTCTAATCACTAGAAATTTTTCCTTTACTGTCCCTCACCTCACCTGCTCTCTTCACCTATAAGGCGGAAAAATGTTTCATTTAGTGGAAACTCTACTGGGAATGTTTATTGATTACAGCTACATAAGAGAACTATACTTTTTCTTTTTTCCCTTTTTTTTTCCCCAAATAGAAGGGGCTTCTGGTTCATTCACACTCAGGGTTGTCAGAGCCAGAGCCCCACCCCATTAACATGGATGTTTGGGACGTGACTACGTGGTTTTGAGAAGCAATACATATGCTGGTTCCTTACAGAGCAGTCATGTTTAATGTGCGCCCAGGGCAGCGGCCTTTGAAGGCTTTTGGTGTCCACTTCACTCATTTGCTTATTTGTTCAATATATGTATGGAGCCCTTACTAAGTACCTGGTACTGTTCAGGGTGCTGCTGACACCACGGTAAGTGAAAGAAGAACATGGTGGTGGCCTCTTGGAGCTATCATTCCTCTGGAGAGAGAGACTCAACCAACCAATCTGGAAAAAAGCCATTAAGAAAACCAAAGCAAAGCGTGGGGCACACGCCTATAATGCTAGCACACACAGACAAAGAGAAGAGGAGGAAGAAGAGGAGGAAGCGGGGGAAGACAAGGAGGGGATATTAGTAGAGGGGGAAGGAAGGAGGCAAGCAAGGAAGGAAGGAAAGACGGAAAGGAGAAGGAATAACAACCCCCTTCTGAGGAGGCCACTTGAGCCCAATTATGTTTTTTTCTCTTACTCTCATTTCCTTCTAGACAACAGGAATAGCACTGTTCACTTGTGGGTGCTCTCTCTGTGCCAGGCAATGTGTTGGGTGCTGGAGAAAAGACCTCAGATAAGAATATGACAGACAAGATCGCTTCATACCTGAACTTATACGTGGGAATAATATTGGGTCGAGAAAAATAATTATATGTTAAACCTATTGAATAAGGGTCATCAAGATTTTGAACGTTAGAGAGTAAATCCTTTCGATTTCATAGGCTGTGGGGTCTCTGTCACAAATACTCTGCCATTGTGGGGTGAAGGCAGCCACAGACTGTGCAAATGATAGGAAGCACATAGCTGTATTTTAATCAGCCTTTATACTGTAAAAGTAAGTGGTCCACCAAATTGGACTCTCAGGTCACAATTAGTCAATCACTGTTCTAGAAAATAAGAAGCTAAGAACCGCTCAAGTTTCTAGGGCTGTGTTCTTTACGTGCAGCACTAAGGAAACAAACAAACTTGGGAGTCAGCGCTTCAGGCAGCCAGGCAGCAGACACCCAGAGCCTAAGGAGGGCAGAGAATACGGTTTAGGAAGGAAGGAAAGGCCAAGAACAGGTATCTGAGAGGTAGGGAAAAAGAGAAGCAGTGGACTGAAAAGGCAGGTGAGGCCTAGAGCAGGGGTCCCCGGAGAAGGCGGTCTGTGAGGGCGCATCTTTTTGGACAAGGTGGTAATAGGGAGGGAGCCTAGGGCCATCCGAATGAAGTTGATATTACTCATAAATCCTCACTCAACCCCGATTGCCGTGAAGGCCCAGGCTCCTTTAATGACAGCTTGTTTTTCAGAGCTGATAATTGCGCACAGCTATTACTACCCAGGATGGGGGAATATCTGCAGTTCATGAGTTCAGCTCAGATAAGCATTTTAATGTCTGGTTGCTTAACTTTCTCTCATGAGCCAACATGCTACTCCTACCTTCCCATCTTCCCCAGATACCAGTCCTGAGCTGTAAATCCCTTGGCCCCAGGACATTCACGTGGTAATTTATTTCCACCCAATACCTGGCCCATGCCTTCCACGGTGTTACCTACCTTGAGCATTGCTCTGAGATCCCACATGACTTGATCCCCACCCAGCTTCTTATCCCAGCTTGTTCTCAGCAGAGCTCTATACTGTGGGGAGTATTTCCAACCGCTGGACCACTGCAAGAATGACAGACAAGGTTTCAGGCCAAATGAGAGCTTCATTTCCTCCCTGGAACCGAAGAGATCTTGCTTACTTTCCTACCCTTCATGGGATTTTCGGAGATCCAGAAGTTGTACTTACTTTAGCATTTTCCATCTCACATGTCCCACGTTCGTGACATTTGTCTTCTTCTGCCTGGTTATATTTTTTCTGGATTGGATAAAATTTTGAACGGATTCCTGTTTTTATTTCCGGAAACTTTGTGCGTCACTGTAAATCATATGTAATTATGTGTATAGGAACCAAAAAAGAAATATTTGGATTGGAACTCTGAAGCTTTGATTTGGCTACTTTAACCAGTTAGACCCAATTGAACGGAGTCATTTTCATATTCCCTGGTAGGTAGTTAAGTAATAGTAATGGAGCTTTCCCCAGGGGATTGAGTGAGTGAGTATGGCTCATTAAGGAAACAAACTAATTATCTTTAATGACTGGATCAGTCTGTGACAACATGATGTGAAAACCTTCTTGTCTGTAACAAAACAACTGAAGTAGCTATTGAATGTGTATGCAGAAATGTTTTCCTCTGAGTCAGCTTTTAAACTGCCCGTAAGGAAACACCCCACAAAACAGGCAGGTGACACTGAGGGGCAGCTGACTTGGGGCTGGCAGGAGGGTATGTTTCCCCTGAATTCCCAGCCCTGTGCTGATGCAAGGTGGTTTCTCACCACTGACAAGATCCGTCACCAGTCTCACACTCTCGCCTGCAGTGGTTGAAATCATTCTGGTGTGCGTGGAACCAGAGCACGTGTGGAACATTTCTGCCCGGAGCACCTCGAGGCTGGAGTGCTGGCTGCTGGCACAGAGGCTGATTGTGGCTAATCTAAGTGTTGGGGAATTCATTAGGAGGCTACTGGGGAGCCCACAGAAGGAGGAGAGGCCGGCTGGGAGAGTGCGAGGCTCAGGGCCAGGGTGAAGGGCAGGGGAGAAGCGAAGCCCCTCGCCAGGCCAGCAGCACGGCCGCTGCTCTGGAACCTGATCTTCGTCTTTGAGACCAAGGTTAGGGTCCCAGGGCAGAGTCCTACCCTATCTTTGCTGCATCTGAGAAAGGTGGTCTAGCTCTGGTGGCACAGGAGTCACACTTCCTCCAAGATTATGTATGATGGTATTTAGAAAGAAGTTACTTCCTAGGATAGTATTAGGTAGATTGCAAAATTTGCAAATTAGTAAGAAAATGAATTAGGACGGTGAGGGAAATTAGTCATCTTCGTGTCTTTACAATGCAGCCTCTGTGGCAGAAAGAAAAAAACAAAAGAAAATGGATCTTGGAGCTCACAGGTTTGGAGGTTCAGAGTGCAAGACTGGACAGATTGATTGGCTTGGCCTCTGGTAAAGTGGCAGGTTGGGATACATAGCGGCAGGCACATGCAGAGGAGCAGTCACACCTGGAGGTCACACTCTTGAGACTAGGACAGGCAGGGCCAAGCCAACCCCTTTCACAGCAGTCTCTCGGGATGACTTGAAGAGCTACATGGGGAAGACCTCACCCTCCACTGATCCCCACAGATGCACTGATATATCCCATCTCTAAAAGGTTCCATCACCTCCAAATAGTGCTACCCAAGGATCAAGCCTTCAAGCACAACAGACGCTTGTGTGTATTAGCAGCATTCAAACCATAAGACTGTAGGGGAGCACTGGGGATATAGCTGAGCCGCAAAGCATCTGCCTGGCACATGCAAAGTCCTGAGTTCAATTTCTGTTTAAAAAAAAGACTGTAGAGAGAAATGAGAGAGGTCTTGTGTACAGAAACTTTATCGTACACACAAAGTTATAGGTAGTTGCTTTCATGACTTAACTGTATCTCTGTAGAATAGATTCTAAGTTTCCTAACTTTTGGGTTTTCTATTCTAACCTTGCAATGGTGGAGGTTGCAATTAGGTAACTGGAAGGAAAGACAAGAGGACACAAAACCAAGAATAGTTTGGTCACATCAGTTCCTCAGAAGATAATTCATTTTATGCTACCATCGCTAGTGTTTTGACACTTAATTTATTATGGTTTTTCATGGCCCTCTCTGGCCCACATGAATGAACAGGTGACTTTATGTTCTTGTTTTATTTCATGTGAAACATCTACTGACTACTAACTTTGTAAAAGACAGCCTCTAACATTCTCGAAAATGGAGCTGTTAAGGATCTGCGATCTCACCTCCTAAACAGGATGTCAGATCTGTAGTCACCTAGAGGAAAAGGCAGAGCATAAGGAAAGGGAAGAGAAGCAGAATAAAAGATCATGCCCATTTGGAGAAAAGCACAGAGGCTGCTTGGGAGAGGTAGGCTTTGGTCCCTGACCAGTTAGAGCTTTCACTGGCCAGTCCAGCACACCAGCATAGAATGGCTAAGCACCACCTTACCTGTTTGGCTAGGTACCTCATACATCCAAATGGAGCCATGCCACATCAGTTTGAGCTTTATTCCCTTCCGCTGAGTTATGCCTTGGAATGAGGTACTTTCTTTTTCTGTCCGGTTTCCTTAGTGTAGCATCTGGCTGTTCCGATACTTACAAATCTATTGTGTTAAAAGCATACCCCCTTATGGTCAAGTCAGTTTCTTCTTCACGTGCTGTACTAAAGAAACAAAAGTATTCAGTTGGTGGGAGAATTCACTGTGTTACACTTGGTGATAAAGATACATCTCTGCATTCTACTACATGGACAGTTTGGAGTATTTTCAGGGGAAAGATAAACTCTTGGAAAGAGTTTGATTTTAAAATCAAACTCTCATAGTGTAGGCTTTACTGTCAAAATCATGGGCCTCCAGTGGACTGTCAGACATTCTGGACTTTCCATATATACCTGGATGGAATCAGGTGGCATTTCCCTTCTGTCTACTTTCTCCATACCATCTGGAACCATCCCTTCACCTCCATCTAGACCTTTTCCTTATGTCTCCTTGTTATGCTGATGGTGCACAAAAGGAAAATACTAACCTGCACAAAGGTTTCCCTTCGTGCCAAGTTTATAGCAGCCTCTGGGTCTCTCAACCTCTATGCCGTGTAGATCCCTTCCCAGGCTTAGATCCTATCAACTGATTGGGGCATTTTCAATCTTCTTAATTATATATTTGCATAATTAAAGAAATTTAAATATTGGTTAAGACCTCTAATAGAGTGTGTATGTTTGATTGTTTGTAAGCGTGTTTCTTTTCTCGTTGCTAATTGGAGCCAAATGGTCAAAGCTTAGACCCAGAGCTGGGACTGGAGCTCTGGTTCAAAACTTTACTGGCTGCATGATCATAAGCAAACTAAAAAATCTGTGTTGCAGTGTCCTCATTAGTGAAGAGCATGGAGTAATAATAGTGTTGTTGTAAGGGTTAAATATCAAAACGTGTGAAGTACCTGCCACAAAGCCAGCGCCATTACTTCTTGTTTTTCATTACTTGATGTGGTCGGGTTCATTGCCAAGGATGGGGAAATAGGAGCGCTATTTACCCCAGAGGTCTGAGGCATCGTGTTTCTGGCATCACCATAGCAAGGAGAGATCCATTTCCTAGGAGACACAGCACATGTTCTACAGATGTTGGGGTGCACAGAGGTAAGACACTGGGCATATAGAGATGCATCAAGAACCTAAACAACTCTGGCCATTTCCTTCTGGGAAAATTTATTTTGCACACTACCAAGTCAGCCTCCCAAGCACAATGTACTGTAACCTTAACTTGTATTCTACCTGGGAAGGTGAGGGCAGAGACCAGAGTCAGGGTGGAAGGGAAAGGGAAAGCTGTCTGTCCTCGCCTAGCCAACAGTGGCCAGATCTGAGGTCTCAGACCCATTCGTGACAGTGACTTGAAGTGACCATGACCCGGGCCCGAAGGGGTAAGATAGTTAGAGTTGTATCATTTGTATCCACTGAGGTTCTGTAGGTGACAGTATGGAGTACAGAGCCGGGTATGCTAACCTGACTTCATAATGCTGTCGGTATCTAGGAATGGACAGTAAACGACCCACAGATCAACCAGTATTTGTAAGCAATTATTTGTATGTTTGGGTTGAGTATCCAAAAATGAGTAATTTTTTTAACAGACAACAAAGACTTTATTAATATCTAATCTAATACAAGTCACCTTATTTGTATATATAACACATATGATAATATTGTCTTAAAGAGTCTCAACTGGATTAGAATATTTTCTTGAAAGTACTGCTTTATGCCGACGAAGAATAACATTTGAACTTGTGATGGCTTCCTACCTTAAAACCAAGTTAAGCACAGCGTTCATTGAAGAAAAAATTTCCATAAATTATTAGCTAGATTCTAATAAAATATGTCTTGAGCAAACGTGAAAAGAGAAAACCGTGTTATTTCTTTGTTGATTCATGACATGAAGGAAAAAAATGTGAGGTTTTTAGAACGTCTGTATAAAAGGTAGATACACAGAAGCTGACAGATAAAGTATTAAAAGATGTAATAAGTTGCCTCTTTTTCAGGAAAACAAAAATGATTTGTGTTTATCTTCTGAACTGATTAGTAACCCCAAGAGATTTTTCAAATTGGGAGGTAAATTACTAACATTAAGTTCACCAAATTTAGATCTGTCCTGAACAGGAACATTATAGAAATCAAGAACATTTCTGACGGTGCCTATCTGGTGAAGCCAGGAGTTAGATACTGCACAGCCCAAGTCATCAGCTGAACGTGCCAAGAGGCTGAACGTCACATGGCAGTATTCTAGGGAGATGGCGTGCCAATTACCGGGAAGAGATGAACCAAAAATTTCTTTAACATGAAATTCCAAACGACTCTGGAGATCTTCGGGTGGCATGTATGTTCAGCTTCGTAAAGGCGGACAGGCCAGAATAGGTTCTTTTTCACTTCTTTAGTCTCAGCAACCAATGGTTTTTTTCTCTTTTCTGGACCGAGACCAAAACTCTCTATGTGCTGTCCCTCAGCCTCTTCTTGCGAGGATAGATACACACAGCACCACCATATTCGGGCAGAGCCAGGAACAAAATGAGTATTGTTATGACGAATTGTATGAATTGAAGGTAGGCCTCTCTGGCAAGACATGCTTCTTTGACTACAGTGAATAAATTTCTTGTTTCTAAATGAAACAAGTAACTTTGAATTATTCCCACTAAGTGGTAGAATTTTAACCAAATCTTGGCAAAAATGCAATTAAAATGTATAAATGCCAGCAATTAAATAGAGCACCCTCCCAGGGTTATGGAGACTATTGCAAGCCACTTTCCAATCTGGGTACAAGACATCATGCTTTTCTAGCATAGAAAAAATGTTCTGTCAGCTCCTGTGTTGCAATTTCTTTTGGAAAGTGCGTCTTTAGAAGACAAGCAGGTATCTTACTGAACTATTAGCACCATTTTTCTCCCACCTCTAAAATGTCTTCTTTTACCCTCCTCCCCTCAACAAGCACAGTTATCACTTCCACAGACACAGTCATATCTTAAGCTAAACTGCTCAGTTTGTATAAAAATGTCTGGGCATGATGGGATATTTTATCGCTCCCCGTTGCTGTTAAAGCATTTGTTACTCTCTGATTATTACCTTTAGTGGTTGTTTTAAATGATGGATAGATCACTAGAATTGTAGAAATTGCCTATATAAGAAAATATCAGAAATCATTAAGAGGTTTCAAATTTCATTTGTTCATATGTAATTGAATGAAGTCATACAGAACAGGGACTAATTATATGTTCTTTGCCTCACAGTGTGCATATAGCTCTAGTTTCCAAATGGGAAATTCTTGCTGCAGAAATCAGTCAATGGTTTGATAAATATTTGATTCAGAATCTCAGTCTGAACCTCAAAGGGATCAAATGTTCAGAATTATTTTATATATCAAAATATCCCTCCAGGTCACTGGAGGGACAAGCAGGGGCAAGTGACCACCAGGCTTTCCAAACTTAGCTCTCCTTTCCCTTTGTGAAAAGTCTGGCCTGATTGGGTTTCATACATAGTATTCCCTTTCTGAACTGCAAGTTCACACTCTTACTTGAAATCCAGGCGAAAACTCAGCACATTGAATGGCTTGTTTCAAGCCCAGGCGTGGAGTAGCGACCTATCAAGTGATGACAATTTTTAGATGTATTGGGTCCTGAAAAGGTGTTTGAAACAAGAATCAAATTAAAAAATGAGTGGTTACATATGTGTAACTGAGTCTGTTGCGAGCCATTACAGTAGAATGTATTGAGGCCGCCATTTGCCTCAGTTCCAGAGACTCTCGCTATCAATGTGAAGGGTGACTGTGCCATTTTCTTGGCTGTTTGGGCATGGTGGCGACTGTGCTGTGTGAACTGGGGGTAGGACTCACCTTGGGATCCCATCCAGGGCTCCCATTTGTGAGAAACATAATCGCAATGGTAATTATTTGCTGAAATACTACTTTTCAAACATGAGCACCCCTCCCCCCTTTTAACAAGGTCTGTATCTATTTTTTATCTAAAGCAGCAGTAGTCATAACAGCCATCTCTCTTCTAAGGGAGAAATGAGCTATCAGTTTTTCTCAGGCTTGAGCATTCTCCCACCTGTCCTCAATTTAATGCACAAATGAAAGCCCATAAATCTTTGTGACATTTTGGCATAAAGTACCTACTTCAGATGACTCCTTTAGGAAACTCTGAACCCAGGTGTTTGGTTTTTGCATAAACTTTGCAAAATGAGAATTGTAACACAACTGTGTATGCACCCACCCACCCACTCACCCACCCACCCACACACACACACACACACACACACACACACTCCTCCAGCGGAAGGTGGTTGCATATGAAATGTGGACAGCCAAAGGGATGTGAGTGGGGGTAGGTGAGTAACATGTGTGCAAACTTAATATATCTTTTCCTCACCTTAAGTTGGACCCAGACAGTTAAATTATAATTGCAGCCCCATCTGGAAGGGGAGAGCATGCGGTACTCCAGTGCTCCAGCCTTTCAGCCATGGGTACTTTGTCAGGTAAAATAAACACACGTCCTGTTTTCAGCCTGGGGTCAAACTCAACAAAAGCTCTGAAAGATGGGATGCCCAGCATGATCTAGATTGTGAAACGGCCAGAATGACAGCAGCAACAGGAAGAAGGAATAAAATGGTTTGTTACTTCTCTCAAGCCAGATGGCTCAGGAAGGCTGTTAGGGCCCACCTTAAAGGGATATAAATCCTCAGCAAAACTCATGGTAGATTGGCGCTGGTGATGGAATAGGAAAGAATCCTTCCATGGTTGAGAAATTAGTCCCAAGAAAGTCCAGGACCAGGCTAGGCCCTGCCCGTACTCTGAGTATTTTCATTGGATCATCTTCTCTGAGGCTGTAAAACTGGAAACATTTGGTGACAGTGCTCTCTGCCCCATAAAACAAGCTAGTCGTGTTGTCTCAATGAAAGAAGTAGGTACAAGAGAGGCAGAAAAGAGCAATGGAGGGTCCTGGGTATATTTGCATCCTTGGCTGTCGTCATCCGTGACCTCAAATTCATTCCACGATTTGATGAAACAGATTGGTCAATTTTCTTTTTCTGCCTAATCTAGATCCAAGTTTCTGTCTCTTGCTATAAAAAGGGCTATGAAATTTATGAATGGATACTTTTGTTAATTGAATAGTATCAAAGCTAGAAATAATAATTGGTAACACCTACTGAGGATTCATTATATGCAAAACCTATCCAAAAAAGTTTTATATACATTCTATATAATATACAGATAATATATATAACATATTCATGTAGTTACATTCATATATGTATGTGTATATAGTGTGTGTTGGTGTCTTAAGTTACTTTTTACTCGTTGCTGGAACAAAATACCTGACACTTAAGATGAAAGGAGGAAAGGTTTATTTCTTACAGTTTTTGGAGGTTTCAGTCCATATTCAGTTTGCTCCAAGGCAGGGTGACATGGCAGGCCGCAGTTCATGGTGGCTGCAAACAGCAAGCCCTAGCCGGCAAGAAAGAGAGACACCTTCTTCCTGCCTTTACATCATATTCTGGCTCCACCCTGGGGTGGGTGTAACACTCACACCTCCAATCCGAACGCTAGCAATGAACCAATCACAAACACATAATTGTGTGAGTCTTGGTGGTCACTGACATAAACCATGACTTGTGTAGGCACATGGATCACTTAATCCTTGCAACCCCATGAGGTAGATGCAGTAATGAGGACATCGTCACAAAATGATGAAGAGACTTGCCCAATGTATTATGCCTTGTAAGGTTGGTAGACTTCAAATCCAGGCTCCAGACCTGTATTCCCCACAAACAGATTGTGAGAATGGACAGTACTACCCCACTTCCATCCCCTTAAATGCTGATAAACATCCTCAAGTGAGAAAGAAGTGGCGCTAAAGCAAACATGCCTATAAATCAGGTCTAAGTCTACAACAAGTTTATGTCTACCACTGCCAAAACTGAATGACAGTTTCTAACCTCCTAATAAGTTACCTTGAAATTTGATTTCTCTGTACTTTTTTCCTTTTGTTTCTTTGAAAACTATGTTTTAGGGGAAGATATCGTATACATGAACATTATATGGCATATGTGTTATAGTAAGATGGCAGATAATAGCCAAAGATTAATCCTCATGGATCCTCTCGGGGTGGCTGGAACTGAGGAGAACCAGAACACCCTGGAGAACGTATTAAAGGCACAAATTGTTGTTTTTCTGATGCATCAGTATTGGGTTTAGAGAACTTGTATTTCTAACAAGTTCTTGAGTAAAGTGCACGCTGCTTGTGTGGGCACCACCCTTGGGAGTCATCGCCCTGTGGTAAAAGCAGTAGAGTGATTTCTAAATACATTTGACTTTTTTGGCCAATCTAACAGAATCAGCCAGCTTGCTTACCTAGGTATGCTGCCGATGATTTAGCATATCTAGTGTGTGGTCCCATCAGGGGGGTGTATTTCAAGAGTACCGAAACTAACATGACACGCTGAGATCTTTGCACATCCTTATTTGAAATAAAATATTAAACCACTATTTCACATAATAGTTTATTATTCAAAACTAAGTTGAGATGGCACATTTCTATTTGTTGTCTATTAAAGTAGCATCTTCATCTTCAAGGTTTAGTGCCAAGTGATTATCAAATATGTCCTGTAAGTGCTTGTGTGCATAGTTTCACTTGCAATTTGCGATGAAAATACAAGAAACGACCTAAACATTATCATCAATTACATTAGTAGATACTTGGCATGCAAGTGACTTGTAGTTAAATTTTGCTGAGGTCATTTTACTCTTAATTATTTTATTTAAATGAACTAAAAATAGATTTGATCAACAAATGAATTATAATTTTGTTCTCAAGACGCAAATATATTCTTTGAACTGTGGGTGAACTATACCTTCCTCTTCAATGCAAGATTTCCAGTTTGAAGAATTTGCCTGGCTTGAAACATTTCTTACAGCAAATAAAATGCCTCAGATGTACTCGCAAGTTAGTTTAACTGAACAAAGTGGAGGGAAGCAAAGAACATCTTCAAAATTTTTTTTCAAGAAACAACAACAGCTCCTCCCCCTCCTCCTCCTCTTCATCCTCCTCCTCCTCCTCCTCCTCCTCCTCCTCCTCCTCCTCCTTTGTAATGGCAGTGGCAGTGGCAGTGGTGGATGTAGTACTGGTGTTTATGAGAGAGAATGGCCTGTAGCTTTCTTTTCTTGTAATGGCTTTGTCATGTTTTGGTCCCAGGGTTGTGCTGACCTTATAAAATGAACTTAAAAACTGGCTTTTCTTTCAACTTGGAAAGAGTTTATATAATATTGTTATTACTTCTTCTTAAATGTTTGGAAGGTTTCAACATGAACTCATCTGAGCCTGGAGTTTTCTTTATAGGAGGGTTTTTAATTAAAAATTCAGATTCCTTAACAGATCTTTTATTTTTTTCTTGTGATAGTTCTGATATGTTGTATTTTATAAGCGATTCATCCATTTCATCTACATTGTTGAGTTCATTGGTAGAAACCTATTCAAAATATATCCACTAGTGAGTTATTTGTTTTTGAAATTCTGTATTATTTCTACCCTTTTTTCTGCTTTGTTTTTTTCTCTAAATTAAAAAAAAAATCCCAGTATAATCCTTTAGTATCCATATGAACTGCAACGTGTGACCCTTTTATTTGTGGATACAGTGATTTTCTCTGTCTTTCTTTCTTGATCAGTTTTGCGAGGAGTTTGTCAACTTA
Organism: Dolichotis patagonum; assembly: GCA_004027295.1. Lineage (NCBI taxonomy): Eukaryota > Metazoa > Chordata > Mammalia > Rodentia > Caviidae > Dolichotis > Dolichotis patagonum. Next base: position 242,373 of record PVJX010000226.1, read on the forward strand.
CTCATCTTTCCAAGAATCAGCTTTTGGCTTTGTTAGGTTTCCTCACTGAGTATCTGTTTTCTTTGCTTCTGTTCTAATCCACACCTCGTCCTTTTTTTTCTTTTGAGTTTAATTTGTCAAACTATTCATAGTTTATTGCAATAGAAGCTTTGATCGTTTGTTTTGCTCCTTCTTCTTTGGTAATATATGTAGTATATAAAAACTACAAATTGTCTCCAACCAATTATGATGACATATTTCATTATTATTCAGTTCAAAATGTTTTCTAGTTTGTGTTTCAATTACCTTCAGCTCATAGGTTTATACAGAAGTGGCTTGCTTAATTTCTAAGCAGTTGGAGATTTTTCTAGCTACCTTCCTATTGGTGGAGGGTTTTCCAGGTACATATCTTTCTAATTTAATTACACTAAAGGAAAAGCATCTTCTTTTGAAATTGGCTTAGCTTTGCTCTTTATTCCAGGATATGGACTATTTTACTGAATGTTCCATAAATGCTTAATGTTGCCTTACTTTGGACTGAATCACCCCCAGGTCACCTGGTGTGTGACACATGGCTCTCAAATCAATGTCTGGTGGTTTGGCTAGGAGCACAGATATGTGGAGGATGGATGTTTAGCTGGACAAATAATCATTTTATATCCATGTGCACATATTGACTAATCCAGATAGCACTAGGTTGTTCTAGCTTTAATTAGAGGTTCTCCTTACGCAGTATAAGGCCAAACATCTAAAAATACTCTGCGGTGTAAAATGGCACTTATTCAGGTTGGAGCTGTCACCAATTAGTCTGAGCTGGTTTCCTTCACCAATGCAGCAGCTGCATAGTTTCAAGTGACTTTGACTTTGCAATACAATTTTACATGCTGTGTCTTCCTAAAAGGATCCGTGACACGTATATACAGCTTATAAGTAGGTGGGGCTCTAGCTACTAGATGGGAGAATTTAAAGATTCTAATTCTGGGAAAGGTGGAAGAAAACTATCTTCGTATGCTTCTTAAAACATTGTTTTGCTTTAAGTGGAAGTATGTTTCCTTTCTGATTTCTTGTTTAACATATATCACTACCTCCCTGTCACCAAGAAGATGGGGTAGGCCTATATAAGCATTATCATTAATAGTTTTTAACACAGTCTTACAGACCATTGCTGATCTGCAAATGGAAACTGAGACCCCAGAGGTGATAGTGCAACTTCAGTGGCTGGGGAATTGTGACTTAGATGGTCACATCCCTGACCCCGTAGATGATGCTCTTCTTGCTGGCACATGTTGCCTCTTTTTTTATGTTGACCAGGGAAAAGAATTCAATAAATAATATTTAGGAGTTGTCACACACTGTTTATCCCCTTTCCCCATATGTCAAAGCCTAACCCCAATGTGACGGTATTTAGAGGTGGGCCTTTGGAAATGATACAAATGGGATTAGTGCCCTTCTAAGAGGAACGCCAGTGAGCATACAATGAGCAGATGAGAAGATGGCCATCTGTGAACCAGAAAGAATGAGAAAGGGGGTTTAGATGTCAGAGACCTGACCTCAGACTTCTTAGTTTCTAGAAATGTGAAAAATGAATTTCTGTTGCTTATAAGCCACCGATTTTATGGTATTTGTGTTATAGCACCCCCAAAAGACTAAGGTGTTAAGGATAAAGGCATTTTTTGGGTAATGTATACTTAGGTCTCACCGAGGAACTTAGTTATCACTGTTCGTTATGGGCAGGCTGGCACAGATGTTTAAGAATTGCCCTTACTTGTATGTCCTGTGACTCCTGATTTTTTGGGTTCCACGCTAATTTTTTGCCAGCCTACTGGGGAAACTAGATGTTTCCAATTATTTTCAGTATTCAAGCGTAACTATGTAATCCACAGTTCTTGTCTCATTGCTTTTATTTTGTGCAATGACCAAAAGCTATTCAGAGTCTGGACCCTACCAACAGAGGAAATAAGCTCTTCTTCGATATGTATTCACCTGTGTCCTCCTCAGGGAAGTCTTGCTAATACCCTATGCTCATTCTCCTGTGCTTATTTTATTTTTCTTCTCAGCTCTTATCAGTATACCTAAAAAACCAAAACAAAATATCGTTCTTCCACCAGAATGAAATAATCCCGCTCAGAGCCGGGGCGTGATCTGAGTTTCTGCTGTCCTCTCCGGGCCCAGGGCAGTGCCTGCACCCTGCATGACTATTTATCACATGAGCCAGCGAAGCTCCGCACCTTCCTGCTCAGCGCTCACTGGCTGCCAGGTCGGGGTGGAAACTGAGCGTCCTTGGCATGGAGACGTTGCATGTGACGTGGAATCACTTCCTGAAATACCTTTTACTGTGGTGGTTAATTGATTCTTAAGTAAGCTGAGAGCTAAGTCCCTTACTATGATTTGCATTCTCTGTCAGGATAAATTAAGCTAATGATTCTCAAACTTCGTTTTTATCAATTGCCGGCATTCAATACTAATGGACCTAAAGCCTGCTTTAAAAATTGGCACCTACGGGATTGAGATTTTCATTCCTGTGTCAACCTAAATGAGTGCTATATTTGAGTCTTCTAAGTGGTAAGCTTCACAGTTTAAAGCAACATTTTCCACTTTGAAAAACTGCCTTAGAGAGTGAAAGTTGTGGGGACGCGTTGGAGTGGATGCTGGTCCTCCTCTGGGGCGCAGTTCTCACAGGAGAAGGTAGAGAATGACTGGGATGTGGGGAGAGACGAGTCAGCCTTCGATGTGTGCTCACTTTTGGGCTCAACCTTACATAGTTCTTCACTTTGAATGTGCTGTGTACTATACGTGAATATTACTTCATCGGTGCATGTAAGTTATTTGTAAATGCTCAGTTGAACCACAAAGGTTACTGATTTTCAAATTATGTTGATCTATGAAAATGGCAGTTATCATAGTTTAAAAATAAACTACATGTTTAAAAGATTGCCACCTTAAAAGTTTTATAATGCTAGTCTTCTCCCAAAGTATAGCGTAAGATGTTAGTGCCTATTAGACTACTATGAATTACTTAGCATTCTCCCTCTCTATAATTTCCTTTTAAAGTCTGTGGTACCACCTACTCACTAAAAAGTTCAGTAATAGCTAGTGAATTTGTTGGAAGGACATTGACTAATGAAGCACATGCATTTTGTCCTCTTCTTGCTTTCAAGGATGTTCAGCCAGGTCTTGGGAAGGCAGCCATGAATATGATAATCAGAGAGATTATTTTGGGAGAGAAAAAGACAGTTTCTATAAAATTTTTAAAAAGTACAGTATTGACAGTTGAGTTTGTTAATTTATGTACCTATAACATAGGCATAGTTTTAGTTTGTAGGTCACGTGCAGGAAAAAAAAGTTATCAATATGCCCTGGGAATCTACAGAGAAAACATTACTTCCAGATGTTCTTGCCACATGTGGAGGAACCCTGGGGCTAGCAATGGTCCTCGGACCTGGGCTCAGATCAGAGCCTGGCATTGTGGTCCATGCTGCAGACCCCATGATGGGTATTTTAGCTGCAAATTCACCAACGGTCTGTTACTTGTATTTGTTTTCTCAGCCAGTAAAAAATAGCTTCATCTACAGAGATTCCATCTGAATACAAACAGTACTGGGCTTTAGAAGACTCTCCAACAAAGCTCTCAGGGTATGTGTGTTTTGGGAGTAATCATCTCCAGGCAACATTGGTCTGGGCCCTAGAAGTTGTCATTGCTGTCATCTTCCTGAGAAATTCTTCATCCTTTTCAGTGCTCATAAATGGGCATTTTCATGCAAAGTCCATCATTTTAAATTGAATTTCAGTAACTGCTGATGGCCAACAGCCAGCCCGAAAATGTCCCTGCTTGTGAGTGAAGCCTCAGTGAGCCTATTTGGGAGCAGCCTGGCACTGGTTTTAGCAACAGACTAGGCCATATCCAGAGAATATTTTGTGATATTTATTTTTATAGCATGAATGAGGAAAACATTCAAGAAAGTACTGATGGTACTCTCATTCTTCAACTCCATTTTATAAAATAGAAATACAGACTTTTTATTTGAACCCCAGGCCTACCCCATTTTCCTTTTTTTTTCCAGTGGGGGCTGATCTTTGCCAGCTTTGGCAGAAGGAGGGATGTGTTGAAATGCTGTAAATTACGGTTAATGTGATATGATTCTGTTTATCCTTGTCCAACAGTGTTGAACCTACCAATTTTTCCTTCTTGGCTTCCCATGAATTAAGGCAACCAGAGAATAGCCAGTTGGAAGAGCGGATCATTTTCTTTTTCAGTCCGAGTCAAAAACAGGCACAGATGATGAATGCTGGCCCTAAAGTAAAGCTTTCTTGGCTTTGATGAGACATTCAGAAAAGACCCAAGACACTGCCAGATTTAACTTTGAAGAAAAAGGATTATGCTCTGGGATGTAAAGAATTGAAAGTATGATTCAGTTTCCTAGACAAGATTCACACTCATACAACTGAAATGGAAAATGTCAGTGATTTCACAGCTAGGACTCGCATACTGAATCAAGTCCTAGCTGCCATCTTTGAGAATTTTTTGAGAACTGGGAAGCAGAAAGTCGTTGAGGGCTTCTTACTGTTCTGACTCATTATAGGGCCCTGTGCCTTCACAGCCAAGCCACTTGAATGCAAAGACTCAGCCACTATAGTTGCCATGGTGCTAAATGACCAGTGTGATAAAGCTATTCATGTCCCCAGTCACTCACTGGGCAAGTATGGCATTTGTCAGATTTTTATTAGAAGGTAGAGCATTGGCAGAGTTTTGTTTTCATGGACATTGAGGTTTTGAGAAGGGGCTGTCTTAGTTCTGTGAGTTCTTTTGGTAAGAGATCTTTAAATATCAAATATGTGGTCAGCAAGAATGATCATAAACAATCAAAAAAATTCCAAATTCAGCATTTTCAGGCCTGGTTTGCTTTCACTATTGCACATTGTAATTAAGATTTGATTATGTAGCAATGTCTTAAAAAGAACAATGAAGAACAACTTAAGAAAAAGTCCATTCTGTCCCACATTTAATGATTTGCTTTTAAAAATGTGTAAGAAATGGTTAGGAAAATGTGATGTGAACTTAAAAAAAAGGGAGCAGACGATGAGTGCTCTGGGGTTTTCTGAAACAGAGACAGTGAGTAGGTGCCATTCACAGCCTGCAGGGAAGAGAACAAGAAGTCAACAAGAAGTCAGCCCTCCCTGCGAGTCGGCGCCATGCATGGGCCACTGGGGGAGAGCCAGATCCCAGCCCCTTCCAGCGTGTGGGCTAAGAGACAGAAATAACCCTCCCCTCACTGTATGGGACTGACTGATCCAGAGAAACACAGGCTGTGATGATAGCCATTGAGGTAAAATACAATTTAATGTTTGTAGTGCTTAGTGTTTCACTGACTGTGCAGGTCTAAAGCTGGTAAGTCTGATCATCTATTCAGAGGATAACAATACGCAATGTGGCATCTATGGGGGATCTCATTCTGAAGGTGGTAGCCACCTTCAGGGGTGGTAGCCCCTATTATCTTGTTTTAAAGTCCTGAATTATTTCTATTGTTCTGTTGGGCTGGGTTTTATTCTGTTTTATTTGATTTTGTTATATCCCATGGCATGGGCAGCTATTTCAAAGATAGCAAGATATGGTAGCCATTTTAGATTTGCTATTATCTTGTTTTGAAGTCCATAATGGAATTCATTGTTTTGTTTTTATTGGTTCTATTTTGTTCTGTTTGATTTTTACCATGTCTGCGGGTATGGGCAGCTATTTTGAAGACAGCAAGGAGCATTATAGTGACCATTGTTGATTTCCTATTATCTTGTTTTGAAGTCCTATGTCACACTGTTTTGATTGGCTTTATTCTATTTTGTTTTGCTTGGTTTTATTCTCTTAAAAATTAAAAAAAAATAAAACAGAGACAAATGATGCTTACATGTGTAGGGAAAGAAATGACTCCTGTGAACTTTTCTGAGAATACCCTGATAACCTGACTTCCTTATTTTTAGATGGGTTACACATTTGCATACTTCTTTAAAGAGAACTTACAATTTCCCAGATGCCTTTCCAAGCACTTTCTAAATAGCAATCCTCATAACTAACTCTTGAGTTAGGTAATTGCATTTTCCTCCTTTGTCCAGATGAGGAAAAAGAAGCGTATAGAGTTTTTAAAACTCTGTTCATTTAGTCACTTGTGAATTCACCCCTGCTTATTGAACTACTAAGCACAGATGACACTACCAAGTGCCATAAAAACAATAAGAATATGATTCTGTCTCTCTTTTCATGACATTTTTGGAGTGGTGAAAAAGTCTGGCATCACATCAAATTAAGCAGCCTTTTCACAGCAAATGTTAACAATTGAGACTGAAGAGACAATCTACAGAATTGGAAAAAAAATTTCTCCAGCTATTCCTTAGACTGACATCTAGAATATCCACAGAACTAAAAAAAAATTAGAACCCCCAAAATAAAAGATCCAATCAAAAGATGAGTGATTGAAATGAATAGACACTTCTGAGAACAAGTATGAATGGTGAATAAATACATGAAAAAATGTTCAACATCACTAACCATTAGATAAATACAAATTAAAATAATATTGAGAGGTGCCATTTTACTCTGGAAAGAATGGCAGTCATCAGGAAATCAAATAATAGCAAAAGGAAGCCTTCTTCACTGTTGGTGGGAACGTAAACTAGTACAACCGCTATGAAAAGCAGTATGGAGAGTCCTCAAATCTCAAACTAGAAATTTCACTTGTTCTGAATGCACGCTGAGACCATAATGTTAAATTAAATAAATCAGACACACAAGATTAAGTATCACATGGTCTCTCTTATATGAGAAATACAAATAAAGAATAAAATAAAAGATAATAAGAAGTAGCAAGATAAATTTCAAATAGGGAGGCGATAAAGAGATAGAGGAAGGAGGAAAGGAGGGGAAGGGAAGAGGATGCAAAAAGGAATTAAGGCATATTGTATATATGTACCAGCACCTCACAGTGAACACAATCATTATGAAGTACAAAATTATACTAATAAAAGAATGCCATAAAAAGATTCCAGTTAGGGAAACTAGATGTTCATCAAAACTATCATAAGTTACCAATGAGATGGTATAACTATGGTAAGTGCCACCATAAAACAAAATGGAACAAAATTACCCAGAGCTAGAAGAGTGTGCTGAGGAGGATTGGAGCTCACTAGGGAAGGTGGTGGATGCTTCGGAGGGTGTAATCATGTGGTAGATGATGTGAGAGGGGAGCTATTCCAGCAGGAAGCAGCAGGGTGGTGGGTAGAGTATTAGAAGAGCCTACTGATAGCAGGTCAGCAGAGCAGGAGTCGTTAGAAGGTCCTTCTTACCGGTCATGGGAAGGAGGAAGATCTCCCTCACTATGCCCCCCAAGAGCTTCTGAATGTGTGGCAGCTGGCATGGCCATCCTTGATTCACATTTGGTGAGACAACTTCAGATGCACTGTAGAGAATGTGTTATGATAGTCACATAGACAGGGTTTGGGAGATTGGACAGTTCTCCAGGGGGGCGGTACTAGAGAGTGCTGGCTGTGGATATGTCCAGAAGACAAGGATCTGAGAGAGTCTTTGGGGTTAAACTAACAAGTTTTCATGGGGTACAAATGAGACATTTTACAAATGGCAAATCAGTGAACAGAGAGAAGTTGATTAACTCTTGGAAGGACACGCCACTGGTGACAATAGCCTTTGTGAGACTCTGTTGCATGCTGAGCAAGCATTTTAACTATGAGAAAAAAGAAGGAACTATGAACTTTTCCTGAGGAAACTGAAAAAAGTTCTAATGAATATCCCACCACAGTTTTTCAGGATGAGAAGGATGATGGCGAAGAGCAGATTTTGGAAGAGGAAATCACTTAAAAGCAAGCCAGATAAGGGTTGGAGGGAAGTGGGAAAGGAGATATTCAGATGGTGGTGGTGGTGGTTTTAGGAGTTCATAGTTTTATACAATGGGGCTACTTTACTGAGCACACCTGCTGCCCAGATTTGGGTCTCTAACACCTTTGCCTGCTGAAAAGGCTTCTCAGAGAAATGGGAAGGCGGGCACGAGGTGGACTTGGAACATTTTGTTGTGCTAGAAATTAAAGAGTGACCAGAGAAAAGAAGAGGGAGGGAAAGAAGGGAAAATGTGGCTATATTACAAGGAAATAATAGCCATCCATTATAAGGCTCCCATTGGCCAGGTATCAGAATATGTGGGGACCAATATAATTAAGAGTAGTAATAAACTGTAAACCATTGAGTAATGAATATAAACCATTGAGAAAATCAGGAACCTGTGAGTCCATACAAATAATAATTGTGTGAAAAGAGGAGATTTTATCAATAAAAGGAGGCTGAATATGGACTGGTAAATGTGAAGACAGTGCCAGAGTTAGAAAAATCATATCTTGCATCTGGGATGATAAGGTTTTATTTGAGTAAGAATCACCAAAGGATCTTAAGTCTAGGTAGCTATCTTAATGAGGACCAAGATATTTGAATGATGTCACATAAACTGTTTATTAGTTACAGGGAGAAAAGTAGTAACTCTACAGTGAAGAAATAGGATAACACATAGAGTGATTGACATTTGCATAACCAGAGGGGCAGATGGCTATTGTATACCCACAGAAGTAAGACTCATTCATCATTCTAGTTGTCAATTTGAAATAGAATTAGCACAAAAAATATCCACAGGCAAGCCTTAAGAAGAAAAAGAAGTCAATGAATTTATTTAAAAAATACTAGTCCTAGTGATTAGGAATGCACTAATTGTGCATTTAGGGGCAGTTGCCACATTGTTTATAATGGAAAACAATGAGCAGGGCAACCTGCTCGGGACCCCTTCTGTCTCTCTCCAGACAGAAGCTTTCTCTCAATAAATATATCCTACTCTTCACCTCTGCTGTTCCTAAAATTCATTGTTCGATTTTAGAGAACACGAACTCGTGGACATAGTAGGTCGGGAATTTCATTCTCCTGTATCATTTGGAGGTCATCCACCGAGATCACTGGACAGAGGTGAGAGTTTTCTTGTTGTTTCATAGACTCTGGACTGGGACTCGTTTAGCTAACAAATTTTTGTTCTTTAAATTTTGCTTTGTTTTTGCCAGTTGTTGATAGCTATTTGTGATCATTGCTTGCTATTTGCCATTGTTTCTAATTGCTTTGTCTCATATAGCTTTATTAAAATGTTATAAATCTAAGTTAAAACATGTGACATTTATAAAGTTAAAGTTATGATATTTCTTTAATGGTAGACTATTATTTTGTTCTTGTACAAGTTAAATTTAAATTGATTGCTGAATTTACTGGTACTCCTTGCTTGACTGTATTTAGACCATAGCACTAGAGAAAATATTAGAACACCTCTGACAGGCTTTAATGTAAACTTCTGTAAAATGATTCTCTTAAATGGAAATCTAGCTCGGACTTAGAAAATATACATGCCTACAATAAAAACCGGGACTCCTTCCACCATCTAAATAGCACTAGGCTGGTGGTCAGACTTTAGACTTGGAGGACAGGTTTCACTGGGACAGACTGGCTCTGATCCTTTTCTGTATTCTAGAGGAAATGTCAGGCCTTTTCTGCTTCAGTTTCCTACCTTTGACTTTACTTCTCCTCATTTCCCACTTTGTACTTTCCTTATAGAGGCATGTGAAGTCAGAAAGAACTTTAGACTATTCAAACCTTTAGCTTCTTAGTTAAGCCCATAGAAAATGAGTGTTTGATAAGCCGAAGACAGGGAAGTCATTTTAGATAAAGGACACATACCCCGTCTCTGGGTCAAATAAGACATTGATCGAAATTGTGCCCCTCCAGGAGAACACACATAAGAGCCATGTCCCAGCTCAGTGTTCTGGGCAAATCTCCTTTGGAGATTAAACCTGAGACACAGTGGGGAGAACCAGCTTCCTATGACAGTGGAAGAGGCTATCAATGGAAGCAGCACATATAGGAGACCTAAACACATTAGAATAAGGAGGCTCTCCAATCTCTCAAGTTGTGGACTTTAGAACCTTTATTGTAAATTCATAGAGCAGTAGGTAGTGATCTTGTTCAGGCTTTTTAACTATCCTTTATAGAATTTTGATGAACAGTGGTTGCTCTGCCAGCTAATTAATCACTCTTATAGCAGCTTCCACCCTCAAAAGCAGAGGACAGCCTTCCCTAGCATCTGTTTGGTGAATCCCCATTGAAGTCAGTGGCCAATGGAGTCAATGGAATGTTGACCAGACAGACAGCTGGATTCCTTTCTGGAGACTGATCTATGGTTATCTGAGCTGATGGAAACTGAGAACTGAGGGTTCCTGGCCAGGGCAACTCTCTGGTGGACACCCAAAGGTTCCCCAGTGGACATCGGCTCATGACCACTGAAAATCTCCACTTATCTATCATCTTTATTTCTCTGCTAGTAGACCAGGAACTCTCACTATGCCTTTCAGTGGATCTTCAGATTACTTAGATTACCCCTATCTTCAGAGATTAAGCTGAGTTGCAACAATTGTTTACAATCCACAACAGCTAGTAGGGGAAGGATTTACATATGTTAATTAAGAGTAAATAGGCTTTTTCTTTTCTGTGTGCCTAGAAAATTGATGTGACTGCTAGGTGGTAATTTGTAAGTCTTACCTGTGAGCTTCAAAGATATAAAAATTTAAATAAAGTATAGCCTTATCCTGTTACTAAAAAAGGTTACCTAGTAATTAAGTGAGAGACAAATGCCTGGAGACTCCCTTACCCAGTGACCAGGGGCAGGGCTCCTCCAGTCAATTGTTCTACCTATCTCTAGAGAAAAAAAAAAAAAAAACCCTACTCCCAACTCACCTTTTAAAATACACAAAATAGTTTATTACAAAGTTATACTTCCTTCTTTAAGCATTCCTTATGGAGACAAAATTCATGAGCTATTTGGGAGGATAGGATTGGGCATCAGGCCGGGGGTGGACAGGCTGACTGAACTGATCTTCCATGCTCTCCAGATGGCATCCACCTGCTCTGGAGCAAACTCAGGGGCGCCTAGGGACAATTTAACAAATAGGAATAAAAAGGGACATCTTGTTTATCTTCTTAATTTGCATAATTGATAGCTCAATATCATTCATAGCTCAGCAAAAATTCCTGAGCTCAGCAAAAATTCAATGCTCGGGTACAAAAAGGTTTTGTGCTTATGCTTGCCTCTATATTACAGAAATGGGCAACACAATGCCAAGGCCCCTCCCTCCTTTGGAATGCGTTCTCAAGCACTGGAAGATGTTTGACCTTCCATGTTAAACAAAAGTCAATTGGTATTTCTCTGCAGAAGGGCGTGGCCTACCTACCCCCTAGAGCCAAAGTGGAATACCGAGGGAAGAATTAATTATGATACTCTTTTACAACTAGAATCATATTGTAAATAAGAGGAAAAATGATTAGAACTACAGTATGTTAAAATTTTCTTTGCATTAAAAGATAATTCTTATCTATGTTCCAGGTATAATTATAATCCTTATCAGACTACTTCCATTCATAGGTCTCTTTCTCTCAGTGATTTAAAGCAAATTAAGCTAGAACTAGGAAAGTTTTCAGATGACCCTGATAAATACATTGATGTCTTTAGAGGATTTACTCAGGCATATGAACTAGATTGGAAAGATGTAATGTTACTCTTAAATCAGACATTGACTTCTAGTGAGAGAGAGGCAACATTACAAGCTGCTATTGCCTTTGGAGATAAATATCATATTGTTACTTTTAAAGGCCAGAAGATAGACAGCCAGGGGAACCCCCAGTTCCCACTGGGGTGCAAGCAGTTCCTACTCAAGACCCCAAGTGGCCTGACAACAATACAGGAGATTAGAACAGGAGACATTTTCAAGTGTGTATTCTTGAAGGTCTAAAAAGGACAAAAACCAAGCCTTTTAGTTATTTTAAATTGCCAGCTATTTCTTAGAAAAAAGGTGAAAATCCCTCTGACTTCTTAGATCATTTATCAGAGGCAATAATAAAACATATGTCTTTAGATCCTGATTTGATAGAGGGACAGATTTTGCTTAAAGACATGTTTATTACTCAATCAACTCCAGACATTAGAAAAAAGCTACAAAAGATAGCCTTTGCCCCAGATAGTTCACTCCATACTTTAGTAAAAGTTGCCTCCTCAGTATTTTATAACCATAATGAGGAAAATACCCAGGAGAAAAAACAGAGACCGAGAACAAGCAGCTGCCTTAGTTGCAGCGTTAAGAGAAACAGACCCTATAGTCTGATTCTCGGGGCTCAAGAAGAATTTGAAGACAACACAGACCCGGGTCTGCTATCACTGCCACAAGCCAGGCCACCTTTTTTTTTTTTTTTTTAATCGGTACCAGGGATCAAACTCACGACTGCCTGCTTGCAAGGCAGGCGCTTATGCCGCTGAGCTAAATCCCCAGCCCCTAAGCCAGACCACCTTAAGAGGGACAACACTCAGAAGTCCCCTGGGCCATGCCCCGACTGCAAAGGTGACCACTGGAGTTGGACTGTCCTCTGAGGCCAAGGCCCCAGGGTTCAGACCCATCCTATCAGTTGGTCCAGCAGGACTAAAGGGCCCGGGGCACTCACTGCCCTCTCCCTCTGGCCGGATTATCATCTCCACAGAGGAGCCCCGGGTAATCATGACTATAGAGGAAAAAACCCAGCCTATTGCTGGGTACTGGCGCAAGCCTCTGGGTCCTTCTTTTCAGTCCTGACCTTCCTTCTAGTCGCCACACCTCAGTGAAAGGAGTCACTGGCAAGAGGTAATTCGGTACTTTTCACAACCCTTAGGCTGTAACTGTGATGGTTTTATTTTTACACATTCATTTTTAATTGTCTGAAAGTCCAGTTCCCCTCTTAGGAAGAGATATTTTATCATGTCTAAATACTGTGATATATATGCACCCAGGTCAGGTATGCTGCCTTCCCCTCGTGGAGACAGAAATAAATCCTGAAGTATGGGCAACTAGAGGTAGAATAGGCCGGGCAATAAGAGCTACCCCAATACAGATACACCTCAGAGATTCTACTATTTTTCCTCATCAGAAACAGGGTCCTTTAAGACCCAAAGTTAAGAAAGGATTAATATCTATAATTGATGATCTAAGGGCACAAGGCTTACTTGAGCCCTGTAATAGTCCATGCAATACTCCAATCCTGGGAATTTGGAAACCCAATGGGGCATGGAGGTTGGTACAGGACCTTAGATTGATCAATGAGGCAGTAGTGCCCACTCACCCAGTGGTTCCCAATCCATACACTCTCCTTTCACAGATCCAGAAGATGCCAGCTGGTTTTTAGTGTTAGATTTAAAAGATGCCTTCTTTTTATTCCTTTACATACAGATTCTCAGTTTCTTTTTGCTTTTGAAAATCCACAAGACCATGTATCTCAATTAACATAGGCTGTGTTCCCCAAGGATTCAAAAATACTCCGCATCTTTTTGGACAAGTGCTTTCCCATGACTTGGCATGTTTTGAGTTTTCCCAGGTCACAATCTTACAATATGTAGATGACATACTGTTATGTGCCCCCTCAGAAGAGCTCTATCTATAGTCAAGGCACATGTGCTCTGCTAAATTTTCTAGCAGACAGAGTTTATAAGGTTTCTAAATCTAAGACACAACTTTGCTGTCTTGAGATAAAATATTTAGGCCTCATTATATCCAAAGGGACCTGAAGACTAGGAAAAAAAAAGGATTAAACCCATTCTCTCCTTCCCACAGCCCCAAACTCTAAAACAGCTAACAGGATTCCTAGAAGTTACAGGCTTTTGAGGCCTTTAGATACCCAGATATAGAGAGATTATACAACCCCTCTATCAACTTACAATAGAGACCCAAAAGACAGATATTCATATTTTATGCTGAGAACCTGATTCTCAAACTGCATTCCAGAAGCTTAAACAAACACTCCTAAATGCCCCCGCCCTGAGCCTACCCACAGGAAACCATCTCAATTTATATGTAGATGAGAGGTGAGGCTTGGCTTTGAGAGTGCTTATGCAAAATCTAGGATCTGCTAACAACCTACGAGGTATCTAAATGACTTTAGGCAAAGAGCAGAGGGATGGCCTGCTGGCCTTAGAACTGTATCTCTCTTATTGCTAGAGGCAATCAAGCTGACTTTAGGCGAAGATCTCATTGTATTATATCTCGCCATGTGGCAAGACTCCTTCTAAGGGAAGTCTATGGCTGTCCAACAACTGATTTCTTAAATGCCAGGCTCTACTTCTAGAAGGACCAGCCATTCGAATAAAGATATGTTCTTCTTTAAATCCCACCTTGCCAAAATGGGAGAAAAATTAAGATTGATAAACATGACTGTGAACAGGTAATTCTCCATATGTATGCAGCTACAAAAGACTTATTAGACACCCCACTTACTGACCCAGATTCAACCCTCTTCTGCGATGGCAGCTCCTTCATGGAAAAAGAAAAATAAAAAGGCAGGATATGCCCCGGTGACTTTACACTATACTCTTAATAGTGCTCAGCTGCATAGCTCATAGCTCTGACTAGAGACTTACAACTCAGCAAGGGGGAAAAGGTCAGTGTTTATACTGATTCTAAGTATGCTTTCCTAGTATTACATGCTCATACAGCCATATAAAAAATTACCTAACAGCCAATAGATCTCCTATAAAGTACAAGGAGATAGATAGATCTTTACTACAGGCTGCCCTTCAAAATCGGATGGCATTAGATGTTCTAACAGTAGCACAGGGGGTCACTTGTGCAACTGTAAAAACTAAATGCTGTGTATACATTCCTGATTCTTCTGCTAATGTCTCAGTAGCTATTCAAGACATTAGACAACAAATTAACAACTTGGCAGACTCTGAGATTCCCTGGACCTTATCTTTCTCCTCCTTATGAAAAGCAATTACTAGTTCCTCTTGGTGAAAATCTCTGTTAACTATACTCATAATTTTCTTGGTGATTTTATGCTTTGGCTCATACATACTTAACTGTTTCTTTGGCTTTGTCTCCTCCAGACTTAAAGCTGTGTGTGTACCCAAGATGAAAAAGCCTGGTGTCTATCCAGACTTCTAGACAGGATCTCTGCAGAAGTACCTCTAACTGCCATTCAAATACTGCGACCGTGCTCAGCCTGAAGCAGCTCTCAGGTCTTCTGTCCCCTTCATGGCAGTTCGGGTTACTTCTTCAGGGTGGGGAATGTTACAGGCAGCTGAGCCAGTTAGAAATATTATAGGCAGTCGGACAGGGCTAGGCACAGAGGACCAGATGTCTGATGACCTTGGAGGAGACACTTTTTGCTATGGCCAGATCTCAAAACAGAGGAAACACACCTCTTGCTGCAGGCCAGATCTCAAGACAAAGGATCAAACAAATGTATCTACATCCTGGGGATTGATATTCTAATTAGTTCCCTCTTTTCCTGGAGCCACTATCCCATCCTTCTAGGAGAAAGTCACAACCCCAAGAATGCCTGCTTCCTACGTGACTCTGCTTCCCTATTTGTCCCTAATGTAATCAATTTTACCTGAACTATTGATCTTATTGGCTGGCTATAGTTATGTCCCACCTTATGCCCATCTGCATTGTGAGTTCCCAGTTTTCCCTCACCTTGAACCCATGGTTTTACTCAGTCTCTTTAAAAAAGACAGAGTTGGGGACAACCCGCTCAGGATCCCCTTCTGTCTCTCTTCAGACAGAAGCTTTCTCTCAATATATTCTACTCTTCAAAAAAAAAGAAAAGAAAACAATGAGCAGCTGTCTGTGAGTTATCTGCTGTTGTATATCAAATTTCCACAAACTTAATAGCTTAAACCACACGCACTTAGTATCTCAATTTCTGCAACTGAAAATCTAGTCAGCTTCTTAGGGTTCTGTGTTTCAGCATCTCTTGCAGGCTGCTATTAGGGTGCTGGCCAGGACTGGGAATTTATCTGAGATGCCAATGCAGGAGGCTCTGTTTCCCAAATCGCCAGGAGCTGGCATTGTCTGGGGACTCCTGGACCATCAGAAGAAGCTGCCCTTGGTTTCTTGCTGTATGGACTTCCTGGAAGCCAGCAAGGCAGAGTCTGGCAATGAGAGGCAAGTTCTAATCTTTTGCAAGCTAATCACAGAATTGGCATATCATCTTTTCCTGTTTTAATGATTAGAACAAGTCCTAAGGCAGTCCACACTTAGGGGAAGGGATTACAAATACCAGGAGGTAGGGATCACTGGGGGTGAGTATAAAATATGCCCCTAGGAAAACCAAATAGCTATCAAAAGAACAAGGTTAAATAAATTACGATAGCGTCACAGTGTAGAGAATGCTTCAGTAGTTAATGAAGAATAATGTGAAAATATTTGTGCTCAGACTTGGACAGATTTTTAAGACCATCGTTAAGTAAATAAAGCAAGCAAAGAGTTTTGTGAACAATGAACATATTGTGATAGCGCTTGTGTGGAAACAAAACATTTTTCCAAATGAACCGTGTTTATGCACACACATACAAGCATTTAAGGACAAACGAGAACCTGGGAGGAGACGAATCCACTCCTTTGATCGCAGTTACTCCTGGAAGGAGACGTGGGTTGGGGTGGAGGTGGAGAGCCAGGGGCAGCTTCCAATTCTATTCAGCATATTTATTGATTGTTTGCTTTCTATTTTTTTGTAGAGGGAATGTGTGTGTGTGTGTGTGTGTGTGTGTGTGTGTGTGTTTTCCTGAAAGAGAACTGGAGCCAGGAAGAATGGCTTGCATCCAACAGCATCAAGTTTTGAAAGATTCTCCTGCTGTCTTTAAATGCATCTTGACAGAAGCCACTCGCTGTTCAGGTGCTAAAGCTTTGCCTGGTCTTTTGCCTCGGCTTCGGGGCTCATGTTCCTGACAGTGCTTGGGACAAGAATGCCAGTCACAGCTCTGCTGTCATGGACCCGGGAGCCGCTCCCGAGTGCATGAGCGGGGCTGCAGAGAGCTGGCAGCTGGAACCCATCCATGGAACACTCTTCTTTCTCAGACACAAAAGAGGAACCACAGTAGCCACCCAGCGTGAGTCTGCTGCTGTGGGGCACTTCTGGGAGGCCAGCACAAAGGCTGTGGGACAAATAGCCCCATTTGTGGTGTGTCTGTTAGCTTCATGACCTACTTTGTCATCAGGAGGTGAGCCCAGACACCTGTGGAGGAGGCACACTTCAAGAGCCCCCACTTGCGCATGACATTGGGTGGGCTGCCTCTTCCCTCATGCCCCGTGGGATCACCACAGAATGATGCTGGCTGTCACATCATGTTCACAGGTTTGTTCTGGGGGCTAGACGAGCTGTGGCTGCCCTTGATGTTGTTTCTTGTTATCAAGGGAAGTTGTGACTTACGAAGCCCTCATCAGGTTTCCGCTCCCAGATCTGTGAGACTTGCTTTACGTGCATTGTACCCTTGAACACACCCACTGTGGGAGCAGCTCTTAATTGTCCCATTGCACAGACAGGAGCTCTAAGGCTCTGTGGTTCACTTCCATCCTCAAAGCCACGCACTGTAAGGCAGTGATGCTGAGATTGGGCTGCAGGTCTCTCCCTCTGGAGCTTCTCCTGTTCACAGAATTGTTCTGTTGCTTCTTTGTCCCCATTTTTGCTCCCAGGATGCTGGGAAACTGCCATCGACATCGGAGGACTTGGGAATAGGCCAGAGCTTTAGGAGACAACTACCCAGGAAGAGGTGCTGGAGAGTTACAACAGGAGCACGGGGAGAAATGGCTCAAGGACTAGTCAATGTGACAAACGGTTTACCACTTCCTCAGAGACCAGTGACTCAAGGAGATTGCAAAATAAAGATACGCTGGATTTGATTCACAAAATTAACACACTTAATACGACTATTCAAGAATAGACTGACGTCCAGTGAGGAAACAGGGAGGACTACTGAATGGGACATTTGAGCCTTACAGGTGAGAGCTTCGAACATGCCTTAAAAGTGAAATACACTGAGCACACAAAGCAGTGATATTTTAGCCAAAAAGAACTCTGTGAGCAAAACTCCAGAGGTAAAAAGCATGGATGGAAAATTTTGACCTCCCCAACATTCCTTGCGTTAAACAAAGAAGACATATTGCATTTTAAAACTACACTTAGCAAATGTTCACAGGAATAAATAGCTCTGGGATGATTTTATAATGGAAATCAAAGTAAAAAATATAAAGCAATGAATAGAAGCTCACTTTATAAGGAATGACGATAGGTGATCTTTATTCATTTAAGCAAAATGTATCCATAATGATTTGTATTGAATTTAAAATGGACCTGGAGATACCAGTAATACTTTGTGAAACATTAACTGTGAACTACAACTGAATCCTAGAACATCCATTTTTGATACTTATCTGATCAAAGGAAGATTCTCTTTGATTGGATGGCTGACCTGGGATTGTCACGCACAAGCCAAACTCCTATCTCTAAGGGACATGTAACATTTAAAAATTTTTGTACACTTTTGATATACATAATATTCACATTTATTATAAGGAATTTGTATCTGTACATAATATATCTTGATTTTTCTTTTCTTCACATTCCCCTCCCCTCCCTTCAACCTTTTTCCCCTTCATTTACAAAGCTTTTGTTTCTATTTTTTCTTCTATTATTTTTTCTTTTCCCTTCCCCCTCCCTTATTTCTCTTCTCATTTGAATGTTTTCTATTTTCCAATATCTACTCCAGTTTGGTCCTCATTTATGCTTTCAGTTTCTCATACAAGAATATGATGTTACACATACATGTTTGATTTATTTCACATAAAGGTATGGTCTCAGGGTGCATCCATTTACCTAAAAACTGTCTCAAGTTTACTATTCTTCATGGCACAGTAGTACTCCATTGTATGTAAAAACCACATTTTCTTTATCCCTTCATCAGTTGATGAGCATCTAGGCTGTTTCCAAGATTTAACTATTATAAATTGTGCTGCTATAATCATGGGTGTGCATATATAGCTGTGATATGATGCTTTTAATTCTTTCAAAGAGTTACCAAGAAAGGGAACAGCTGGGTCAAATGGAGCCTCTAGTTTTAGTTTTCCAAGGAATCTCCATACTGATTGCCATGTTGGTTGTACCAATTTTCACTCCCACCAACAGTGGAAAAGGGTTCCTTTTCCCCATCGCCTCAGTGTGGCATATTTTTAATAGCAGACATTTGTTCCCTTAGAAAAGAACCTTCACGTGGCAGGTAGTTAGAATGATCCTTGTCTTAAAACTTTGAGTGGTGATAATGCCATCAAAACCCAGAAAAAACCAGAAACCATCATATAAAAATATATATATTAGCAGTTGTATAGGTCCTTTCCCTTGGTAGATATGGCTTAGCAAGTTTAAAATCTTGTTAGATTTCTACTTTGACTTTTCTGCTTAAACTTTTGTGCTTCTCTGGCTTGCTCAGCCAAAGTCAGCTATGAGAAACGGGATGTACCGAGTGGTCCTTGCAGTCCTACCTTTCAATAGGGATCACAGTAAAGCTCCTTCGGTGAAGATCAGCTCTGTCCTTCCAGAGACTGAAGAAAGGGGTACACAGATAAAGCCAACAGGGATGAAGAATTCAGTAGGAGCCAAAGCGTAATGAACTATGACCTTCCTCTGGCACGCGGTCCCTGAGGCCTTGGAGAGCAGAACAGCTCGTGGACACTACAAGCACATGGCCGTGGCAGGGCCAAGGACGTGGTTCCCTCGTGGGCTGGGTGGGGAAGCTCACCTCTCTCAGCCACTGTGCTGGGGAGTAGAGATTTTATTTCCTCTTACCAGCAAGGACAGAAACAATAGCAGATGGCTAGAAGGAAAAGGACTGGGATACAGTCCGGTCAGGAATTCAGAAAGCAGTAAGATATGGTGTCCAGTAGGGCTAGCTGACCTGCCAGGCGACCTAAACTCTGCTTAGGAAACCCTAAAGGGGAGAGCAGCCATTTTGTTTCTTCTTCTCTAGAAAGACAGACAAAGGGAGAAAGAGAAAGACATGATTCATTCACATTTTAGATAATTATCAAGAACTTAAACATTGGAAAATGGTACTTACATTTTAGCACGATAGAAGTTTAAGTTCTGCGGATTTCTTTAGTACACGGCCAGCGTGTAAGTATATGCGCACGTGCCAGCTGTGCTCACAGCTATGTGGTGTCTATGATGATGGAAAAGAGGGCGTCATGCATGTGGATGTGTGAGCATGTTTGCATCTACATGTGTGGATGGAATGTGTGCACACGTGTGTTGAGGTGTGTGTAGAGTGTTGGCAGATATATAGGTGTGTGTAATATATGTGTTAGATGGGCTGGCGGTTGTGTGTATACACGAATGCATGTGTGTGCGTGTGTGTGAGGGTCAAAGGAGCACCACACTCTTCTGCTGCCCCGGTTCCTAAAGCTCATGATCTGGCCTGGTGCGCTGCACTGGTGCTGTGTCTGTGACCAGCTGAAAACTGGCACCACCACTACTCACGGTAGTAAACTCCATCAGTGGGGCCCGCCCCATGCCAGGAGCTCCTCACACATCCCGGCTGAACATCCCAGCAGCAACCAGATGATACTGCCTGTAGTGACAGCAACTCCGGGCAAAGCAAGTGCAGTCTGTGGTCCCTCCTGTCTCCAAAGCCCTGCTCCATCCAGGGCACCTGGACTCTACTGAGTTCGTTCATGCGGAAAAGAGAGGAAGTTCCTCAGTGGAGCACGGCTTGAAGTGGAGAATGCTGGTTAAGAGCCCAGGGGTTGGTGATTTTGCTTTGTTTCCCTCATTCCAAGACAGAGCTGTGTCATGGGCCTTCAGGCTCGGAAGTGAACTCTTGACAGTAGCCTGCTGCATGATGTGAAGAGAGGAAGGGAGAGCAAGGGCTCTAGCTCGGTGCTACAAGGAAGACGCTGTTGCTGCTCCACAGACAGGTTCCTGAGAGGCTCTGGGGTGGGGCTTCCAGGAAGGCTGCTCTGAAAGGCTTCCAAAGGAACATGGAGCGGTAGAGATCAGCAGAAGCTGAACCTGACTGAGAAGGGGCAGGGTTGAGGCCTGGGGCTGGAGTCGGCCCTGCTTCCCATCACGCAGGCCTGGAGGGTTTGTTTCACCCCTCAGGGGTGCTGTATGCCTTCCTTGTGGAGGCGGTTTGTGGCTCAGTGAAGCGATATTTATAGAGTGCTCTGTGATTCTTGGGTGAACATTCATTTTATAAATGAATGATCAAATTTATTAGCAATGCGTAACTAACCTGCCTACATTTATTTTGTTGATAATACAAATTTACAAGGTTTTAATTGCCAGTTTTAAAACCCCCAAAACCCACACATAAATACATTGGTAATAAAATATCTTCTCACTGTGCCCCCGACTTCTGTAGTTACGTGAGGTCTGACAGGAAGCTCTGAAGGAGCTTTTCGGGTGGAATCACAAATCTTGCATAGAAGAACGCTGAAGCAGTCCTTTCATTCAACCTGGCTGGTGACAATTTCCCGTGTTTTAATCAGAATGCTTCTACTGATAATAATTATTAATAATTTGCTTCATAATGCTTATTACTGCTAATATAATCTTTTAGTCCTGTTATTATCGCATTGCCCTGTGACACTTGTGCTCCAAATGTGTTCCCCAAACCAATAGCATCAGCACCACCTGGAGCTTGTTAGAAGCACAGGCTTTCAGGCCTACCTTGGCCCTGCTGAGCCTGGGCCTCTGTGACAGTAAGATGCCTGAGGGATTTGTGTACATGTTCGGTTTTTGATCTTCTGCACTGGAGGTAGTTATATCCTCTCCCATTTCCCATTCAAAGAGACTGAGCCCCAGAGAAGCTCACTGCAATGTCTGTGGGCTAAAGTCCAGCCAAACTTACATCCGGTCTATCGTAGTCAAAGCACTCAGTGGAGAGCCAGATGGTGCAGGTGTGTGGAGTTCACTGCAAGATTCCAGAAGCACGGACTTGTGAGGACAGTGATGACAGTGCTGGGCCCCCAAAGTAGTGACTTCACTGGGCTCAGGTCCATGGATTGTGTACTCAGCTGCTTGTACCTTTAGACCTGGTGTGGGGGGACTCATGATGGCCATCTCTGTTCCATGCACCTCGGACCTCAAGGGACACCTTGAGGTTGTGGTTAAGGCTCATCTTATAATGTTTTCCTTTAGGGTAGAAGTAGCGGTTTACTTACTGCTTAAGACGAAAATAGCTGATTTCAGAATAATGGTCTCCGTCCAAGAGAACGAGGCCAAGGTGAAGTGGTAAACAGCAGCTATTTATTGGGGGTTGACTGTGTGGCAGGCACTGATCTGAATGCTGAGAAGAGAATAGATGTCTAAAACTAAGTCTCTACCCGCAAGGGGGAAGAAGAACTAGCAAGTATGGCGATTTGATCCGTATCCTTGTGTTTTCAATACGACCAAAAAGGAAGTCACATCCGATTTTGGCCTTTGACAGTGAACTGATGGGTGCACATGTCAACTGGGGCAGGATTCATGCAAACTACCCAAACTACCCGAGCTCCCTAATTCTCGCTGTGATGGTGATCTTAACTGACTTTTTCTCTGAATGTACCCACTTACTTCAAGCCTGACAGGAAGTCTCCATGTTGGGGAATGCACATTGTCTATGTGAGTCAGGGTCAGTTTCTAAGTGTGAAGAGAAGGAAGGGATTTTAGGGCATGTGGAGTCTGGCCTGGTGGGAGTCTCTTAAAGGTACTGCTCTGGCAAGCCCTAGATTTAGTCTGCTTATCCGTCAGGTAGGTTGGCAAATACTGTAGTGGGATCTTTACTGATACAAAAGAATGCATGTCTTGAGTTGCCTGAAAATCTATAGGTGTTTTCAGTGGTAGGTTGGCCTATCTTTCTACACAGACCACTGCTTTTTCTAAGCACTCTGACGGAACCGTTTTAAAAACATCTTGTCTTTCTGTACTTTGTGGAAATCACTCATAGTGACTTCTGAGACCAGAGCCTTATAAATTTATGACTTGTCATCTTGGACTTTCCCCTTAGAGCACAGATTCTCTGCAAGGAACACCCTCCATTGAATGCCATTTTCAAAGAGAGCATGGGGCTAAGGCAAGAGGTGGGTCATTTCAATAGAACTGCAAACAATGCGATTTGCATGAGCCAAACCTCATCCCAGGCTCTGGAAACTTCTCCTGGAGGCTCTTTGAGGAGGGGGACAGGCAGACAAAGACTCTTCACAATTGTCCTTTGTTTCTAATTTTATTAGAAATTATTATGGACTTACTGAATGAGTAGAGGTTTAGGGTTATGGTTTCATCTTTCTGGGTGTCCACTTATAAATGTCTCCAGGATGAACCAACTCAGGCCACCCAATAAACAAGACTTAGATGCCTGGGTCACTAACTGGCATTGTCTTTTGACAGATTGAGAACATGATTATGGAGCAACCACCACTCTTGGCTGGTGGGTTTAAAAATGAGCAAATGCAAGGGATCCCTGCCCTCAAAGTGTATTGGATAAGACAGCTGATGGCAAGTGGCAGAGGTCATCAGGATGGGCAATGTGCCGTCATGCAAAGACAGGTATCTGGCCTAATCTTGTGCATGGCAGGGGTTCATTTCTAAATAGGAGTTTTGAGGATTTGGCCATACAAGGCATCTATCAATATGGTTTAGAATTTCTTACTGTACAGATTAAAGGAAAGTTTGCTTTTTATTGTCTTTTTTTCCAGTTGTGAGTGACAAGAGAAGATTGTTTCTGTCTGAAATGGGGCTTATAACCCATTAACTAAGAGACGAGGCATAAAAACAAACAAACAACAATATACACTGCAAAATGTGGTAAATACTTAAAAATAACTGAGGCCATGTTTCATGGGTGTCACCTCTTCTGCTGAAAATTGCAGTGTGTGTGTGTGTGTGTGTGTGTGTGTGTAAAAGTCCTAAGAAAACCTGAATCTTTAGAAAAAGCAGGAGATCAGAGGATAGGGAAAGCGGGTCAATAGAGAAGAAGGCAACTGACTGCAAAATCCAAGAAGCCCTCTCTAAGGAAGTGGCATTTGAGTTGTCACCAGAAAAGTCAGAGTTTAGTTAAGGACAGCCCAGGCAGCAGATTTAGAAGTGAGTGTCAGACCATGCACAAAGGCCCTGTGGGTCAAGGTCTTGATGTTTTTCAAGAAGAGCTGGAAAGTCAGGGCAGCTGCTGTTGCAGCAAGCGATGGAGAACAGAGAGCAGAGGTGTGTCAGAAAGGAGACACAAAGCTGAACTGTGTAGCTGTGCAGCCCATAGCCAGTCACCGTCAGACCCCGCTTCCCCGAAGCCCTCCCAGTCACATGGCAAGCAGACTCAGAGGGGTGACAGGAATGCAACTGAAGAAACAGCTGAAACCAAAGATACCGAGGCTGTAGTAGTGAAACTAGAGGGAAACAACTCAATATTTACTTGGGACATTGAAGTGAATAGACTATGTTGATTGGTGAGATATTGGAGGACATAGTGAAAAATGCTGCCGTTTTTAGTTTGAGGACTTGGGTGAATGTGTGGATAAATGGCCTAAAATGAATTTAGATTACAAAAGGAGCTGTCATAGCCTAGAATGGAGGAGTTATGGCACCCTTGTCGGGCACTTGCTGTTCTTCCCCAGTAAGATGCAGGACAATGCCCAGGTCTAGAACTAGGTTAGCCAGTGAATCTGTGTTGAAGCCCTTCTCTTGCTGTGCCCTATTCAAGGTATGTTGAATGACTACTTGACCTGAGCCATTTAAGGTGTTTTAGGTTTTGGTACAAGCATTAAAGCATTTTGTGTCTCTCCGAGTACTAAAGTGTGCACTTAATGTACATGGTAGGGCTATCTAGAGATAGGGAGGCCGGGCTCAGTCTGGAGTCCATTCTTATACCCGTGACAACCTTCCTGCGGAGTTTCAACCACGGGATAAACTTCCTATTCATGAGTCTTTTTGTTGTTGTTTAGTTTTTTCACACTTGACTAAAAGGAACTCTGTTTTACACTCTGAAGATTTTAGCTGTGGACTGCTAGAGGTGCTACTCTCTGGAGGAGAACAGGTCCTCGATTCCAGAGATCACTTCACACAGCAGTGGGTTCAGTGCCCACTGCCTTGCTGCCTTGTGCCACTGGCAGTCAGACCATGCTGAGAACACCCATTACAAACGTATCTTCAATGCATTTTATCTCTTTAAAGCAGCGGCATGTTTTGGCAGCTGGAGCTGCTCTCTGAATGCAGTTGGTGGCTATACAGGAAGCTCAGGTTTCTGGCAGTCAATCAGAACACAGGTGGAGGCGGCCTGTGGACCCCAACCGCCTCTTGGCCTAGGCTAAATGCGGATTTAGTAGACCTCCTTGGGATTTGTCAGGGGAAAAAAATCACGTTTTCAGTGGGAAGAAAGTAAATTCAAAATCCAGGAAGGGGGAGGCAGCTTGTAGAAACAGTCCTTTACCTCTGTACTGGGATTTACATTTCACAAAATCTATACATTATTCACTGTGGTTCTGTCTCCCCCAGCCCCACCCTGCCTCAGATCCTGGGAGTTATACATTGCTGTCCTCATTCTACAGATGTGGAAACCAAGGCTTACAAAGAGAAGGTGAATTGGCCAGAGTCATAGACTAATAAATAGGACTTAAATTCAGGTCCGACTTCAAGTCTAGCCTTCAAAAGCAAGCTTCGAGGGAAGTCGAAAGCAGCTAAAATTTATTGATTTTATCTTATGCCAGGTACAGTGCAGTGCTGAGGCAGGAAGAAGAATTAACACTGTTGACAACTTCGTTTGTCATATAGCACACTATTCAGGAGAAGCCAAGGAGTTTAAAACAAACAAATAAATAAATACAAAGCAATGTCACAGAGGCTGGAATTAATGCTGGAATTACACGTGGCCCCAGTCATATTCAGGGAAAATGTGAGAATGATTTAAAGCTGGGGTCAGCAAACTGTGGCCCAGGGGGCAAACCTGGCCTGCTGCCCATTTCTGAAAAGCCCAACTTGCGGGAGCACAGCGGGGGCACTTGCTTGTGCATCGTCTGTGGCTGGTTTTACACTCCAGCAACAGAGCTGACCAGCTAAGACAGAGCCTGTGCAGCCTTGGAGGCTTATACTATTTGCTGTCTGGACCTTTATAGAAAAATGTGCTGACCTTCTGAGCTAGACATTTTTTCTCAGCTTGACTTGAATCATGGACTCATTCTCAAAAGCTTTCTGAAGTAAGAAATGTGGTAAGGCTAAGTTGCAAATTGAAAAAAAAAAATGTGTCTATAAATATGATTTAAATTATTTGGCAAAGATCTCTGAGGTCCCCTGTAAGTTAGGATTGCTGGGACATGGCCTAATTGTTGGCAAATAATGGAAGAGAGTATTTGTTCATGAAGTATCCCATAGGGTCACCTCCTATGAATGGACGATGGAGAAAATGTGTGTAAATCACAGCTGGTTAACTGTAGAAAGAACCCTCATTTCTTGGTGTTCCACAGTCCCTGCTTGTGTCACAGACCTCTGTGGGAGGAGCACTGACATTCACATAACCATTTAGAGCCCAGTTCCCTGCACGGTGTGTTTACAGCGTCTTCCAGGACCTAAGAGATCTCCACTGGGTCCTTTGCCAGGGCAGAGCATGGGAAACAGAGTGACAAGTACTCCTTCTGCCCACATTGTTGGAGGAATAATTGGTCACATGTCTTCATCCACATATGATGACTGGGCAGTAGAGTTGAGAAACAAGCCAAAGAGAAAGGAAACGTGGACATTGATAAAGAACTAACCAGACTGTTCCTGCGGTCTATGGAGTTGACCAGATGTCTTAGTTTACAGGCTCCATTGTCTAAGAAGTCTTCTACCTCTGTGACTTTCCTTCATTTTTTTCCTTCATTTGTTGTTTCTCTTGTTTTCTCCTTCCCTCCCTGCCTTCCTTATATATTTATGGTCTATATGAATAAGTCTAATTCTTGGTCATGACTTTTAAAAAAAGAATGCTAGGAATTAATACCTGTCCTGTGAGATTACAGGGCAATTTCCTATTGCATGGAAAATGAACAAGAGAATAACTAGATATATAAATGAATGAATGGATGGATGCATGCAGGAATCTTATCTCTACTACAGGAGCAAGCATGGAAGAGGGGCTCCGGCCTTTTAGAAGCTGAATATATCAGCAACATTTGGCTTATGTATGTGTGACTTTAGAATGGTATTTAATTAAAAAGCTGCAAGCCCATGAAACAAAGGATTTTGTTTGGCTCTCCCGTGTACAATCCCCATTTCTAGGAAACAATAACTTGTGATTTATGGTTCCCTATACACAGAAGTATGGAAGTTATGTGTAGTTCATGTTTGAATGAGAAAAAAATTACCTGATGGGAACTCATTATCTGTCTGGCTAACAAAAGGACAAAAGACAAATCTTAAAACATCTTTCTTTGCCATTTCGTATTTATGACACATCCTGTTGGTAGAATGTTATTCTCAAAGCAAGCTCTGGAGTTTATTATTTTTTGTCTTCTCATTCTTCATGACTGCATCATTTTTTAAAAATACTGAGCCAGGTGGAAGTTTTCTTCTTTTTGGGTCACAAGAAAGAGACTATGTAAAACTATGGGCAATGAATAGCACAGGCTGTGAATCTCAATCTCTCGCTCTCCATCTCCCTCTCCCTCTCCCTCTCCCTCTCTCCCTCTTTCCCTCTGTCTCTCTCCCTCTCTCCCTTTCTCCCTCCCTCTTTCTCCTCCCTCCCTCTCTCCCTCTTCCTTTCCTTTCTCTCCCTCTCTCCCTCTCTCCCCCCTCTCTCTCCCCTCTCTCTCTCCTTCTCTCTCTCTCTCTCTCTCTCTCTCTCTCTCTCTCTCTCTCTCTCTCTCATCTGTCTATAATACTGGGATCAAAACTAGCACCTCATGCATGCTAGGCACATACCACTAAGCTGGATCCTATATCTTGGACCACTTTTAAGGGAAAGATGCTAATGTCTTTCCTCTGTTCATGGACTTGACCTTGCTGGAATGTAATCTTTTTCCAGGTTTGTTCTAATGCTCTAGTTGAGTGTATGTGTGCATCACTTTACGTTGCTGGGACGAAATACCCATAACCTGCAATTGAAAAGAGGAGACTTTTATTTTGACTTACATTTTCAGAGGCATCTGTCCATCATCATGGCAGGCTGGCTCCATAGTAGAAAGATGCGATGGAAGCTTATGGCAGAGGAAAACTGCTCAGTCCATGATAGCCAGGAAGAAGAGAAAGGAGGGAAGTGGTAGAAACAAGAATAAACTATCACAAGCACAAGGTCATGAGTTCAATTCCTGGTATCAGAATAAAAAAGAATAAACTCTCCCAGGTCATGTACCCAACATACATCTTTTTTCGATCAAAACTATAACAAGATATACATTTTTTACAAGTTCTCTGAGCCCCATCTGAGAGTTATTTTTTTCTCTGGCATGGGCATTTCACTGTTTGGAGCTCTTTTTAGTGACGCCAGGGAGTGTGTATTCTGTCTCCCCCACTGGATCTGCAAACTCAGTGAGGGCAGAAGAATTGTATTTGATTCACTCCTTGCTATCTCCCACGTGCTTAAAACAGGCTTGCCATGTGTGGCGAATTCTAAATATTAGGAGACAAGGCTGGTAGGTGAGTGAGAGCATAGAACACAGTGGTAGGAAAAGCATCAGGCACCATTTAACTCCCCACATAGTGAGTCTCGAAGAAAAGAGACCAGAAGATTTTGTGTCTCCCATTGCTTTTGCATAGTTACCTCCCATGATTTATTGAGATCCATAGATTTGTCACTATCAATCACTTTCACATTTCCACTGGAAAATTAAGGGCAACATGGCATTGCATTGACTGGGATTTTGATGAGAGACCATCAATAGCTGCCTAATTGGCCTTTCTGGAGAAGGCACAGCGGAATTCAACACCAGTGTAAGGACACTGGACTACAGAAAAGCATCTCTTTATGAAATGTATTTAGTCTACCTCTATGAGGTTCCAGAATCTTAACAGTTTACCCCTGCTGAAAACTCTAACTCCAAAGACTTAAGGCAAGCAGTTTTCTGTGAATTCCTGTAAAAATAAAAAAGAAAATTAAATAATACTGACATATAATGGAACAGAGTTAACATTCTCATTCCAAAAGGGAAGAATAAGGGGACAGAAACCAATTTGTCAAAGCAACACCCAAAGCTAGCAGGGCAAATACTAAATCCTGTAGCTCCATATCTCCCCCAGGAGGCAAGTTGTGGTGAGATATGAAGTCCAAACGGCATGCGCAGTCTTGTCTCTGAAGGATACCCTGCTACAGCCCCCATGGCCTCTGTGTTAAGTAAGCTCTATTCACTGCCTGTGGAGTTTTTTCCCCCAGAAATTCCATATTTCTGACTCTTCCAACTTCCTGAGTTCTCCATTGCATTTTTCATTACATTCTGACAACTTCACACCCTGTCCTCTCAGAAACACATTGTCTGACCTCCCAGGTCTTCTTCTAAAATCTGAAGGGAAGCTTTCCTGACCCCCACAACTATTGCATCCTGCATCCCTGCAAAACCAGTACCACGTGTATGATGCCAAGGTCTGACGTCAGTTTGAGAAATAGCCAAGCTCGCTCGTAACTTGACCGCAGTGGTCTCTAAGTACGTGGAGGGCTGAACACTAGGAACCAAGTCCTGAGGAACCAGTTCCCTAAGTGACTGTCTGGAGCAAGTGCTCCAGTTTTCTCTTTTCACACGAAAGCTTTACAGCCTTGTATTATTGAGCTGCAGAGGGATGGGGTCTTGCAGATACCTCACACGCCCTGAAGATATCTTTCTTATTGCCTGACATAAAGACTTGGCTTCTTTTTAAGTTACTTGTTTCAGCAACCAAGCTTGTCTCTGCTCTGGTTTTATAGCAGTTTTCTTTATAGTGAAACTCAAAACTTTAAAAATCACTCCAGTCCTACTGTTTGTGCTTGGTTTTCAATGTAGATCTGACTTAAAAAATGCTAACAATTCCTCTTCCATAGCCTGCATGCTGGTCTCAAATTTGCTTTGCCAGGTTAATTAGTCCACTGCTCTGAATCCCAGTCTCCTGTGATGCACCTCAGGATGTGAGGAAAATGTAGACAAATTTTCTACCAGAGCATAACACACATGGCCTAGAGTTCAACTGCCAATGAAGTCCTTGTTCACAACTAAAAACATCTTGAGCCTGGTCTTTACCATCTGCATTTTATCAGTGTTCTTGTGAGTTTCAGCTGGAATCTCCCATCAAGGCTGGCTTACAGCATTCTGTGTCTTCCACGTCCAGCATCTCCAAACTCCGCCTGCCAAACATTTCCAAAGGTTTCTGAATCACATGGTCAGGCAGTATCATAGCGATAACCCCACCTCTCTGGTATAAAACCTTAGTCACTTTTTCATTACTGAGGCACAATCCTATGAGTATGTGAGGGGCATTTTTATATAAACCGTAACAGCTGTGGAACCTGTGGAATTCCTGAAATGATAAAAATGTCTTATATATGCTGGCGAGATGATTGGGAATGGGATCCTTATTTCCAATGATGAAGTCTCCACAACACCTCTAAGAGATGGGTTCAGATACTTCTGGGATAGTGGCCACATTAGGTACTGGAAGGTACATCTACCTACAGAGAGCATGGACACGCATCCCACACACCTCTCATGTGTTGCCCTATAAATCTCTCCCATTTAGAGTATTGTCTTTTGTAATAGATAAGTAAATGAAAGTAGAGTTTTTGTGAGTTCAGTGAGCCATTGTAGTAAATTATTCGACTTGGGGAGGAGGTAGTAGGGACTTTAGATTCATAGCCAGATGGTCTAAAGTTTGGGTGGCCTAGACTTGCAACTGGCATCTGAAGAAGAGCAACAATCTTGTAGAGCTTAGTATTCAGCCTATGGGGTCTAGGCTAAATGTGGACAGAGTCAAAATGTGGACAGAGTCAAAATGTGGATAGTCAAAACTGAATGGAATTATTAAGAACTCAGTTCAAGTCTTCAGAGAATTGAGAATTTAATGTCTGGAGGAATAAAACACCTCTCATTCGGCATCAGAAGTATAGTAAGTGAAACAGTACGTGGACTGTGATACCAATCACACCAAATGATGGTGTTGTCTGTCTTGGTGATTAGACAGTCTTCATGTCTAAAGATCTACCCCACATGAGTTGATGTCCCCACATCCAAAGCTCAGAGCTGGCATTATAAATCAGGGCAGAAGTTTTGCCAAGCCCACCCAGTTATGTGTTGAATTCATCACCCCCAGTATCTTGCTCCATTGATCATACCTTTTCTTCCTAACTGAAGGAGCCCATGAGAAAGGTAGGATCTGGATTTAGTGGAGCCACAATCTGTTGTGTGCTTTTAAAATTTGTTTTCCTCTATTATAAGGCATGCATGCTCCTAGAGCTCCAATGAACATTTCCCCATTTTCTCCATGCATACATTGGGAGACTAACATGCGAACAAGTTTAAAATAATTTATCTCACATGGGAATGCCATTTAAACTCTAGAGAGAATTGGCTCAAAATTCTAATGCATGACTCATGTGTGATACATTTTCAGAACCCCCAAGATTTTTATCACTTCCTAGGGCAGCAGGGGAGAACCCATGGTTCACATGCTGCAGTGGACTCTTTGTATTACTGAAAGCTCCGAAAGATTCACTATTACTGCCCTAGGTGATCACTTGTACTCTCAGTTACATTGGTCTCAAACGGCTGGTACCACTTAATGTTCTACCATATGCGTTCTACTCAGTGCGTACAATCACCCAGCTGAGAATTCTTCATAACTTTTTTCTTCTAGATTTATACTCTTCCTCCCCAACACGCACCATCTGTATAGGGCCTTTGTGAATTACTTAAAATAAGGTACACAGAGATGTTTTGCATACCTCCCATCCCTGTACACCAGTCTGTTTAGCTACTTTACCATCAGATATACTTTTGCCCTTCCTCTTTCTTCCCTTCCCTTCCCTTCTCTTCCCTTCCCTTCTTTGCCCTTCCCTACCCTCCTTTCCTCCTTTTCTCCCTTCCTCCCTCCCTTCCTTATTTCTTCATATGTTTATCAGAGGGAAAGAAATGGTAAGAATTTTAAGGCCTTTGTCTTTCTCATTTTTAATGCAAGTTGATGTGCTTTATTATTAAGGTGATGAATTAAACTCATTAAATTAACTAATCTTACCATGACACTTCCATAAATGTATAAACTGTGGCTTGATCATGTCCATTCTTGCTTCTCCCCTCTCTTGCTCTTCCATCTCTTCCCACTTCTTTGGTTTCTTTCCCTAATAAATAATAGTCCCTTATCTTTCTTTGCTTTCACTTTTTACATATGAAAAACACCTGTTACTTGAATTTCTGTATCTGGTTTATTTTATGTAACATAGTGACCTCTATTTTCTTCATTCCATTCATTTTCTTGCAGATTACAGTATTTAATTCTCCTTTATGATTAAGTAATTCTCAAATATGTACATATGATCTTAGTCAGTTTCTCAGCACTAATACACTGTAGTGTGCAGCACTTACAATTTAATAAAGAAAAATTTATTTTGACTCATATTTTCAGAGGTTTTGGTCCCTGTATGGTCGGCTGGCTCCTATGCAGAAATGGCATGGTAGAAGGTCCAGCGGAGGAAACCTGCTCACATCATGGTGGCCTGGAAATAGGGAGACAGATTAGGAGCCAGGAAGGAAGATATGCCCTTCCGTGTCATGACCCTAGTGATCTGCCTCTTCCAAACAGATCTTACTTCCTAGCAGCACATTTAGTTACTAAGCTCATCAGTGACTAATCCAGTGATGTACGTAGCACCCCTATCAGCAAAATCACTTTGTAAAGTCCCACCTCTGAAACATCAGGCTCTAAAGGGATATTCTGGATCATAACATATACATATATGTTTTTTCTTTATCCATTTATCTATTGAAAAGCACTTAGATTGATTCCATATCTTAACTATTATAAATGGTGCCAAAAAAGCAAGGAAATGTAGGTATTTCATTTGTATGTTGAATTTATTTCTTTTGGATATATACCCAGCAGTGGGATGACTGGATCACATGGTACTTCTATTTTTAATTTTTTGGGGAACTTCTATACTGCTTTCCATAGTGGTTATATAAATTTACATTCCCACCAACAGTCTGTAAATACTCCTTTTACTCCATATCCTTGCCAATACTTATTTTTATTTTGTTTTGTTCTGTTTTTTGGTAATAGCCATTCTGACTGCGGTGAAATGAATTCTCAGTGTGGTTTTAACTTGCATTCCACTGATGGCTAAAGATATTGAGCATTTTTCATGTATTTATTGGCCAGTTGTATTTCTTCTTTCAAGAAGTGTCTGTCTAGATATTTTGCCCATTTCTTATTAAATCACTTGCATTTTTGTTGCAAGTGATTTAATAAAAATTTGTGGAGTTCCTCATATAGTGTGTGTACTAATTCTCCTTCAGATAAAAAAGACAGAGGGGCCAGGGATTTAGTTCAGTGGCATAAGCACCTGCCTGGAAAGCACAAAGTGGTGAGTTCAATCCTCGGTACCAAAAATAAATAAATAAATAAATAAAATAAAGTAAAAAAAGATAAAATAGATGGTAAAGGTTTTCTCCTACTCTGTAGGCTATCTTTCCACTCTTGTGATTGTTTCCTTTGTTGTGCAAAAGATTTTTAACTTGTTCTGATCCCATTTGTCAGTTCTTGCTTTCGTTCTCTCAGCTATAGAGTGCTATTTAGGAAATCACTGATTGTGCTGGTATCTTGAAGTCTTTTCCCTGTGTTTTCTCATAGTTTAAAAATTTGAGGTGTTACATTAACATCTTTGTTCTGTTTTGATTTGATATTTGTATAGGGTCAGAAATAGTTTATTTTCACTGTTCTGCATAAGAATTTCTAATTTTCCCAGCGCTATTTGTGGAAAAGACTGTATTTTCTCTAATTGTGGTTTTGGTACCTTTGTCTGGAATCTGTTCACTGTAGATACGTGGATTTATTTCCGAGTCCTCTATTCTCTATTTTATTCAGTTAGATTATGTAGCAGTATTCACGCCAATGCCTTGCTATTTTTTTCTTCTGTCATGTTTTGAAGCCAAGTATTATGATATCTCCAGTTTTGCCTTTTCTACTCAAGATTTTTTTTTTTTTGGCTGTTTGAGGTCTTTTGTGCTTCTACATGAATTTTAGGATTTTACTCTAGTCTGTGAAAAAAGTTGTTACTATTCTGATGGATACTGCATTAAAGCTTTCGATCATTTTTTACGTTATGGCCACTTAAATCCAAATCCATGAACATGGGAGATCTAATGTTTTGTTGTTTCTTTTTTCAGTATTTTATAATTTTCATTATAAATTTATTTAACCTTCTTAGATTTAGTCCTACATTTATTGGTAAATTTAAAAGCTATTGACTTTTGTATGGAGATTTTATATTGCTTTACTTTACTGAATTTATCAGTTATACAAGTCTTCTGGTGGATTCTTTTTAGGGTTTTCTACATATAGACTCATATCATCAGAAAGTGGATAACTTCACTTCTTCCTTTCCTATTTACATCTTTTTTATTTCTCTTGTATAATTGCTCTGGCTAAAATTTCTGCTCTAACCCTGAATGATTATGGTGAGAATAGACTCCCTTATTTTGTTCTCAATCTTAGAGGTCTTTCACTATTCAGCATGATGCTAATTGTGAGGTTTGTCACAAAAAACCTTTATTTTGTTGATAGATGATCCTTCTATACCAAATTTATTCAAGACTGTTACCTTGAAGAGGAATGCTAAATTTCTTCAACACTTTTTCACATCTATTGAGATGATCATGTAATTTTTAATTTTTTATTCTATTACATGCTGTATTATATGTAGTAATTTATGTACATTGAAAGAGATTTTCGTTGCTGCATTGAAACCAACTTGATCGTGGTATAGGACTTTTCGCTATTATTGAACTCAGTTTACAGTATTTTACTAGGGACTTTTGTATCTATGTTTATCAGGGATATTGGCCTATAGTTTTCTTTTTTTGTTCCATCTATGTTAGGTTTTCATAGCAGAATAATACTGACTTCATAGAATGACTTTGGAAGTAGGGTCCCTTCCCTTTCTGTTTTATGTAATAGTTTGACAAGCATTGGTATTAGATCTTTTTAAAAAATCTGATAAAACTCACAGTGAATCCATCCAGTTCTGGAGATTATTTTGTTGGAAAACTTTACTACTACCTCAATATCAATACCTTTCGTTGGTATATTTGTTTTTATATACTCTTGGTTCCATTTTTGTAGGTTCAATGGGTTGCTAGAGCAACTTGTCCATTTTTAGATTTTCCAATTTGTTGACACGTAATTCTTTCAGATATTCACTACTGATCTTTTGAAGTTCAGTGATATCTGTTTTAAAGTCTCATTTTTATCTCTAATTTTATTTATTTGAACTCTCTCTGTTCCCTGTCCCTTACTTTTCCCTCCCGCAACTCTCTGGTATTAGAGCTTGAAGCCTGAACCTTCACACTGAGCTGCATCCCAGCTTTTTATGTGTTAAGTTTTTATAGTTTCGAAGTTTCCCAGGCTTGGTTCAAACTTGTGACCCTCCTTCCGCAGCATCCCGGAGCTCTGGGATTATAAGCGTGTATCCCCTTGCCTGACTAGGCCATCTCTTTATTATGTTTAGTTTCACTAAAAGGTTGTCAGTTTTGTTAAAAAACCAATCTACTGTATTGTTGTAGTCTCTATTTCATTTATTCCTACTCTGATCTTTATTTTTCTTTCCTTCTGCTTTGCAGTTTAGTTTGTTCTTGTTTTTCTCAGACTTGGAGATGCATCACTAGGCTACTTGAAATCTCTCTGCTCTTGCATGATTGTTCATTGCTAAAGCTTCCCTCTTAGCACTGCTCTTGCTGCATCACGCAAATTATTTCATGTGGTTTCCATTTTTATTTGATATAGGAAATTTTAAATTTCCACCTACTTACCCAAGATTTTTTGTGGTTCGCTGTTGATTACAAAGTGTGTTGTTCAATTTGATTGTGTTTGTATAATTTCTGTAGTTTCTCTTGCTATTGATTTCTAGTTTCATTCATTGTGAAGTGATAACATGTAAGAAACTGTTGTTGTTTTGAATTTGCAAAGACTTGGTTTGTGGCCTACTATATGAAGTATTTTGTAAAAGTCACATGTGCTAATGAAAATAATGTTTATACTGTAATTTTTGGTAGAATATTTTGATACTTGTTAAGACCATTTGATCTAAAGTGTAATAAACTCTGATGTTTCTGAGTTGGTCTGTGGATAGGATCATCTATCAATGACAATGTTGAAGTCATTCACTGGTATTATATTCAGGTCTGTCTTAGTTATTTTTCATGTTATTGAGACAACACAGTCAACACTCACTTAAAGGAAGAAAGGTTTATTGTAGTTCTCAGTTTGTAGAGGTTTCACTTCATAGTTGGTTGGCTCCAAGATAGGATGGCAGAAGGATGTCACAGACAGACAGACAGACGGCTGCAAGCAGTGAGCAACACACAACAAGTGACCATAGCAGCCCTCTTTCTGTCTCTTATATTCTGTTCAGGCTACCCATCTTTATGTCAGCTAGCACTCACAACCAGGGTAGGATTTCCCATTATCTAGTCCCAGAGCTTTGCCACGCCAGTCAGTGGACTAACTTAGTAATCACATAGCCTTGATCCCAGCATCCACACTCTTGATCAAGCCACCTCTGAAAAGCATGAGGTTTTGGGAGGACATTTAGATACAAGTCATAACAAATCCTGTCTCTCCCATAATTTTTAGCAATGTTTGCTTTATAAAATTTGGTACTCCAACATTTGGTGCCTATATACTTTTAATTATTGTATTTTTCTTGATCAGTTGTTCCATTGGTCAATATATATTGATTTTCTTTGTCCCTTCTGATATTTAATTAATTTCTATTTTTCCAGATACAAATATAGATACTCATACTTTCTTTCAGACTCTATTGGCTTAGAATGTCACTTTCTATCCTTTCACTTTTGGTCTGTGCATGTGTAGGTTAGGTGAGTTAGGTTAGGTGAGTTAGGTTAGGTGAGTTAGGTTAGGTAGGTTAGGTGAGATTCCTGCATACAGCATATTGTGGTTGTTGTTTTTTTTAATCAGCTAGTCTGCATCTTTTACATGGCAAATTTAAGATAATTTACATGAAAGGTTATTATTGAAAAGTATGTAGTTGCTCACATTATGTTGTTGAATCTCTTGTTGATTTGAATATTCCACATTCATTTCTTCTTTTAATATTCAATGCATTTTATAGGTTTTATACTGATAATGTTTGATTCTTTCCCACTTTCCATTTGTGTGTCTGAGATTTATTCTTTTCCATATTCCATCCCCATGATTGTTTTTCTTTCTTTCTCTTCTAGTTATTGAATTGGCTGAAGTATCTCTTTAATGCTGATCTAGATGTCATGAATTCACTTAGTTTACACTGATCTTGGAAGGACTTTATTGCTCTTTTTACTTCAGAGGAAACCTTTACTGGTTTGGTAATCTTGGTTGGCAGTTATTTTCTTTTAGTACTTGAAGTAGATTATTCCACTAATGTGATTTCTTAGTTGTGGAGCATAAAATACATATTGATATATCAGTAGGGAATGCCTATTGATTATACTATATAAATCTACTTTTGCTTTATTGATTTGTTTTTTACATGACCTGACAAAGATTAGAGAGATGTACTATAATCAGTCTCCCTGTGATGGTCCTTGAAGTTTCTCTTGTATTATCAACATTTTTTACTTTCTCTGTTTCAATGCCTTGGTTTATTTGGTCATATTTCACTAGCTGGTCTATCTTCTTTATATTCATGACCTCTCTGGAGTTCCAAAGCATGCACAGGATAATTTTATGGCAGATGCATCCTAGATTACATATGGGTAAATCAAAAGCGAGTAAGTTTGGATTGATTGGTTCTGGAGCATGCGCACATGGCAGGTGGACCGATGGCCTGGGGTACCTCTCCCCAGAGCTGATGATCATCTCCTTCAGATATCACTATTTTCTGGTGGCCAATTCTCTGAAAATTCTTATTTGGTCTCTTTTTATCTGTTGAAGTGACTTGCCTATTCTACATATGTTTGTAGAATTATCATTTAAGTGTAATAATTTTATTTTTTCCTCAAAATTGGTGGATATTTGCTACATTTTTGATCTTAAATGTCTCTCAAAGGCTCCTGTTGTTGCTTTAATTGAGAGTAACTTTGATGGCCTATAAAAGCATTATTTTCCAGTTTCTCTTGTAAGATCTGGTAAATCCTTTTTCATCATATCACTATACTTTCTTGCCAATTTTTTGTGTATTTATTTTGTCCATGTGCTTTAAATTTTATGAGAATTCAGTATATTTGCCATTCTTTTCCATTTTTTATTGGACTTCTACATTGCCAATACTCCCTTCTTTTCACTGTCTGTGCTCTACTTTTTATGTTATATCACTTTCTATGTTATATTTTTCCCCTTTCAGAGGGAGAAAGGAGGTAGGCTAAGAATCTAAATTTTATGGAAGGGTAATTCTTTTTTTTTTTTTAACTTTTATTGCTTTTTTTTTTCTTGTTCATCTTTAAAAAGCCAAGTAGTATGTCTTTTCTGTTTGCCAGAAAAATAATGTTCCCCTTGGATGTCTGAGCTCTTCTCTCAAGACATGAGAACTGGGAGTAATAGATGCTTGTACTTCCTGCATCTTTACCTTCAGCTTCCCAGGGACCATTGTCTTTGGTGCCTTGACTGATTAATTTCTGGTCTTATCAAAACCCTTGTACCAGAAATACTTTAACTGAAGGGGCTGGGTTCCATCCCAAATAGTTGGTCTCCCTCAGATCTTACTTTTTCCCATCTGTGGTCTCAGCAGGCTCCTTTCTGGAGTTTGAATTAGTTAGAGATATTGTCTTTTTTTTTTTTTTTTTTTTTTTTTTTTTTTTTTTTTTTTTTTTTAAGTATCTTCTTCTGTTGCCGGGCCTTAGTTGAGACTATGGTTGCCAGGATGTTATTACTTACTTGGCTTCTACAATCTGATAGGGTATTACAGAGTTTATCTGATGCTGTACCACCAACTGTGAGGCCTCAGAATTCTTGTGATGTGAAGAAGGGGCTCTAGAAGGCACACTGAAGAACTCACCTATATCTAGTCCCGGTTCTCTGTTACTGTGAGGCGTGCATGAATACATTAGAATTTCCTTGCTTCTTTTCAACCATACATTTGTTCCTTCCAGAAGGAAATTCTCTTTCCATTTCCAGATTGTGTCTACATTTAGTTCTAATAGCTTCAAACCTAAATAATATGTCTGGATATTTATAACATTACATGGAGACCATTTCTACTCTACTGTGAATGATAATTTCCTTGTTATTTCTACTTCTTTTTTGAAGAATGCTTTGCAGCTTGGAACGGGGAAATTTTGTACCTTTTTTTCAAATTTTTTGAGACTCTTCCTACCTCTATATAGCATTCTATTTCAGGTTTTTAGGAATTTATCTTTACGTGTCACATGTTTTTATCATGTGTTTATTAGACTAGTGGTACTCAAACTGTCTATGGTTTAAACACAATCTTGTTTGTTTCATAAATTTCCAACTCATTGTAAATCTTTACCTCGATAAAGTACATTAAACATTGAACTTGTAGAAAATGCAGTGTAAATAAGATGTGAGACATAAATAAAACATAAACCTGAATTTTATTGTTAAATTTAACAGACATAACATTCCTTTCCATACAAGGATCTAAATGCTTGCTTACAATTCCTTTCTAATTCGCTGTAGATGAGCCTGACAAAAACCCACAGGTTGGGGACAGTCTGAATAGCACCTATATAAGCCCCTCAAGGACAAGGCCAGGGTTGTGGGGACCTGTGTGTCCTCCATGCTGCGTACCTCTTATGGTGTCACACAAATAGCATCTACTGAACAACGTCTATTGACTCTGTAAATAACATGGTAATACCTCAAGTAGCAACTCTTGAGGTCAAAACTCTTAAGTTTATTCTTGACCCTTACAACTTCCTTTTGCATGGGAGTGATGCAGGTGTTACAATTTGGATTCGCAACTAAGGCCCTGAGAAGAGTAGGTCTATGTATATGAGGACTTTTTATCCATACTGTTTTATGTGACCCAAGGTATTTTCCCTCATATACTATTTCATGTCTCTACTGGGAGTAGCAAGCATGGTGTGAAAGACGAGACAGGATATTAGCCGGACCACAGCCTGGGCAGGTGTGAACATACTGTCTTGTGTCTGTCACTTTATTTATCATCCTTCTCTGAGGATTTCTTGAGGGCCCTCTGACCCCTGGTCACACAAGTATGGATTCTTGCCTAAGACGTGTGCTATGATGAAACATTTAGGTGTAATACTGTCCTAGAACTAGGAAATAATAGTCAAGCCTATGCATTTCAGATTGTTCCCTTCCAAGATACTGGCTTACGCACTTGAAGTGTTTGGCTGAGGAAGTAAAACTATATCGGATGGGAGCTGAGCTAAGGATCCAAAATCTTTATCAGGGAAATAAAAACATGCATGAGACCAAAGGAAGGGGCCTTGCATACTGGCCAAATGGAGTGTAGCTCTTGCACTTGGGGTCAGCACTATGCAGAGAACTGAACAGGGACGCCAAGACACGTGCTCTTGATTGGTAGGGGAAAAAAAAAAAAACCACAGAAAAAGCTCACGAGTGGGCAAGGTAGCGTGTACAAAGACCACGGTGGGTTTTACCAAGATGATACAGAAGGGAGAGAGGTTCGCTTTGAAAGATAAAAGGCCATCTCCCAGATTGCTGAAATATGATATCACCCTAAATTGTAGGTATATGTGTAAAATATTTATGTCTGACTTTCCTCAACTATCTGATATACTTCTCTGCTGTCCCAAGTAATAATCTCAGTTTGCAAGTATTTTCCCCATCTTTTCCATGATTATATTTGCTAACTCAAACTTTTTGTCAGAACTGTTATCAGTGCCTGTGAAATGCACAGAAGAGTATTCAGCAAAGGGTAGATATTCAGCTGATAGTTTCATCCACATTTCTGGCTTTTCAGATTCAGTGATTTGGGCAAAATCTGTTCGTTATGATCACCAGTAAGCACTGTAAAAAGAGCCAAGAACGCAAAGCCCTGGACAGGCAAAGGAATTATTTGAGCCCAGGAATAAAAGGTAACATAATTGTCTAGGAACAACACAGAAGAGCTGGGTTGTTTGTACTTTTAAAATATTGTTAAAGGTTTGAATTCGTTCGAGACAGGGAAGGGACTTCACCTCAAGAGAAGCTTTAGTGGAGCTTTTAAAAACACTGTATCCTGGTATCTTGTTCCATAAATATTCATTGACTTAATGAATGAGTCTGAAGAAGTCGTTCTTGTGTGTGTCAACACTGGCCTCAGGGAGTTTGGGTCTGTTGGATGAGAGGAGCGTGGAAGTAGCTCCGAAGGTTTTGGTGGACTGACTTCAAATGGTGTGAAAGCACAGGTAAGTTGTGAATAATCAAGGTGGTTCACACTGACCCTGAATGGTCTGGAATGCAGTATTTGGTTAGTAACATAGACTAAACAGTCTAAGATAAAAAAAGTTCTGATACATTTATTTGAAGCTTCGAAGGCAGTTATTGTAGAGAATGAATATTTGGTAAAAATTGTGATGTAAATATAACCAACAAACCACGCATACTGCATGCAAAGGTTTTGTGTATCTGGTACATCCCACTGCCTTAAAAACTACAGGATAGTTCAGGAAAAGAAGGGAGACAAGAGATAAAGAGTTGTAAAACAAAGATCTAAAGATGGCTGTTTCCACAGAGGAGGGATGAATTTCTTCCTGTGGAAATTTCCACCCTAATTAAGTGATCTTGGGTCTCATAGCCAGTGTTGGAAACACATTTCCTAATTTCTTTTACAATTTTTTTTTCTTTTTTTTCTTTTTACCGGTACCGGGGATTGAACTCAGGATGCCGCGCTTACAAGGCAGGCGCTTATGCCACTGAGCTAAATCCCCAGCCCCACATTTCCTAATTTCTGTCAGATCTACCTATGTTTACTAACTACTCCTGTTAACTGTGAGACTTTGGCAATATTACTTAAATTTCTGAGACTTGTTTCCTTATTTAAAAGAACTGTGAAGTAAGAACTACCTCAGTAAATGATAGGTATGATTATCATTCACTTTTCATTAGTGTATATTAGAGAGAATAGTAGGTTTTATTTTGGCATACCTATAAATGCATATGATGTATCTGGATTATTTTCACTCTCTGTTATTCTCCTCCCCCTTTCCCCCGTTGTTGTCCATTTCCTTCCTCATCTCTCATAGTCTGCTTTAAAACATCTGTCTTCTCTTTTTTTAAGGGTGTTTTTACTTGTTAGATTTCATGTATGAGAGAAAACATACAATCGCTG
The DNA here is from genome assembly GCA_004027295.1 of Dolichotis patagonum. Classification (NCBI taxonomy): domain Eukaryota; kingdom Metazoa; phylum Chordata; class Mammalia; order Rodentia; family Caviidae; genus Dolichotis; species Dolichotis patagonum. The sequence goes on from PVJX010000226.1 coordinate 284,642, forward strand.
ACTCTCTGAGTTTGCTTTGTTTTACTTACCATGATAATCATCAGTTGCATCCATTTTCCAGCTAATGACATTGTTTCATTCTTCATTATGGATGAATAATATTCGTGTATGTGTGTGTGTGTGTGTGCATGTGTGTGTGTGTGTGTCACATTTTCTTTATCCACTTAGCTGTCGATGAGCACCAAGGGTGCCGTTTTCCTAGTTTAGCCGTTGTGAATTGTACCACAATACACACGGATATTCAAGTATCTCTATAACACACTTCTGTTAGTTCTTCCAGAAACATACTGAGGAGTGATGTTAGTGTTATCAATGATACCTTTGTTTTCATTTTTTGAGGACTTTCCACCCTGATTCCCATATGGCCATATTAATTTGCATCCTCACTAACAATGTAGAAGTGTTCCTTTTCCCCCACATCTTTGGCAGCATTTACTGAATTTTGTATCTTTAATAATAGCTATTTTGACTGGGATGAGATGAAATATTAATGTAGTTTTTATTTGCATTTCCCTCATGGCTAAAATTGTTGAACAATAGCTAGTTTAACAAATAGTGCTGGGAACAGGGAAAACTGGATATCCATATGCAGAAAACTGAAACTAGATTCCCCCGTCTCTCACCTATACAAAAAGTCAATTCAAAATTAATCAAGACCAAGGTATAAAATGTGAAACTTTGAGACTATTAGAAGAAAATCTAGGGGAACTATTTGAGGTCACAAATATAGACAAAGACTTCTCGATTAGAGTTCCAATAGAATGAGAAATAATAACCATAATCAACAAGTGGAAATACATCAAATTAAAAATCTTCTGCACAGCCAAAAAAATTAACAGAGTGAAGAGAGCCTACAGAACGGGAGAAAATCTTTGCTACTTATTCTTGCAATAGAGAATTTATAATAAATAAAGGGCTCAAAAAACTTAACCCCCAAACCAAATAATCTGATCAGTAAGTGAACAAATGAGTTAGACATTTCTCAAAAGAAGTCATAACAAATGGCTAATAAACATAAGGAAAAAATGCTAAACTTCTGTAGGTATTATTATTGAAGTTTTCCTATGTGTAGTTTGCCCAAGCAAATGAAATGCATCCTCATCCTCCTCTCTGTCTCTCTCTGTCTCTGTCTGTTTGTCTGTCTGTCTCTCTCCCCTTGCCTTCCCCCTTCCTCTTTTTGTCTCCCCCCCCTTTATTTCCTTGTAATGGATTCATTTGTTTCTTTCAGAAAGGCAAAGATATGGAAATTCCAAGCTATATTTAACTAGAGATACAGAACTGCCCACACGCAAATTTATATCAATTCTGAATGTTTTGCCAAAGCAATTATTCTGATAAATAATGTCAGTACCTGGCCTTCCACAGCCTCCATCCCATACTCCTCCATTGAACCTTTTTTTTGTTTTTGCATCTTCCCTCCCTCCCTCCACAAATTTGCTGTGTTTTTCAAAATGTTCAGGTACAAAAATCTCTCCCAATTTGTTTGGCTAGTATAAAATCTATTTTTTCAAATGAAATCTTATGCAAAGGACTAGTATATAAAACAGACTAGTGCAGATCTGTTCTCATTGAAGGGGAGGTGCATGTGACCCTAACCATCCCCACTTTGCTTTCCTCTGCAATCCAGGAGAACACTGGAGTATTTCTAAAGAAACCTTCGGATTTCATTGACTGTCTCTGAAGAACCACTGGTCCACATGAATGAGCAGTTGTTACTTTTCCCACTCCCAAGAGTCGTGTAGAAGCAGACATGGCTTAGCTGGTGACAGAGAAGAGCGGGTAAACCTCCACCTAGCTCCCCAGAACTCACAAGAAATGCAAAAGGTAAAGTTCCTTGACCTGGATGTGGATACACAGGATTCTAAAGGTCTGTGTAGAACCAGTTCAATCACTGTACTTCTCTAAACATTTTGATGACTATTGACACCTCTGCAGCAATTCAGCCATGCCCTCTGCCTCAGCAAACAGAGACTCCATTTTCCATCACCTTGCCTTAGCATTCATGGTTTCTTCCTCCATTGTTGGAGTCACTGAACCTGAACACACCTGCAGGTCTGTGGCATGGCCTGGGCATGGCTGAACTGAGAAAGAGGACAAAGAGACCTCAGGGAGCAAGACGGGCCACAGCTGAGGCTACCTGGAGACTTTCTGGATAGTTTTCCTTAATTAGCATCCTGGGGGGGGGTGTCCTTGAACTCCTCCCAAGGTCCTGCTCAGATTTCCTGCATTTTCCACCCAACTCTTTCCTTGTTTTGAATAAATGCGGGCTCCCCAGGGCCAGTTGGTTGGCTGGCTATCAGAATTACAAACTCCGCACAGGATTTAGTCCTCCTGGAGCCCTAAAAGCCATGCTGCTTGTCTCATTCCTTTGGTCCTTCACCGGGCCTCGGTTGGGGGACTGAGGGTCTAGGCACAGACCCCAGCACTCCATGAGTGATTGCTGTCCTTCCATCTCTGCCTGGATCAAGCTCATGCTTCTAAAGGCCTTCTCAGTGCTTCCACCCCAATTCCTGTTTTGTACGCTTCTTCACTTTGGCCCTCCACATTGGTCTGTCCCCTTTGCATTTCTATCATGCCTGAATTAGCGTCTCTCAACAAGCAGCAGCAGAAATTCCCACAGGCTCCAGCTGAATAGGTGCTCTGTTGGACAGTCTTGGGTCAGTGGTCAGCAGTTTTCAGAGCATGCTCTGCTAAGCCAAACCAGGGAAAGATCATTTCCAAGGAAAACCCAAACCTTTCCACCTTGACTTTCTTTCCTTCTGAGTACCAAATCAAAGCTAGGCATGCTATGAGCATTTAGTTCACTTCTGCGACAGTCCTGTTTTTATCTTGGTGCTGAGCTTCTGTCAGAGTCTGTCAGTACACATCTTCAGGGAGTCGGACAATTTTCATCTTGGTCCTCCCTCCGTGATTATAATGATTAACAGCCAACTGTTGTCTTCTTGAGAGTCAGGTTATGTGCTTTGGGTAGCTTTTATCTGTTCATGACCCAGCAAATTTTTAAAATCTCAGTATTTGCTGAGCAAATACATTATTTTGGATATTTCATCACCTCTTGCTTGAGAAATTGCAGAGGGCAATTGTTTTAATTGAGGGCAGTGCCTGTAGAAACTATTTTAATGGAATAAATTATATCAACAAATATTTACCAATCCCATGCGAGTATAAAGACAAATGCAAAGATAAATAGCATGTTTGCCTTTCCTCATGTAGCTAATAAGTACAAGGCAAGAAATGCTGGCACATGGCTAGCAAGGGCATTCTTTTGATGTGTATGTCAGGGTTTGTGTTAGGCATTTATGGCATCTTAGCAAAAAATCATACAACATGGGGCAAAAAGACTTAGAAGGGAGGTAGAAAGATTAGGTGAAGAGAAAACAAAACAAGAGCCAAAATTGTGACCAGTTCCCAAAATGTGTCTCGCAGAAGCTGCTAGAAAGCAAAGGCCGTCTCTGCTGTGCTGCGCACACATCACCCGTGAACGGCACAGAGTAGATGTTCATTCAGTAAACGAAGAATGGAGTGAGCCCTTCTTCCCATTTAGGCTTTGCAGCACTTTTATTAGCAATGTCGAAACTAATTTGCAGTCTAAAATTTGAGGCCACATTCTCTGGACCAGACTATGTAGAAGCTGGAGACCTGTTGCCATTTCCTTCAGTCTGGAATCAATATAATTTGTTTGAAGGAACAGTGGGAAAATTGCAATCTTCCTGCCCTAGTTCGGTGGCTATTATTTTTAATGCCTTTTTCTCAAAATGCGTCATTATGACAACTTATTTTAATGGACAAGGGAGTTTTCCCCTTGCGTTTATTTTTATTGTTTTCTTTCTAACTTAAGGAATGTGGACAGTAAGAAGCCAATATCTTCATCCTTACACCTTTTCTTGCTGCTTGAGCAGGCGGTACAATGCCTTGGTCATAGTGGGCACTTAATAATGAATGACCTTTTAGGCTGATTTTGAGATCAGTGCCGATTCTGTTTGCATAATGATGATGTCCTTCAAAGGCTGCTGAGGTGTTCACAGCTGGTGGAGTCTAAATGCCAGCGTGCAGGAAGGGTACCTCCGTGTTCGCGCATGTGCCTGTCCTATCCTCTTTCCAGATCGAATTCATTCCATGCCTACCTGATTGTAAGCTTTTGTGATTCCAGATGTAAGCAGGAGCAGAGGAAATGAAGGTTGGAGCTTGGGACGAATAGACTAAGTGGTGTGGGAGGTGGGAAGCAATGTTTGATAGATGGCAGAGAAAGTGGCTTTTAAAAAGCCATGAGCAGAAAACAATAGAAGAAGCAATGAATCTTTAAAAAGTAACACTGTATAATGGATTGCAAACTGGATTTTTAAAAAATGTTCTTTAAGACAGACAAGTAGAATGACAGGTGTACTTTAGAAACTGTTATTAATTTTGGCTCCTGTGGCTTGTTTGTTTGAGAAATACCCTAGCCCAAGATTGCATGAGACTAGGGGGTTATTCAAGTTACAAGTGATATATCTTTACTTCAAAATTAGTCGTAGTTACTCACCTAGTGAATTAGAATATCATATATTAAGGGAGAAATCAAGTTGAGAAAAAAACTGTTCATACAGTACTTTGATTTAAAAAAGAAAGTAATATGAAAACCTAAAAGCAATAAATTTCATTAGTCAACTTAAAGAGCAATGAGATAGTATTTTCACATAATAAGTTTAAAATTATTTTAGAAAGTACTGACATATAGGAAGTGAATTCTGTTGTTTTAAATCCCCAACATTGCCACCCCCAATTTAAAATCTATACCTTACTGATGAGATTATAGATTAAATCAGAATTTCTAGAAAATGATGTTCTAATAATATAATATTGTTTTTATACTTTGATAGAATAATTATCCTAAAGCAATAAACTAAAACTAATATAGAAAATGGGATATTACACAGTCATTAAAGTCAGGTTTTAGCAACTATGTAAAGGATGTAAATATTCACATATGTATATGCATATGTATATACATATACATATAGATACATATATTCATATATATATATATATATATATATATATGGACTTCAGTTTTGTAAAATATGTATATTCACTTATACAAAATCCTGGAAAGAACTCCAAATGTCAGGCTTTACTAGACTATTAGAACTATAAATTTTTCATCTGTTTTTAAAATAAAATTTGTATGGGTTAGTATGGCTTTAATAACATGATCAAAAAAATAAACATTTTGGTGAAATAAAAGAAAGGACTAGTTCATAACCTAAGCCAGTCTTACTCACTTTGCCTAAAAAAAGATTCTATTAAATTTTCTACCAAAAACTTGACGTGCAGACCTATCAAATAGATTTGTCACTGTCTCTTCAAAGGAGGAAATTCTGTTTCAAATTCATCCTTAGCCCAAAGCAGCTAATTCGATTTTATCAGTCATCAGCACAGCCCTTATATGAAATAATTTATGCATTTTTTAGCTCCATCCCTACAGGGCAAGACTCAGTGCTTAATGGAAACCATCACACGTTAGAACCGCAGAGCTCATCTGTCGTGCTGGCTTGGAGGAGCCTGCAGCCAGAGTACTGAGTGGTCACCTTAGGGTTCTCACAGCACTCAAGAGCAATGCAGAGGTAGGCGCAAAATGAGGAAACCATGGTCGGTGCTTAGTAGCCTGGCACAAGAGACCCGGAGAAAAGATCCCAGGGCACCAGTAGCAAACGCGGGTGAAAGATGATGCTACAGTGGACTCATGTGGGTGACATCTTTCATTAAAAAATTGTCGAGGCCACAGTTCCTCGCCGACTGAAAGATATTCCTGGACCATCCTCCTTCCGGGCATAGGATGTCTGGAAAGACCTTTAAAATCGTTTTTGCACTGAAATGCTAACTCACCTCCAGTCTTACCTAAAACGCCATCCACGCACGATCTCCTTCTTGTGCCTCTTTCCACCTCTCTTTGCTTCTATTCCTGGCATTGGAACTGAATTTAATTTCTTTGTCATAAAAGGCCTTTTCATCGCTCTGTTTTCTAGGAAGTTCTGATAAGTGGGTTTTGAAGATGCCTCAGATATAGCTTGCCAAGCACTTTGAAAACAAATACTGTACGGCCATCAGGGAGTTGCTATGAATGGGTGTCTCTGGTTCTGCTTCAGGAACCACTGTGAGTTCGAGACAGGTGGACCACAGATGGAAGCCATTTTACTTTTAGAAATAGCATCTCAGTTTCCTATCTGCCTCGAGAATAGTGTCAGAAAACGCTCCATAGGGATGCCTTTTGTCCCACAAATGCTCCCCTCAGAAATTCGGGCAGTGGTCTGTATGTATTAAGAGACATTCAGGACGTGCTGGCATAAAATACCCATGTGCAGAGGTGATAGGAAGGCAGAGGTCCTTTAGATGCCAGAAAGACTCATCCCACGGATTCAGCTATAGTCTGCTTTGTTGTTGTTGTGGTTTGGTTTGGTTTGGTTTTTGTTTTTGCCATTTTGCTGGGAAATATAAGAGCAAAAACGGTGAAGCCTCGTGTCCCACACATCCGCAGCATCGGGGCAGCCACCTGGGCCCAGGACACTGAATCAAAACAGGAACCTATGAAGATAAAACAACACGCATCTGTGCACATTGCAGCAGTTCTCGGTTCCAGACGCCTTCTAGAGCTTCCTCAGATTGACACCCATCCAGGCTTCCCTTGCTTTGGTGACAGTGACAGGAGGTGGTCTGTTGCCTGACTTTGTGTGGTAGTGTAGGAACTTGGCGACATTTATGTGCTCACCTCCACTTGCTACAGCTCCACAAGGGACGGGGTCAGCCCAAAGGTCCATGTTGTCAGCTCATAATGCACTTTCATTCATTTATTCATCCAGGGTACCCTTGGCAGAAGAGAAGACACCACATTGCTGTGTTTCTCCTTGATGTTCTTCCTCTTCTCTCCTCCTCCTCTTCTTCCATCTCCTCCTATTTGCCTCTTTCCCTCCAGCTGTGCCGTGGATCTAAGCCATGTAAATAGAGCATTTGGCTTCCTCAGTGAAGCAAGACTCCTATCCTGTCATTCATTGCTCCTGTAAGGTCCCAAGTTACGATGGCCATTGTCCCGGTGAGCTGCTTGCACTCCTATACTAACTCCCGGCGCGGAATCTTCTCTAGCTTTACTGTGCGTCTTGTTCAAAAGAGTCTGAAGTAGTGCCCAAGAACATGACTTTTAGCAAGATTCCTAGGTGATTCTATCACACTGGGTCCCCAGTTTATTCTAGGAAACAGTGGCATGGTGGCTAGAGAAGTGACTTAAATCAAAGAATGAGACTTCATTTTCCGCTACTCTGCTTCACTGCAGAGCTTTTCCTGGAAACCTCATTTGGCTTGCCCCCGGTAACATTTTTCTGCGGGCACTGCGTTTCTCCCAGGAATAACACCCCGCCTGCCCTCCACCTGCACAGGGGTGTGTCTTCACAGAGGCTGCGCCCTGTCACACCACAGCACCCAACATTTCTTAATATATTAAGTGTGAGGAAAATAGGATCAGAGAGTTTCGACTTCAAAAGCCAGCCCTTCTCCTTGCCAGACACGGGGTTTGAGAGTCACTGAACCTCTGTGAGTGGCCTGGCCTGTAAAATGCAGATTTACAACAATATTGACCTCCTTGAGTTGTAGAGGAAGATGGAAGTTAGTGCATCCTCGCGTTGGTTGGATGAATGAAATTGTAACAGTGAAGGAGGAAATATGTTAATGAATTTTTTCCAAATATTTTGTGGCTTAATTCAATAGGTGGCTATTTAAATTTTACTACACTTATGATTGTGTTTGAATCACCCTTTATGGGATTTTTTTCTCATTTTCTTCCCAGATAGAAGTGCTTCAGCTGCATTAATATTTCCTTTCTGTCTTAATGTCTCCCTTTGGATCACTGCAAGTTGTTTCCATCTTCTCTGACAGCTTATCTTTCTAAACTATTTTTCTAATATTTTTTCCTTTTCCCAACCAGCATATTCCAGTATTTGCCCCAGGTGCTGGGGTGAGAACGGTGACCTTTAGTGGGCCTGGTGACTGTCATGTTCAGGGGACTCATGCCATCCCTTCAGTGACGAGTCACCCAGAGAGAGCCTTCTCCTCACAGGAAGGAAATTGGCCATATTTATGGGAGAGTGACAAATATTTCCACCTAAATGCTCGTTACATTTTCTCTTCCCCAGGTTCACACATGTTGTCTACCACTTTCTTTTTGTTATCTCATGCTTATGTAATGCTCCCTCCCCTTTTTCACCTTTACCTTCTCTATTGATTTAAATTAAGGTTGGTATTTCTTTGAAAAGAAAACACTTTCTTGCTGGGCTGGGAGGTTTTCCCAAGGCCTCTCAGCTCTAGTAAAATCCTATGTATGTAGGTCCTGCAAACCAACATTATTTTTGCTATAAAAACACCACGTGCATGTTCGGAGACATGGGCCCTCTGTGTAAGATCCCTTCACACATGCACAAAACACTGACACTTCAGCACTTCCGTAGAATTAAAGCGAGGGGGTTTTGGTTCAGGAAGGTCAGGGCTGTCCTGTACAAGGCTTATTCTAGCCTTCATCTCCAGCATGAGCAATGTGCTGGTGGGTCCTCCGGTTTTATACTATCCTATACACAGCCCATCTCCAAAGCTGTGCCTCAAATTTTGTATCTCCCAGTGAACAGTGTATTCGTTTTCTTTTATTATGTAGTGATATTACCGGAAACCTCTTAGTCTAAACCAATACACACCTAATCTCACAGTTCCTGTGGATCAGGGGCCCAGGAATAGCTTAGCTGGATTTTTTATTTGGAGTATCATAAAATTCAATGTAGATTTTGAGCGGGGAGTGGAGAGGAAACTGTGGCTTAACTAGGTAAGGATGAACTTCTAAGATAACTTAGACTTCTGGCGAAATTCAGATGCTTGTAGGAATGGACTTCTTGTTGGCTGTCAGCCAATGGTGTCATGGCTCCTGAAGTCTATCCCACAGTTCCTTACCACCTGGGGTTCCCCAACATAGCCTCTCTTGACTCTCAAAGTGAGAAATAAAGGGAGAGAAGGAGGGCTAAAGAGAAGGAGGAGGAGGGAGGGAGAGAAGGAGGGACAGAGACACAGAGACAAGTGCTCCGATCTAATGTAACATGATCACATAATCAGGTACATAGACTGGCATACAACTCGCCATTTTCACCATATTCTATAGATAAGAAGCAGGTCACAGGTCTTTCTCACAGTCGGGGGTGGGGTATCATACAGGGTTTAGCTTTAGGAGGGACAGAGCATGAGCGAACTACCTCAGGAATCCATTTGTTACCAAAAATGTACATTTCCTCATTCTTAGCTTCTTCCTATCACAGATAAAAAGAGACAGAGAAAAAGTTCTCCACGGGCTTGAATTTTTCTCTATGCAGCCCAAAGTCTGTGACAAAAGATTAGGTCTCATCAGCTTTCTCTTTCTGCTAACTCAGCATAGGCCAATTTTCTTCTCGCATTCCTCACTTAACATCGACACTAATTAAACAAAATGCAAATCCTGATGTTTATGTCCAGGCCTTTATAATCACAGTGTTATTTCTCTCCCACACACTCAAGGTCATTGTAAGATAACTGAGTATCAGAACCGGCGGTTTGCTCAGGAAGGGACTTGGTGATTCTGGGTTTCCAGTAGTGTACATCAGTGAGACCAGAAATTCACATAGTGCCAGGGGATTTTCAACTTCACTGTAAGTGACTTGATAGTTAATTTTTTCCACGTAGTAGTAGTGAGCAATACTGAGCGTATATGAGGTGACTAAACAAAACCGAGCACACATGCCACTCAACTGAGAGTGTTGGAGTTATACCGAAATGTAGAATGCACACTTACTGCCTTTGCAGAGCTCATGGAATCTGATGAAATATCACAGAGGCGTACGGAGGGCATAAGCAGCGTCGGCAGACCTCTAGTTTAAAGGTGTGGTTCTAGTGCTCACCTATCGCTTATCATTGACCTATACCCACTAAGTCTCAGCTTCCCTTTAAAACAGGGACACTGCTGATATGTCCACCGGGGTTGGAGCAGGGATTCCGTGAGACGGTCGATGGCAAGGGACTGCCTGCCTCTCTCGGTGCCTCCGTGTGCCCAGGCGCACGGCCTCACTCACAGCCAGAGCAATCTGGGTACCATCCCTTGTGGTTGTACAGAAGGGCAGCCCCGAGTGGTGCTGAATTCATGTTTGTGCCTCCTTCTGATACAGAAATGATTACAGATGCGATAACAAACACAAATATTAACAGGAATCATATGGTTAATTTCCATCTGTATTGTGAACAAATGGCACTCACAAGATCACTTTTGCTTCGTGGCCTTTGTGTTGCCTGCTGAGTTGCAGGCACCTACCCCACTTCCTCAAGGCCTTCACTTCTCTCAAGTCCTTCTGTCTCTGTCCCAGGACTCTTCCTCAGGAGTCCTTCCATGACCCTTTTTCCCTAAAGTTATTCCCCTGCCCAGTAGTAACTTTCCTGCACATCACTCCAGATTATATTCTTCATCGTACTTTCCTGTTTTGTTTATGTTTCTTGTATTTTCTGCTTCTGGGAGCAGGCAATCTGCATGAGAGCAAGTAGTTTGTTAAGTGAATATGCAATATTTTTATCTCAGCATACAATAAGTCTTTCAAAGATGTGAAATGAGTGAGTAGAGATCCGTTTGGATTGTGTCTTTAAGGAGGGCATAGTGGAGAAAATATTTTCTGAACATGATAAAAGAGAGGAGAGAGAGGTGGAGAGGGGAAGAGAGAATAAAATAGAAAGGGAGGAAAAGAGAAAGGGAAGGAGAAGGGGAAGCAAGAAGGGAGAGAAGCAGAAAATAAACTACTGAGTATGGTAAGAGAGCAATAGAGGTGTTTAGGGGACAAAGGCAGACAGTATCAGACCCTGAGCCAGAGGAACCACTGGGATTTAACCTGTGCTACCCAAGACTTGTGATTGAATCTACTTCAAAGATTAAAGGGTAATAGTGCCTGGCTTACAGGGCATTTGCGTTAAATACATAACAAGGTAACGGAAAGTCTTCTCTAAAATATGTAAATCACCTTAAGAACTTAAATTTTGTAATTATTTCCATGCTTAGAGACCAGGTAACATAAAATATATTCTTTTTAAAAAAAGATTTCCACATAAGGGTAGGAATATTTTAAACTAAATAAAAATATAGCAACTCAATTCATCTTCTTCGAAAAAAGACGCAAATAGTCTGGAGAAAATTAGAGTTCTCTTGATGTACATCCACAATCTTTGCCCTTCCGCAGAGGTAAACACTGTGGTCGGGGAGTTGTGTGTTTTTACCTTTGAAGGATTTTGCACATTTATTTACAGATTACTATAAATGTACTTAAGAAATATTTCTAAAACCTGCATGAAAAAGTAAACTAGATTGGGCTTTGGATGTTTTCCTATGCTTTACATTACTGAAGTCTGAGTTAATTAGTCCTTTAGATTAACCTTAGGTTTCTTTATGCTAATACAACATATTTTGTCCACAAATAAAAGACTGACTTAAAAACCTCTGTGACATCTATAGACATACTCTAAACAGTAACAATTGATGTATAAAGATGTTTATCACGGCAGTGTTTATTGTGATGAAAGATTGGCTTAATGTCCAATACCCAACAAAAAAATTAATCATTAAATATTACACAACCATAAAATTGGAATATTGTTAAATTACTAAAACTAGTATCTACATAATTTGCTTTAATGTGTGAGGATGTGTACAGAATATAATGTCAAACATTAAAAGGGCCTATAAAATTTAATGCTTTGTAATGTCATCAAGTTCGGCTAAATAGAAAAGACTATAAGACTGTATTTGAGAACAAAATGTGGTTATATTCGATGATAGATTATGGCTAACTTTGTTATTATCATTACATTTTTTTCTCCGAATGTGATCGCTTCTCAGCCTTTTGGCTAAGATCAAGTATGCTCCAAATGTTTCCATTAAGCATGTAATAGGTTTGCATTTTGATTTATATTTTAATTTTTGTTTTGTTCTGTTTTTTGCTTTTGTTTTGTTTGGTGCCGAGGGTTGAACTCATGACCTTGCACTTGCCAGGTAGGCACTTACACCACTGAGCTAAATCCCTGGCCACTTGATTTATATTTTAAGTCAAAGTCATAGATGCATAGTTTTAAGTTAAATAGCATCACAAGCCTCTAAAAGCAGCAGTCCTCTGTAGCTCCCTTCCTCATACTTGAATGCCTTTTCTTATAAAAATTATTTCTTCCTGTGTTCTAAATAATATAAATATACTCATATTCTTTCATTTTTGTGTTCTAGATATCCAGGATGAAAACCCTGTAGAATTAAAAAATTAGTTCTTTGAACTTCACCCAATTCTGTGCGTGTAATTTCTCATGCCCTAGTACACCAGTATAATATAGTATGGTAAAATGTATTTTTATTATTACAGTTATAAGTGGTGTTTATTGATGACTATATAATATGATTATATGACTTTGCAAACAACTTTTTGATTTTTCTGGAATTGATAATTGCCTCACTTTTGCCTACCTTTAGATTTCTCTTTACCTAGAACCTGTTTAACTTCAGGCTTTTCAAGAGCACTGTTTACTTTATTTCAGTGAGGTCATAAACATCAGCAATGCAAAGTTGTTATCTAGTTCTCCAGTCTGCTTTTAGAAGACAAATGCTGTTCTGACACCTGATCCTTTATTGAAAACTCATTTTTCTCTCTGCAGGTTTTTCACATGTGCTCTCTATTGTAGTGTGCTTAATTCATGATAATGTGTCAGTTGAAATGGTTGATATCCATTTCCGCCTGAGTATTTGTCATCTACAGGCCTAAGAAAATTTTCTATTATTTTGGAAGTTTGTTCTCTCAGCTGCAGGCCTTCAGGCATTTTTGTTTGGTTGGTTGTTGTAGCTTTGTTTTACTTTTACATAGTATAGCAAACATCCTTGGGCATATTTCCTTGTGTTCCTGTACAACTTTTTCTGTACTATAAATTTCAAACAGTAAATATCAAAATGTAAAATAGAATGACTACATCACGGAATTGCCTTCTGGATATACACTGTCTCATTTGTCCTCACGTCGTGCCTTGAAGTGCCTCCATTACCTCCATTTAACAGATGCACAGAGGTACAGAGGTTAAATGACTTCTCGGAGCCATGCGAATGCGAAGCAGCAAGTCAGCATGGGGCAGGAAGTCTGCCTTCAGTCTGTGCCGGGAGCTACCTCCTGGCTTCCTCCGGCCTTCCTAACACTCACGGTCAGGGGCCCCATTTCCCTGCAGCACCCACACCTCAGGTATCCCACCTAAGCTTAGGGATTCTCACCTGCCCCAGGCACCACCCAAGAGACCCATTTCTCTCAGGATCCCTGATTGCCCCTTCACGTGGCAATAGCCTTGTCTAGGTGGCTTGTGCTGTCCCAGCCACTGATTTCCCTCAGATGTGGACTCAGACCTGCCTTGCATTTCCTCAAAGCACAGCTAAACCCAGACCACTTCCCTCAGCAAGAGATTAAGGTCCTTGGAAAATCAGAGGGAGTTAGCATATCTGTAATGGACTCCCCCCCGCCGTCTGTCCTTGTCCCCTTCCACTGACCATCTCTCTCTAAGCCAGCACGTTGAAGGAGCCAGCTTATCTCTGCCATTGGGAGACCCCTGGAAAATACCTCTGCCCGGGGCCCCTGTTCCTCTGGTACCTAAACAAAGCAAACCAATCCCAAGCCTTCCCTAAAAATGAAGCCTGATCTGTCTCTGAGATGTCTCCAAGGAAAGTCCCCCATTACTATGCAGACGCTTCTCTTCCCATGTGGGTTCCAAATATTCCAGCTCGGAAATAGGGTTCTGTTTTCTTATACAGAGCCAAAATGCAAAACTAATTGTCTGTGCCCCTTAATACTCTAACCAAGATGAATTTAAGCTATTTCTGGTCTTCCAGGAAATCAGTTTGAAGTTTTAAAAGAACATTTTCTCTACTCTAGACATGAAACTTTGAAAATAAATGTCAGGACTCGGTCTCATTCCAGACGTCCAGTTTTATATTCAGGGAATGTTTGTCAGTTCTAAGAACCATTTCTGATCCATTTTGTCCTTGTAAGTGGGAGATCAGTTGCTATGCCTGAGAAGAATATTCAGAACTTTCTTGTGACCCTGCCTTAAATTGATACTAAGCCCAGTGTATGGGCACGGGCCTGACTCTGTTTTCTGTGTTCCTGGGTATTTTCCTGAAAATCTTCCCATCTTGAGATGTTTTTCCTCCAAACCTTCTCTTCACAAAAACAGGATGTAGGTCTGGGCTTTGGTTAACTGAAGGTGAATCTTATTCTTAGCAAAAACCATGATGGTTCTTTATCTGTGATTTCTAGGAATTCATCTACGTTCTTCTGCTGATAAACTTCTTGACCACAAGTGTTTCTGTGGGCAGTTTTAAATAATGAACTGGAAGCTCAGAATGGGTTGAAACCAAATCCCACATGAGCAAGCATGGTTTTCACATGAGGATCACCCTGCTGTGTGTCCTCTCTGCTTCGTACAGAGCTAAAAGGGCATTCGGAGCCTCAGACTCAGGGTGTTTCCATAAATCTAAGGCCCTTACCCTAACACTAAATGATCACAGTTTTAAAAACATTTCCCCTTGGTTCTTTTTCCCTTGGTTTCAAGGTAGGGAGTGGGCGGAAAGCAGAGACAATAAATCACTGTTCATTTACTGATTTGTTTCAAGTACACAAGTGCGAAGGCCAGGCTTGTCTCATTGTGCCGTGTGGGGCGTGACGAAAACTGAAGAGTGATCTTAAGTCTGACAGAAGGAAGCCCACCAGCAGTTCACCAAGGAACTATGATTTCGCTCGGTAAGTTCTTCCCTACAAAATACACCAATTCATGTCAAATGTAATAGAAAGTATTTCATAAAGATCTGTCTGTCTGTCTGTCTGTCTTGTACCTGGCTTAATTTTTTTTAAAAAAGTCACATAAACAACCAAAAAACTAGTACGAATTTACAAATGGCTACACCCATTTAGCTGTGAGATAGTTGAAGCTAAATGGCAGTCTCGCCTTATTCATAGGTAGGCTATAGTCTATTTTTTCATTTTCCTGATGAATGCCACTTAGACACACTTGTCTATGACTATGGAGTCTGTCTCTCTTATCGCCTTTGACGGTACCAGGTGCCAGCGTCCTCATTGCTAACTTTTGCACTACCTCCGTGTAGCATGGACAGAACAGATACTGTCTTTGAGACTTAGTAGCATAATAGAATTTCTAAAGAGCCCGTGAGTGAAAACACATACACGCAAATACACATATGGATGGATAAATGAAAATGATTATATCCCATAGCATCTTGGTCTAATGTTACCTATGTAGGGTGATGATGAAGAAATTAATGGGTGAATTTATTATCACAGTTATTAAGTAATCACAAGCCTGAGCTTCATTTTATTACTTGTACTAAATCTGCTCTTGGCAGTTTCATCACCAGTAGGAAATCTGACAAGCAGACAGAGAAGCCAATAGGATTTTAAAATGCTTTCTTTCAATATTCAGAAATCAGTATGTCTGAAGCCCTGCAAATCTTTATCTGCAGTGCAAACTGTAGTAACAACTTACTCCACAGGCATGTGGTAAATTGATAAAGCAAGTTGCAAGCTTGCTAACCCTTAATAGGAAGAAATTCTCTAGGGATATGGGGACCAGAGCTTCTTTTTAAACCCATTCCTAGGGTTATTTTGCCCTGGCACCCAAACTGGATGCCTCTTACATTTACATGCAATTGTACGTGAGGGCTGCTAATCAAGAAAATAAATCAAAGAAGTCTTGTATCTATACAGAGAGAGCCTGGAATTAACATAGGCCACACTGCTTAGGGAAGGAAAGCTCATTTCTCCTAATTTTTTATTCTGTCTCTATATATTTTCCCAGGAAAGTCTGGCTAAAAGATCTTCCTACACATTAAGTGAATCCCATGGAGAATAATCTGACCAGAATTCTGGCTGAAGTTTTGATCATGAAACCACTACTGTGGCTACATTGTGTGAGTTTCGGTTGGTTCTTCAGATTTAGAGCAAGCCAAGTCACCTAAAAAGATAACTATAGTGCCAGTAAAGCTCAATAAGCAAAAGATCCTCAAAATAACGGAGAGCTTGACATTTTCTGGACATGTTTACATTCTTGTTTGTTTGAGTTTCATGTCAGTGCTCTAATGTAGATGACCTCGGAATTATTCTCCATGCTTCACAAGGGAAGTAGCTGACTGAAAAAGAGCCAGTGCTTTGCTGCACACCCACTATTTCAGTGGTGACAGAATCACAGTTAGGACCTTGATCTCTCTTTACGGAGTTGCTGAACACACACAGAGACCCTTGGCATCCAGAAGGAAGCAGCAGTCACCTGCTTAACTCATCTCGGCATCCCCAGTTTTTAGTCGGGGATAGGAATTTAGAAAACAGTTGTTAAAGAAATGAAAGCAGCAGCCAATTAAAAAGCAGAATTAACCAGCCGTGGCAGTAGTGTGCCACAGTCTTGGTCTACAGAAGTCTCAGCCCCGTCACCTGCATGGCCCGTTTCAGGAAAGCCTCAGATGCTATGAACTTTGCCATACTACACAGGCCTGCTGTTTCTAGACTCTTCCCCACCGAGTTGACTTGTCAGGATTTAGGTGCCTACTCATTCATGTGTGTTATATGTGAACCAACAGTGACAACGACCACGCTGAATGCTGCGATACTCATTAGCAGTTGCCTCGCACTGTATTTGCATTCAGCCAAACGGAAGCATTAGAACACATTTGCACCTACATGACTGTAGGCCCATCCCTTTATTAAGTCAGTGGGATGAATCAGATGGGAATTAATGGTATCACCAACTCAAAGCCAGGAATCATTCAGATTTCAGGAGGCTTCAAGATGGGAGAGACAGTGGCTATATAAATGGTTTCTAGTTTGCAATGGTCTCATTTACAATCTTTTGATTGCATAATGGTGCAAAAGTGTAACCATGCAACCATTCTGTTTTTCATTTGTAGTACAGGATTTGCCATATTATATGAGTCAACACACTAACAAAATGAGTCTTACATAAATGAGTTTGCTCAACTGTAAGCTAATGTAAGAGTTCTGCACATGTTTAAGGTAGGGTAGGCTGAACTATGATGCTTAGTAGGTTAGATTCATGAAGTGCATTTCCCGTGTGTGATTGTGTGTGTGTGTGTGTGTGTGTTTTGGCAGTACTGGGATTGAACCCACAACCTTGCTGGTGCTGGACAAACACCCTACCACTGAATGAAGTCCCGGCCCAGACATTATTTGATATTTGTTAACTTACAAGAGGTGCATTATGATGTGTGACCCCCTTCGTAATCAAGGAGCATCTGTACGCTGCTCTTATCTATTGTTCAACAATATATAATGTGCGATCTCATTTCCTGAAAAGGCCACAAGTCAAGCACTAAAAACTGAACTATATGCAGTAGGTACTGTGTTTGGTTGGAATTTTCATTGTTAATATATTTCACGTGGTAGGACGGACGTTTGAAAGTGTTTACCTGGAGCTGGTTCCATTTGCATTGGTATACTGCTGACACTGTTATCTAAGAGTAATGCTATTATGTAATGAACTATAAATTTAAGATGGATTGTACAAATAAAACTATCTAGAGGGACAGTTCCTACATTTAAATACAAATTGAAACAATCTATTCCTTTTTCAAACCTGTAGACCACAATATCTTTTAAAATGGCTTGTAACAAAAATTAGCTTAAATAAACATGTGCTTGTGCAGGAGTCTAAAGCTTTGACCATGCCACCCATGCGTGCTCATGCCCCAGATTCCAAGCGTGAGCTCAGAGTATTATAGCACACACAAACCTCTGCCTTGCTTGCTATTAGAATTTTAAGTCCCAGGTTAAGACCAGGTCTCTAGCTGAATACAAATTTCAGTTGGATTTGGAAAAATCCTTTAAATAGATTTTTATTGGTTTTTAAGAACACGGTTATTTTGTGTTAATAATGGGCATACATTAGGCTTTAGATAATTGCTTTATGTAACTTAGAGTTTTGGCTTTCAGCTAAATAAACACGCTGTGTGTTCACAGGTGTATTGTCCTCAAGGGCACTCCGCTTTTAAGGGTGGCAGCTGTTGCCAAGGTGTTGCTGATACAGTTCTTCGTATAATTTATTGGAAACAGGTGCTGGCTCATGATGAAGATAGACAGGAAACTAAAGCAGACAACATGTTTAACCACCATTAAAAAAGTTCAGGTTCAGAGAGACAATGTGTCTGAGATGTTTGGGGGATGTTGCCAGCATCCCAGTGCAAGTTTAAAAGCTCCTGCAGATCCGCATAAGGAAGAAATTGTATGTGAATTTTAAGCAGCCCGGCCTAATGAGGGCCTGGTGCTATGCTGCCAGATTTAATTGATTACATGAAAAAATTTTTAGTTTGTATAACACTAGCAAAAAAAATCATAAAATACTTTCCTAAGCTAATTGTTAAAAATTACTTTCAAATGAGGTAATAACTGTTCGTTTTCAGTGATCTGGACAGTGGATTAGGCCATAATGTGTTTTCTTTATACTCAGAGGCTTTGCTGCAGTTTGTCTGTGGGTCCTTCAGTGTCGGGAAGAACTCTTGGATTGGTGTCCATGGGGCAGGTTAGGGTCAGGAGCAGGAGACGTGGTCTAGATTCTAGAGTGAGAGGACTGGCTGCTTCCTTCTCCCTGTGGCTCTGACCCTGCTGTGGAGCTGGGCAGGAGGCTGAGGCATGGTGTCCTGTTCAGTGTTTTCTGGCACCAAGCAGGAATGGAAACAGGCTGAACCCCCTTACCCACTGATCCCTCAGGCCAAGCCCATATTCCCCAGTAAAAAACCAGCAGACATACCAGCTCATACTTTCTGAAGCATTCCCCCCTGTGAACAGGCGTTTGTGTATTTTCCCAACTAATCTCAAGTCTAATCGGCATGCCTCATAATACACATGTGCAATAAATATGCATACTAAATGCAGCCGAAAAAGAAGTTGTTAAAAGTGCGTGCATGGTTTTTTGACCTCAAAAACCTAAATGTCTTGGCCATTTGCATGTTTAAAAAATACCCAAAGGCATTAGACTACATTACGGACTAATGGCCTGCCAAATTTCATTTTTGGGAAAAGAACCCACATTTGAGTTATAGCATACGAATGTAAAAAAAGCAACTGAAACAACAAGATTTGCTTGAAAACGTTTTCTGACCCCAAGGCTTAGACACCGCATGCCAAAAACATTGACAAAACTTTGTACCAACACCAATGGGCACGCACAGTTTAATATCTGCTTTATGTGAAAAATCATTGACAATTTAATGCTTGCATTAATTTGAAAGAATTTTCTGCAGTAGGTAGAAACCTTTACATTACCATTCCTAATCTCTACCAGCCGTCCTGTTGCCTCCTCCAAGGGAAAGTGACTGACAGAGCTCAAAACAACCGACTCTCCTGAAGGGCTGCACAGCTGCTTTTATCGCCTTTCCAATACCCCATCCTGGCCCGGGACGCAGGAATTCGGTCTGCATGCTGCTCGGAGCCTTCAGCAGAGGTTTAGCATAGGAAAGCAAATAGCTAGTGTAAAAATAAACCTTTTATTTAAAAAAAAAACTTTATAAGGCCCCTTTATTTAGAGGGAGCCTCACTCAAATAAATACACCGTTAACAAACTTATATAATGAATAATAATATATACTGTAGCAAGTGATGAAATGGAATCCCACAAAACAAGTGCTGAAATCTGATGATTGATTATCAAACCTATAGGATAAATAAACCCTGTCCAATTAATAGCTAGTCTTAGGGATGAGTTTCTATAGAAATACCCCAGGAGGAAAAGTACCAATTACAGAGGTTCAGGGAGAGGAAAATTTTGAATTTAGCAAGCCAGGCCTTAAACATGGCACTCTTTCCACACTACCTGTGAGCTTGGAGGTCTCAGCAAGATGAGTCCAACGTACTGATGGAGGAATGTGCCTTCTCCATCTGAGCGAATGAATTATCTGGGCCACTGGGGACTCACATGTCTAAGTATCAGAAGAAGCTATTTATAATTTATTAAAAAGGGAATTGAGAACCAATCTGGTTTCCTCGAATGCGTTTCTTGCCAACAAACCAATGAAAGCACCCATTCAGAGAGTTTTTTATTTTCAAGCTTTGGTTTGCATCCTTATTCTTCTGTCTGAGTCAATGCGAAAAGCTGGGTCAAAAGCTTCCTATTGATTTTGGAAGAGAGCGGACTTCATGTCCGTAACCGGCCACACTCCGATGTCTGAGTGGCAGAGTTATGGGGGAGAACAGCTAATGAGAGACCCCAGATGGCCAGAGGCAAGCCTGTAATTCTCCTGCACATCATTTATCAGGATCTTCGTTTTGAAGCAATGGAAGAAATGTCTGTCCAGCGTCCCATGAATGCTGCTTTGTGATTGTGCTTTATCCCTATTCTTGAAATAAGGACGTTTTCACTAAAACAGTTTTACCTGTTAGAACTGAACTGTGAACAACAGGGAGAACGAACCTCAAATATTTATTTGTTGGTCCCTTGATCCATCTTTTAACCGAATTGCATACTGTCTACCTCGATTCTTCTTACAAAAATTCTTAGTTCTTTTCTCTTCAAGGATGACTTATTCAGCATTTTTGTTATGTTGATGTTTTAACTCAGAGCCTGCTGACACTATAAAGGACTATATTTCTGGGGTTAACGCACTCCTACAGAGCCCCAAATCGCCCACGAGAACACCTTCCACATGCTAAACAACCGGCAGGAAGCCAGTGTCCTAAGCACTTGGTTTATCAGACTCTCACACGTAGGCCATTTTCTTTTACTCTTGTCCTCCAAGGGCCAAGGGCCAGACACCTAAGGGACAGAAAGCTCCTGTGTCCCAGAGACCACCAAAAGTTTTCAAACTTGTCAACTCTTAAATTTGCCTAAGCTGGTTATTCTGCCTTACCTATTCCTGTGAAAACCACAACAGAAGCTCCTGCCCACATCTTCCCCTCACTCCTGCTTCCTGACTGGCTCAGTGGGAAGCCAGGGTCACCTTGCAGGGCCTGGCATGGGCCCTCCTTTTAAGACCCCCCAGTAACAATCCATCTTTCCAATGGCAGTTGACTCCTGATATGTTGGCTGCACTAACCATTAATAAATCCTGCATTTGAAAGTAGGTAAAATAAATATATTTTCCTTTTGAGCCCCAAAGCAGTTCTCAGCTCTGGTAGTCCTGAGATTGGAGGCCAAGAAAACTAGTCCTGACCAAATCTAATACTGAATAACCAAGAAACTCTGCCAAGCATTTTGGTCTTGCTAAAGTTGGATCTCTACTTCCACCAACACGGAGACGTCCTGTTTGCTGGATTGTTACCAAGGTCACATGGGTTGGCACATACAAAATATCCAAGCTTGTGCTAAGAAGACAGTTAAATCTGAAACCATTCCTTTCAGCATCCTGTCTTTCCTTGTTCAACTTTTATAACAACCACACCCCCATGAACCACTTTCTTTGTGAATAACCCAGTCCCCACCCGAACTGGTGGAAATCACAGGAGGTCCATGCTTAAATTCAGTTTGCATAATAAAGTGGACCAAAGTTGTGAAGGTACAGAGAGTAGAGTCTAACTCTATCCCTGACTGGCCAGGTGTTCACTGGAGAATTACTATTCTGTGTGCTTTAGTTTCTTGATGTGGAAAGTAAGGACAATATTCCCTACTTCAGGGATGATTTTGAAGATACGGTGTTCATTGGGCAGACAGTGTTCTATGGACGTGAGCACGTGCGGCAGTGCGGGGCAGCAGCAGTGATGCAGGTAAAGTCACTCCTGTGCTGCTCTTGGCTCAATCTCAAGGCCCTCTTGTAGATGCAACCTTCTGGTCAGCTCCATTCTGGAGAACGAGGCACTTGTTTTAATCAGGCGACCTTTGCCTCAGATATAACACACCTCAGAGCTAAAACTCAAATAAGAATGCAAATATCATGTGTTGACAGAACTTTAAACAAAAACACATTACAGCTGTGAGATTTTATGACCAGTACCAAATCTGCAGGCTTATGAAATGAGAATTGCACTGGACTATCTAAACAGATTGCATACAACTCAAGGTTTCATCTGATTCCAGCCCTGGTCACTTTGAGCCACCAAACTCCAGTGATCTGCCGGTCTGTGAGAACCAAGAAATGAGAGATAAACTGCTTTTCATTGCCTCCCTCTTAATTCTTTTACCTCTCGGGGAGTTTTCTACTGAAGAATATTTTCAAATTAGGAGGGACATCAGTGACAGTTCTCATTAATACCAGAATAACCAACAGATAAATTATATAAATGTGTCAATGGGAAGCTAGTTGTGGCACCACATACCCACCTGTAATCTCAGAGCGCTGTGGGAGGCTGAGGCAGAAGCGTTACAAGTTCCAGCCTCGCCTGGGCAATTTAGCAATTTAGCACGACCCTGTATCAAAATTTTTTCTTAAAAGCTGAGGCTATAGCTCAGTAGACTCTGGGTTCAACCTCCACTACAGTCCCCAAAAGGTGTGTGAACAGGACGTAGCAGAAGTATAGGGACTTCAAAGACATCTGACGACATTTGAATTTGAATTCTAATTCATACAGCACTTTTCTCCTTTGAACCTTGGTTGCTTATTAGTAGAATGAGAGTAGCGCATTGACCTGGAGGGTTACAAATACTGGTGACATAGTACCAGTAACCATGACAGTTAATACCTGAAGGTCACTTGACACCAGGCACAGTAGCCCTACCAGACATTATGGTCCCAGCTTATAGACGAGGACGCTGAGGCACACAAAAGTAAATGGGTAGTTGTAGCCAGGGTCTGAACCCAAGACCCCTGCCTGGAAGCCTGCATCCTGACCCACTGAATTACGTGGCCTCCTGAGAGTATTACCACAGGATTATCTGTGCACATTTTTCTTGTATTAAGTTGATCTTCAGAACAAGAAGTGTCAAGATCCTTTCACAGCCCAACTGCCCCACAACCCCGAAAGGCCCTCTGTCACCAGTTCATATCTCTAAGAACACAGCTCTCCTTCTGCCAAAATCAGACTTCAGGAGGCAGTGGGAGTGGGGGAGTCCAAAAGGCCAGGGTGGGGGCCAGGCCGCCATGAGAAAAGGCCCAAGGAAACTTGGAAGCATGGCTGGAACAAGTCAGTCAGTCAGCAAGTACGTATTTAGTGTTAGGCAGCTTGAGGGATACAGAGAAATGATAAGACACCATTCGGCCCCTGGCTGAATTTCTGGCAAGATTCCATTACACAAGAACCAGGCCTGAGGCTGAGGCCTGCCCAGCCCGTGGGTGGTTGCCACAGCCAGGAGACCGGCTGCCTCCTCTGTGCAGAGCATCAGGGAATGGCGGGTAAGGAAAGGAGCTGAGAACTGCCAGGCTGAGTCCATGCACACGCCACCAGTGAGTCCCATCGCCTCTCTAGAACTCTGTGTACACCGGTGTATACTGGGACTCACTGCAGCTGCCCCAGAGCGCACAAGGTATTGACCCACTGGACTGTGGGAAGTGTCCAGTGCTGATGCACAGAATGCCCGACCGATATGGGTTCTCCTAAGAGGCACTTATTGTGTGAGGCAGTGAAAGGAGGCACATTCCAGGTGCCTTGGTATTCTTTCCCAAATTCTTTCGCTGTTGTAACTACTCACAGCAGGTGTACCTGGCAGGCTCTCCTGTGCTGCCCTGGGTTTGGGGCTGGAGGTGGGGTTGTTGCAAACACCTGTCATGAACCTGGGAGTAGCACAGAATTAACGCTTATGGGTACAGGTAACTGCTGACCAGAGGGTGCAGAGCTGGAGGATAAACCCTCCCCTCTTCTGTCCTTTGGGCAGGCAGTTTGGAGGTGCATTGTACAGGGCTCCTCAGAAGGCACGGCTGCATGGGCCAGCCCCACTGTGAGCATACCGCTGGCCCTGCTGCACCCTCCTTGCTCCTTCCTGTCTCCTGGAACTGCTCCCCAGAATGAGCTCACTGGCTCAGGCTCTGCAGTGTGTACCAGGAAGTTCAAGAGGGGGTCTCCGGGCAAAGGTATGCGGGAGAGCTGCAGCACCATCAGTACTTTGGCCAGACTTTGATTGGACCCTAGCTCCCCAAGGTACTGGCTATGTGATCGCAATGTTAGCAAATGTGCCAGTGCCTCTGTTTCATCACTGGTAAAGTGGGGACCCTTTATGGTGTGGGCCTCATGCTGTTGCCTTGAAGAGCAAAGGAAACAATGTGTAGCCTGTGCCTGGTACAAAGCGCAGAATTCTTTAGAAGTGGAACCCAGACCGGGAGTCATATGAAAGTGACTTTTGGGGAGATGATCTAGGAAAAGCCAGAGGGAAATGGGAAAGGGAAGGGAAGAAAGCAAAGGAAGAATACCAAGACAGGGAGACCCGGAAACAATGGGATCTCTCCTCAGAGGGAGATGGGTGTTTTAGAGTTGTCCTAAGTTGTAAATTCCCAGCTTCTTGGTCTGATTATGTTTTTGGCAAAAAAGGCTCTAGTATAGCCTGGCCCATTGCACAGAAGTGAGGATGAGCATGTTGGAAAGACAGCCTGGACTTGGGTCTCCGCAGCAGAGAGCATGGACTGGCTCCTACGGCGCTTCCTGTAGTGTCCGTCCAACTCTCTTAATGCTCCTGGAATGTAGTATTTAAAACTTTTTGTTGAAAGGACAGATGGGAAATTTGTGAATGTTCAGCCCCATCTTCATCACTCAAGACACAGGGCTCTAACTTCTAATTGCCAGCACCTGTATTCCGTCGCCTGGGAATTAACACGTGCAAGGAGCTGGTGCGTGGAGGTTCCAGCTCCCCTGCTCTCTGGGAGAGATGGTTCTGAAGCAGATGTGCTTTGGTGTGCCCGGCTCTTCAGGCCCTCTGTTGAGCAGAGCACCCATTGTGGTGTCATTTTCCAGTGTGTTTGGGTTCTTGCTGGAAAGTTTTTGGGTCTACCTCACCCCAGGTAGCGTGATGGCTTCTCAGTAGCTTCGGGCATGGACAGTGGGAGATAGGCCACTGCTTAGCTGTCAGAGCCTGGGGGAACTTTAATTACAGAAAGCATGGACATCACAAGAGACATTTCTAAGCTTTTCAAACTAGAGGTCCCATCTGGAAAATCTCAGAAAGGCTGGCCACGTGACGTGTTCCAGGTTATGTAACCCATGCGTACCACTCCTGCTCGCCATCCCAGACGCTCTGCAAAAAGAAAAGAAAAGAAAAAAATTTCAGGACGTTTTTACCCCCGAGTATCTGGAGACCTTATGAAAAACCTTCTCGAAGTGCATGTGTTTATGCCCACATTCAACATATGAACTTGTCCTGTGCTTTCTTCTCCAGACACTCTCGTGGGAACATGGCTTATGTTCTCTGCTCTCTGAAGATTCCTTTACTCTTTGGCCTGCCCCCATGTCAGGTGGTAATCGCCACTTTAAAACATCAAGATTAGTGCAGTAAAAAAGATTTATGAATATTAATTCTTTTTATAGCAGGTCATAATGTGAGCTGGAGAACAAACAGAGTATGGTTTCATTCCAGTGCTTTACTGCAAACAAGAATGGGGTTGCGTGTTGTGGAAAATATTAGTTGGAGATGCTGGTTTGAAAACCAATTTGTTTAGAATGGATTTGGTCATAATTCGCCAGACACCCTAAATTTGTAGCGGGTCTGTTCTGGAGAGTAAGCGCCATGAATTTTATAGCTGACATGTTGTTCCTAATCAGCAGCATTATCCAAAGAATTTTTAAAGTATGTTCTTAAAATGTAAACCACAAAACACTTAAAGTGGCTAGTCTCAAGAAGGATGAGTCCCTGAACTTTCCAGAGTCCTAGTTTGAAAGATCGAGCTCGTTTGCTGGCCCGTCACTTCTCTGCAAACCTCCATCTTCACTCCTTCTCTGCAGAGTGCTCTCGGAGGACACGAGGTGCAGGACCAAAGAGCCTCTTCCTGCCATCTTTGCGGAATTTGGCATCCTAGAGCCTTTCTTTCCTGACTGCTCCTTCTCTTTGGCATCAGCAAGACAAATCCTGGCGCAGTGCTGGCAAACTATTCAAAGCTTCCAATGATACAGACAGCCTGCTGCGGGGCTGTGCTGTAGGTTCACTGCCCCTGTGACCTGGAGTGCTGAGTACTGTGCATTAGGAAGGAAGACTGAATTCCACCAGGTTGTGGGGATTTCAACATCAGCTCTACCATTTACCTGCTGTGCAACTTTCAGCAATTTCATTAACTCCATAACCCTCATCTCTCCAATGGGTTAACAACAGTACTCTTGGTGGAATGGTGAAAACTATGGTTCAGTGTATTTAAAAGTACTTGTAATGGTGTCTACAATTTAATATCTGCTCAACTGACATTTTTAGTTTTTAATCAGCCATAGCAGGAGCAAATGTGTGCTCTGCCTGTTAACTTCATGGATATTTTTGAGAGCCAATGCTGAATTTTAGTGCTTAAGCTGAACCATCAATTTCTTGCTTTAGAGTTTATGCTTTAGAGTCTTAAGAAATCCTTTCCTATCCCAAAGTCATAAAGATACTATCTACATTTGCTTCATTAATTCTGTACTTTTAATCTTCACATTTAATCTTATTCCAAATAGAGTTTACCAGATGCCTCTCAATTTATAATGGAGTTGTCCCAATAAGCCCATAGTAAACTGAGAATATTACAAATCAAAACTGTGTTCAGTTCATCCAACCTACCGAACCTTGGGCCTTAGCCTGACCTGCTCGATACATTCTTGGAGCACTTAGATTGGCCTATGGTTGGCCACTGTCAGAAGATATTGTTTGGCATATTGCTGGCCTCGGAAAAGACCGACATCTGAAGCACAGTTTCTAGTGAATATATACTGTTTTTGCACTATTGCAAAGTCTAAAAATCCTAAGTCCAACCATCCCACATCAGAGACCACTGGTATTTTTACTGGCTATGAGGTAGCAATTTAATGTAAATTTTCCAGAGTGAAACTATTTACCAAATACTTAATTCTTTCTTCCACTGACTTGTGATGTCATCTCCATAATATGCGAACTTCCCAGCACACCCGGGAGCTAAGCTTCTCTCTTGGTCCACTGTCCTGGTCCTGTTTCACGGCTATGCTGTTGTAATTAGTATTGCTTTTAAATATGCCTTAATACCTGGCAACAGGAATCTCCTTTTCTCTTTCAAAATATTCTTTGCCATCCCTGGATCCTCATCCAGTAATCCCTATTTTTGAGTACATTTCCAAAAAAGAAATTCTTCTGGAAGTTTAAGAGGAATTGCATTAATTTTCAGCTTAATTTAGGGCATACTGGAGTACCATGACATTGGGCTTGATTTTTTCTTTTTTTAATCTTTAAAACAATTTTTAAATGTTGAAACAGGGTCTTGCTAGTAGTTCAGGCTGGCTTTACACTTAGCCCACACTGGCCTTGAACTCATGGCAATCCTCCTGTCTCAGCTTCCCGAGTGCTGAATCACAAGGTTGTGCCACCAGGCTCACCTGAGCTGAGTATTTTCGGAAGTTTTTTTTCGCATTCTAGAATAAAATTTTAAAGTTTTCTGTAAATATTCTGGTAGTCATTGTTAAATTATCTAATCAATAATTCATGGTATTAGTTGCTATCATAGATTTAGCACTTGTGCCACTGAGCTACATCTCTGGCCTCATTTATTGTAGATTTTTTATCATACTTTTCTAATAGAAATTTGCTTTAGTAGAAAATTCTTCCTGATTTTAGCTAGATGTCTTAAGGCGTATCTGTAATCCAAGCACTCTGGGAGGCTAGAGCAGGAGGATGGCAATTTCCAGGCCACACAGGCCACTTGGAGAGACCCTGCCCCAGAGCAAAACCTAAGAATGACTAGGAATAAAGTCATTTGGAAAGCCCTGGATTTAATCCCGTGCCTGAAAAATATTATTGGTTTTTAAAGTATATTCTTCTTTCTGACAAATTTGCCAGACTCCCTTACTAATTCTAATGTCCCCAGTGATGAATATTTTGTCTTTTCCTTTCTAATTCAATACTCATTTTTAATTTTTTATCAGCTTATTGCTTTTCTAAATCTTCTTGAATAGTATTATAATAGTAGTTTTTGGCTTGACTCTGACCTAAAGGGAAATACTTCTGAAACATCTCCATTAAATGATGCTTTAGTTGAGTTTTGGTAGATAAAATATCAGATTATGGAAAGCCTCTTACAGTCTTAGTTTTCTATGAGGTGTTTTTCCCCCAGAAATTAATGTCAAACTGTATCATATGCCTTTTCTATTTCTATTTGGACCCAACAATCTTGTAGTTTATTTTTAAAAAGTTGGATTATATTGCTAGGCTATCCTATGTTGAACCATAAACAGGGAAGAAATGGATGATATTTCATTTAATATTTTCAATTAAGTTCCAAATTTAAATTGGCTTACTATTCTTTTTGTCACATCAAATACTCTTTTCGTCTCGTTTGGCTGTTAAGTTAAGCCAGTTTTACCGAGGGAGCTGTGTAGACACAGGGTCTTTGACAAAACCAGCATGTACAAGAAAGAAGCCGCACATTTCTGGTCTCATCTATAAAACCTCTGTGCTTGTCACATTCCAGAAGAGAGTAAATGAGGCTCATTTCAGAGATTTGAAGAATACAGACTTATCCTTTAAAGAATATGTTTGCATAGTTTTTCTATAAACTTAACCTAGTTGTCTAGATTTTCAAATATACTAGCATATAACATCAACTTTTAATTTGTTCCGGTGTTTTATTCTATATTTTGACTACTTCATATCCTTTTTTTGCCATTTTTTGGAAAAACAGAGAAGATTGCTTATTAGTCTTCAAAAAATCTAATTTCTACTTTGTTAAATGTCCTTATTGATGGTTATTGCCTGCTTTATTTGTAACTTTATCTTCATATTGCCCTGTTTCTCACTTCTTTGGATTTGTTTTATTTTCCTTTTTCTATCTTCCTAGATAACCAGTTAGCTTGTTTACTCAACTGTCATTTTCCAAATGGCTTCAAAGCTCTACATGGTTGTCAGGGATCTGGGTTGTCCTCATCTAGCAAACATTGCTTTGAACTGCTGTCACTGTCATTAAACTGTAAGTATTTCAGGAAGCTGCACCCCACACGCACCTTTTCTTTTTCACTCTTTTACTCAAGGTCTACCTGCCAATGGATTTTGTTTTGGCTTTTTTCTTGGTTTATAGATACATGGATTTTTCCAGGTAACTATTTTAGACTGTGTTACACTGAAGTCAAAGAATATTGTCTAATATTTAAATTTAGGAATATATTGATACTTCATGTTTCTAGTGTAAGATCTGTTTTTGTGACTGACAATTTTGTGACTGAGAATTTTAATAGAAAAAATTATTCTATGTTTACATGCAAATTTTTATATAAATCTGTACAACTTATTAATGATTATATTAACATCAACTATATTCTAGTTTATTTTAATGGATTTAGTGTATCAGTTTTCTGAAGCATTGATTCAAGATTGCCAGTAACAGTTTATTTCTCTCATGTCTATCATCTGTTGCTTTATGTATTTGGCTCTCAGGATTATGATTGTTTCTGGTTTTTTTAAAAAAATTGAATTCAATACCTCTTTATTCTCTATGATATCTAATCATATATCTAAGTTA
The DNA here is from genome assembly GCA_004027295.1 of Dolichotis patagonum. NCBI lineage: Eukaryota > Metazoa > Chordata > Mammalia > Rodentia > Caviidae > Dolichotis > Dolichotis patagonum. The sequence continues at coordinate 314,262 of PVJX010000226.1, forward strand.
TCTTCTGATTTTTATATTTGTGCCATGTCTTCTACTGTGACTTATTTTTATTTGAAGTTTATCTTTTTCAAAATTATATTGTAAAATCTTGTTTTGCTGGTTTTTAGATTTTCATTTGTGAGTCTTATATTCTGATGAGTGTATGTTCAATGCTTCTCAAGCTTTTGGCTAAGATCAAGTGTGATATGTATATTTAAGTTTTGCCTTTTATAATCATTGTAAATTGGATAAATTGAGGCACATTTATGATATTTTACATTTTAACTTGGCTATTAGTTATTTTTAAGATCACTTTGTACTTATTAGGTGATTTTTTTTTTACATTATTCATGCAGTATTCCAGTTTTACTTTTCTGCTGATAGGGCTCAGATTTTTTGGAACTTACACTGTTCTTCATTTTTTTCATCTGATGCTTACCTAAATACCTATGTCTTCTTTGACAGGTGGCAAACATGCTTGCATTTATTATCTTCCTCAATTCCCATTTTTATATCACCCTGAAGGGAACTGTAATGAAGAATTTTATTAATTTGTATTTATAGGGCACAATATTGCCCTTCAGACTCATCTAAGTTTAAAAGAGAAAGGGTCTTCTCTTTAATCTTCTTTTACAGTTGAATCATCTTTTACATTTGGTTAATATGTATAAGGATAAAGTGGGAAAATTGATGTAAATTATTTAGATCAACTCCTGGATGCCAGAAAGTATTCTCCTAAGTGCTTTCTAACCCCAAGCAATTTGTGTGATAGATGCAAGCATAAAGTGACAGCACCCAAAGTTCCTTGGAATGGAAATGTTTCTAACCACATGATCCACTCTGAATACTTCAGAGTCGTATATGAAACTCTGTGTGTGCACACACATGTGCAAGCATGCCATATACATGCAGACATGCACACAGCATTTCTGAAGCACAGCTTTCATCATATTCTCCATGGATTTAATAACACAAGAAAAAAATCTAGTTTACCCCACCCATCTTCATTTTAAAGATCCTGAACTGAGAACTAAAAGGTAAAGGGGTTTAGTGTAAGATGTAATGGCAAGTTGCTGACAAAGTTTGAATGTGTGCAGTGCTAGATTAAGGTCCAGCGCGGTAGTGGCTGTCTGGGTATCTCCAAGTTGAAGCTGAAGCATCTATCATCCCACTGGTCACAGAATAGACCCCCAGTACATGCTGATTGGAGGGAGAAACATTCAAGTGAAAAAATAGCACCAGAATTGGGATGTAGCTGAGCTACTTAAATCCAAGGAAGTATTTTACATCTCACAATTGAAAAATGTCCTTTTAAAATTAGCCATGAGAACTCGGAAACACCGCCCTAAAATAAAAAATGTAGAGGATTTTACATATTAAAGTTGATAAAAACAGTTTGGTAAACCAAATATCTATTTTGAAATAAAAAGAAGATTACTACTTCCAGGAAGAGAGAATAGGGTATTCTTTTAAGTATTTAATTGAGTGCAAATAAACATTCTAAATATGTACAAAACACATATAAGACGAAAATAACACAATTCAGCTAGGAACTATGGGTCCCAAGAAAGACACGGCAGCAAGTTTCCTGGATTTTCCTTCTACCTCATATATCCCAGAATTGAAGCTTTTAAGACAGCAACCTAGAAACACCAACAAGTATAGATGAGAAAAATCAGTACAAAAGCCTACTTTTTCTAGCCAAAATAGCATGGAAAGGACAACCAGTGTAGCAAAACAGAACATTTTTACATAATCACTGCTCTATGCTAGCCAAGTAGCACAGAAAAAAACAAAACACAGTGACACAAGCTTAGTCATGTTAACAGAAATTGAATGGGGACTGTAGATGTTTACCAAGATGTAAGTAGGCCCCTCAAATCCCTGCTGGAGTGACGTCAGGGAAAACAGAATAGGGGGTCAGAACTCCTACTAATTCTCGCGTGGTACCAGAAGAAACCACAACATGAGCCATACCGTTCCTTCCCACCAGCATCAGAGGAGGCCCAGTGGGGAGTCAGGATGGTCACCATGACTCAGCAGCAACTCATCAGTGACGTTAGTGGAGGCCACAAGGGAAGCAGTAGTGGGGTTCTCCTGCCTCTTCCACCTGGGTGGAATCAGCAGACACCCATCAGGAAACAAGGTGCCCACATAGCCCATGCAGTAATGAGCATTACTTGTCTTCTTCAGATGTTAACAGAGCCCAGAAGGAAATCCACACTTTCACACACACCCCCCACACCCCCGACCCCGGCACTAGCAAGGCATGAGCCTTCCCCTGCGGGAGAGTGTCACAGAAAACCAAACAAATGGCAGGGTTCCAAGTAAAATCCAAAATTTAGCCCACACAAAAACCTGCATGTGAGTATTTATTCTGATTTGATTCATAATTGTGAAAAACTAAAACTATCTCAACTGCTCCTCAAGTGGGGAATGGGTAAAGAGCCCACCCCTCATACTTACAAATGAATAAATATACAGCATTCCTTTATTTATTAAAAAAAATACAGTCACATAACACTTACAATAATTTGGTTTTAATTTAAAAAATTACCATACCAAAAAAACAGAAAATCTGAACTGAATTGAAAAAAAGACTATAAATAAATGCCTATATAAAGATAACAGAGATATTAGAAGAGCTGTTTGGATTATCTGACAAGGACTTTAAAGCAGCTATCATAAAAATGCCTCAGTGAGCAATTCCAAACACTCTCAGAACAAATTTTTAAAAGTAACGTGATAAGGCTCAACAAAGAAAGTCACAGAAAAGAAGTAAAAACATAAAGAAGAATCACAATGAACTTAAAAAAATATTGTAACTGAGACTTAAACATCAGTAACTTGCTGGATGGACTTAGTAGCCAAATAGAGGGCACAGAGGAAAGAAGAAGCAAACGTGAAAATAGAGCAATGGAAGCCAACCAATTTGGAGGACAGAGAAAAACTGGGCTTAGCACAAATGAAAGGTCCTTCAGGAATCAGAGGACCAGAAGGAAAGGAGAATACAGCAGGGGTGAAAGCCACTCAAAAAGTAACGACTAATAACTTATTAAATTTGGCATAAGATAAATGCCTATTGATTCAAGAAACTGTCAGCACTCTAAACAGGATAAACCCAAAGAAATCTACCCCAAGATACGTCAGACTTCTGAAGACTAAGACAAAATTGTGGAAGCAGAAAGAAAGGAATAGCACCTTACCTACAGGGAAAAATATGTGCATGATTGAGTTTCTCATCAGAATTCACAGAGGATATAAGGAAATGGCATGATATATTCCAAATACTAAAAGGATGAAATCAGGAACCTAGAATTTTATATCCAGAAGAGTACTCCTCAAGGAATAGAAGGAAGCCATGCCATATTCATAGGAAGGAAAAACGAGAGGAGATTGTCAGCAGAAGACCTATCCTACAAGACTGAGCAAAGGAATTTCTTTAAATACAAGTAAAATGATAAAAGACTTTAGAACAATAAGAAAACAGACAGTAAAAATATGGGTAATTAAGGTGTATTTTTTTCTCCTCTTAGATGCATGAATTCTGTTGGACAGAGAAACAAAAAATCAAACACTATCCAAGTAGCCCTAAATGTGTGTAGAAAATTTTTAAAACAATTATTTTAGGAGAAGCAGCCAGTCCAGCTCCCATGCACACACGGGCACCAAAGGGACTCTCTCTTGAGTAGCCAGCACCCGTGGGGAGAAATAGCCAGCCCAGCCCCCATGTGCACAATGGCTACCATGAGGACTCTCTGGCAGGTAGCCAGTGCCAGCCAGGAGAACCAGCCAATCATGCCTTGGAGAAGCTATGAGTGTCTAGAGAAACCTTCCCCAACCCCCACTGCCTCCTGGGGAACCTAGCTAAGAGAAACCCAGGTGCCTGACCCACCCCCCTACACTGTGGGAAGTACCTGAGACCCTGCAACTTGCTTGTCCAGAGGAACCCAGGAAAATGTCAAGACGAAGCAGCAAAAGGCCATCTCTGGCCTCCAGCCCAAACAAGTCCAGGAGACATGGACATGGAAGAAAGTAGAAGATACACACATGAAATTTCTGGGATAATGACAACTGAAGAAAAGAAAGTACTTCATGACACTTTAAAAGAAATCACATCAGAAATAATATTCAGGTAAAATAAGAAATGACAAACATAATAAAAGTTGCCGAGCATATCTAAAGAAGGCAAAAATTTTTTTAAAAAGAGGAGCATAGGGGAATGAGGGGAAACCTTGAATGAACAATATAGAGAAGAACTGAAATGCATGAAACAGACTCAAAGAGATATCCCGGAAAAAAAACTGCATTGAAAGCTGGCAAAATGCTTGCAAGAAATTGAAGGTAGACTCTCAGACCTTAAAGACAGAATGGCAGCTAGCAACTGCAAAATGAAGGATCTCTTAAAAATAACAAAGAACCAGGAAATAACAATTCAATGACTGCAAGATGAGGCAAAGAAAATAATTTAAGAGTGATAGGTGTCAGCAAAAAAGCAGGAGTCAACACAAATGACATAAAGAAATTATTTACAGAAGTAATAGCTGAGAACTTCCCAAGCCTGGGAAAAGGACTTGACATACAGATAAGTGAGGCTATATATAGGACTCCAGCTAGCCATAACCAAACTAAATCTCCATCCAGCCATATAATAATCAAAATCCTGGAAATTCAGCACAAGAATAAAATATTAAAGAATTTTAGAGAAAAGAAACAGATCACCTATAAAGGAAAATCCATCAGAATTATGACAGACTTCTCAACACAAACCATCAAGTCAAAAAGAGCGTGGAGTAAACTATTTCAAGTCCTGAAAGAAAACAACTTCCAAACCTAGATTGATGTACAGTGCAAAACTCTTTCAAAACTGATGGAGCAATAAGATACTTACATAGAACAACTGAAGGAACTCCTGACCACCAAACCGATCTTCTAAAAAATACTGAAAGACATTCTAGAGAGAGATAAAAGTTACCACAGCCCCAGGAACAGGAGCAAAGCGGGATCCCTGAGCAGGGCAGACAGTTGAATGGAGGGGAAAAGCAGGGGACCAACAGCAGAGAAAAAGCATGGCAGAGACGAATCAATGCATGTTGACCATAACCGTTAATGTAGATAACCTTGATTCACCAATAAAAAGAAACACAGAGTGGAAGAAGATAAACAGGATCCATCAATATATGATATACAAGAAATACATTAACTTGAAAGGAAATTCATAGATAGGAAGTCAAAGGAGAGAAAACAATGGTCCATGTGACAGGGAGCCAGAAGAAATCAAGGGTGGCTTGCCCATCAACTATAGAACAGTTAAGAAAGATATGGCATTTTTACACAATGGAAAGCTACTCAGCTACAAAGAAGGTTAATCATGAGGTTCTCACAGGTAAATAGCTGCAACTTGTGATCATGCTTTTGGGTGAAATGGTTCAGACTCACATAGGTCAACCTCATGTTGTCTCCCTAGTATAAAAAACTGAAGGAATTAGTGGAATCCAAAATGTACAATAGATACTGTGAAAGTGAAAGGGGAGGAAACATCTAAAAAGGGAAGGTGGTAGCCTTTGTGAATTCCCTATTATTTTGTTTTAAAGTCCTGTATCATTTTCATTGTTTTGTTCTGATAGGTCTTCTCATGTCTTGTTTGGTTATTTTATTGTATCTGATGACATGGGCAGCTATTTTGAAGAAAACAAGAGCATTATGACAGCCATTGTTGATTTCATATTATCTTGTTTTGAAATCCTGTATCACTTTCACTGTTTTGTTTTGATTGGTTTTATTCTGTTCTGCTTTATTTCATTTTATAATGTCTGATGATATGGGCAGCTATTTTAAAGATAACAAGAGGTATTATGGTAACCATTGTTGATTTCCTATTAACTTGTTTTGAAGTCCTGTATTATTTTCACTGTTTCATTTTGATTGGCTTTATTCTGTTTTATTTTGTTTGGTTTTATCTCTTTAAAAAACCAATTTTTAAAAAAATTTTATTTAAAGAGAAAAAACAAAACAAAACAAAACAGAATAAAGGGTAGCAAAAATACAGAATTTCAAGGAATAAAGGAAAAGAACAACAACAAAAAATCCTAAGAAATTATTGCTTGACAAATTACATACTGACTTCTTGGAAATAGTTGTTCAAATTACAAAGTTAAAGCAGGTAAAGCAGACATTCAAACAGTGAGACTGTTAACAGTTCTGCTCCACGATCTAACAAAAACAGCAATATGGTCATCCATCTTACCCACTCAAATATACATGCAATTATATCAAAAGGGTAAAATTAAACACAACAAAACAGAACAAAGCAGATCACAAGAAAGCAATGTAAGAGACATAAATTTCAAAACTAGACAATCGGAATATTCACTATCATATTGACTCTTGTTTTATTCCAAATAGTTGTCCATATTGTCACATACAGGGAATTCACATGAAACAACATAGTATGGAATTGATCTGAGCAGAGCGAGGAGGGCATTACAGGTCTTCAAGACCCGACATTAGAGAAGCCAAGAATGGCTGTCATAGTGTCTCTCATTCTCCTCAAAACAGCTGTCCATACCTTCATATGTGTTGAACTTAAACAAGACAAAGCAAGCTAAAATCACTTTGAACAAAAAGTGATAGTTTTGCTGGACTTCACATCATGACATTATGGAATCAGCACTGGGTATTGTAGTGTCTCTTTTTCTTCAAAGTAGTTGTTCATTTCAACATGTGTTATATAGT